>OZ010585.1:115566450-115728950 GCA_963932145.1 Acanthosepion lycidas | reverse complement strand
TATATATATATATATATATATATTAACCGTAATTCTCATTGTTTACAAGCCCACACTTCCTCCCCAGAATATATATATATATATTGCATTCACTTATGTATAAATACACATGAGAATTCATTTCTAGTAACACCCCAAGCTATGATTTGAATATCAAGAAGGTACCGCTACTAATTCGGCATACGTAAGTTTTAAAATGAATTTTTAAAAGTGTAGCATTCATTTTAGATTTATTGAAATGGTAAAGGATTGAAAATTTCTATATCCAGACAAAAAACCTGGTGTATTTCATGACAGAAATTATATTGACCGGAATCGTTTGTTTTTATTATTAAAATCGATTAAAATGGTCATTTTTGACACATTTGTAAACAAGTGTTAATTCTCTGATTTACAAATCTTGCAAAAATTAAAATATACTCTTCCGAAACGTTATTTGTGGGAAATTAGTCAATTTAAAGTTAAGTTAATCTCATTTGAAACAAATATTACTTACTTATAGTATAAAATGTTTTTTTATAAATATTTCTTAGTTACAGAGTTTTGTTTTTGCCTGACGTGCTAATCGATTTATTTAGATTTGATTGAGAGCCTAACGCCTTCTGAGTTAAGTATGGTAAAAAAGACGATAATTTTGTTTCACGTAAGGGTGGGGACAACCTTTAAAGACATGACATTTAATTGCTAGATTTATCGAATTGTACATCGATAACTCAGAAATTCTTCACGTAATCAAACATGCAATAACAAATCCAAATTCTTTTAAAATATTCGGGGTTGTCAGATCGTAATAAGCTAGACAATATGTGTTTGGAAAATATAATGTTACTTAATAACATTATTTTCTAAGAATTGTCTCATTGAAAGCGAATTTTAAAAGATTTATAATTGTATAAGTTATTCAATTTAAAATTGTAAAATATATGAAAACAAATTTAGTAAAAATTCATTTTTCGTCAAAATATTTTTTCAGATAATGTTGTCTTTAATATATATTATTCATAAAAGCAATTAAAAGTTTCTATAATTAAACAATGTATTAGTTTTATTGAGTTTTTTTTTTATTTTTCGATGCACAAGACATTTCCGATAAGACCGTAACTGATTTTGCAAAAAGAATTCTGTGATTTCAATTCTTCAAAGCATTCTGCTTTTAACTAATATAGTCACTAAAAATGATCTCGGTTAATTTATCCAGTTTTCATAAAATTAGATAAGAAGCTGAAATAAATGTAAAAAACTATACCTAGATTTTCTAATAAATAAAATTTCAAAAATATTTCGATTCATTTGTGAATGTTCTGAAAATATCAGTAAAATCCGACAAATATTTTATTTTTGCAAGGATTTCCAAATTAATTTGCCTGTCACCACAAAAAAAGAGGCAAAATTTGTTATGTTAAAGCAGCTGATGCCAGAAAAGCAAGATTTTTTTTAATCAAATTCTTGAATGTTCTAGAAAAGAGAAAAAAATTATTAAACAATCAAGAAATACTTTTACCCGCCCTATAAATAATAGTATAAAGCTTTTGACGATAAAACTAAGTTCCCCTTAGTTTTGAAGTCTGATTTCATCCCGGTATTCTGATTTTTAGTGTTTTCGTGGAGGTTCGTATTTAATAATAAAAGAAAATTTAAACATTTAACCAAACCTAGAGAGAAATGAGAAATTTGAGAGCCAAGTTCATTACATTAACTTTGGCACAACTACCCTTGGGAAACGTAAGAATACATCCCCCCGCTATGTTTAGAGGCCCTATGACCTTGGTTTCATGAATCTAAAGAGACATGCTCGTCCAAGCGTGTATCACGTATGGCACTTGAGTCACTGCATATAATTTTTCATATATTGTTTTCTTGTCTCATAATATAGTCCGGGAACTTTTACAGAACACATTTGCAGACTAATTAGAATTGACTGATATTAGTCAGGATCTCTCAAAGTTTTGCCAGTTTTAAGACTATTTTTGTCTGTTTAATTCTGCACGACTTAATAGCGTGTTGTTCGTCACTGTCAGTAATCAGCGATCCAAAAATAAGTCTTACTTCAAAAAGAGTTGGCAAAATGTTACAAGAAAGAAAACAACGTTCTACATTGTTTAGTCAGACGATTGAAAATTACTCAACCGATGAACAAAAGACATACATATCGACAAAAGGCATACATATCGACAAAAGGCATACATATCGACAAGCATATCGACGCAATTTCATCCACATTGACGTGACTGTGTTACATGTGCAAATCATGTTATCTAGCAGAAGACCTATCTCCCTGTTATCTCCCACGAGAATTTAATGAATTGTATAAAGAAAACGATAGATTTGGTTTTAAATAATTTTCTACCTTTTGAAACTAGGATGTTCGAAATACACTTCCGTTGGTTTTTTGAGAGGTCAAGATAGAAAAAAGTAACGAATTGTGAAGTTTGTAAAAGTTGATTTTTTAAGCCCTTGAGAACGGATGTTAGAACCGTACGAATTCAATGGAGGACTTTAGAGTTTGTGATTTAAAAAGTGACTGGCAATTATAGAAAAAATGAAAATATTTCAACAATTCATAACAAATTAAAAAAAAAACAGAAGTGTCTATCTATCTATCTATCTATCTATCTATCTATCTATATATATATATATATTTGGTTGGAGCTCTATCTCTGATATTGAGCGCTTTCTATAAGTACCGCGCATATAATATATAAATAATTATATATATATATATATATATATATATATATATATATATATATATATATATATATATATATATATATATATATATATATATATATATATACACACACACACACATATATATATATATATATATATATGTGTGTGTGTGTGTGTGTGTGTGTGTCTGTATATATATATATATATATGTATATATATATGGGAGGGTTGTAAACCGTAACTATCACGACTCATAATGCAAGACTATTCTGTAAATTGAATCGTCTTCTCTCAGTCACTGTGTTTATCTAAAAATAAATAGGTTTAAATTCACTTTCATCGCTAACATGAATGTCCGACTGACGACAATTCAGTCAGGTTTCGATCCTAGCTAGAGGCAACCGGATATCTAGACACTCTGATGAGCTGTGATAAAGGAAACAATATATGTATGTGTGTGTGCACGAGCGTGTGTGTATGTGTGAATCTGTAAACAGTCACTTTTACCTGCTGATAATGCATGACTCACCAAAATTTGATTGAATTATCTTGTCACTGGCGTGTTTATGAAAAAATAAATACGTAAATATACGTCCTGGCTTGTAGCGATCAGATATCTAACTACACTGAAGATCTGTGACACAGCGAATGAGTCTGTCTGTGGATGACTATATATATATATATATATATATATATATATATATATATATATATATATATATATATATATATATATATATGTGTGTGTGTGTGTATATATATATATTTAGTTGTACATTTAGTCAGCAATCCTTCGTTTATGCATGTTTCATTAAAAACGACAGACAAGGTACTACGGTTAATGTTTTTATTTAATTTTATTGTGTCTGAACAAGTACGTTCTTTTCTGAACAAAGAGTATGTAAGAACTGTGCAAATGTTTTACATTTCCGAGCGCTTTCGGCTATACCTTTAGCCATTATCAAGGATTATTCGATTTTTCAGCTTAATTGAGTGTGTGCGTTCTGTGTATGTCTTATTGTGTGGTAGGGATGTTTTTAATTTCCGAATACGGTTAGCACATTGTGGCTTTATTCGTAGTTAATCTTGTTAAGAGTTGGCTTTTTCTTTTTATCATTAAAGCTTCCATTATTTTTAGTCTTTTTTTGCAGGTGGATGCAGTCAATATGTTTGTGTTTTCTACTAGTGTGTTCCCACTAGAATCGGGTAGATCTGTGTGTGTGTGTTTAAATTGATTCTAATGGAGCTGTGATCAGATAGGTGTAACGTAAGACGTCTGGATAAGCACGTAGTCCGGTTTGATCAGGAACAAAGTTCTTTAAGAGGCATTTGAACTCATAGATAATGTTCGTTCTTTGTAATTTTAACTTTGCTGGTGTATTGTTATTTTTTAGGATGAGGTTAGCTCTCTTAATTTTTTTATAATAGATAATTAATTTGATTTTTTTCTATTCGGGTTAGTTGGAGTAGTATATTTCTTTATAATATGCCTTAGAGAAGATTCGTCTTGTTTGTAATTAATATGCCTTTGGTTTTTGTAATAAATGTATATGTGATTTTTGGATGTTTGTTCACAATTGGGGAGAGATAGTCTAATTTGATGGTCTATAAGGTGGTTAGGGAAGCTGTTGTTGATTAGTGTTTGTTTAACATTAAGTTCTTTGAGGAAGAGTAGTCGAGAGGAGGAATTCTGGTGTGCTCTATTTGGAAAGTTTTTTATTACTGCTATTTTGTACTAAGTGGACATTCGCTTTTGAAGTTAAGGTCTTCCAGAAAATTCACGGGACTGATGTTGCAAACAACTTATTTCTATTCCAAACAACAAACGACATCGTTTCCTCTTCAAAATTATTGCCTTCCGATTTAATGCACTTTTACATCCTACTCTGCCATTGTTCTAATTGTTCCATAATGCTCCCGCCTGGCTTTAGAACATACGACCTTGGGAAATATTCTAATCAGGACCTTCTCCGTCCCCACATATATGGATTAAATAGCAGTGTAGACTTGGCGAACTACTATTAGAGCACTTTCTCTAATAAAAGGAAAATTATTTTAACCGTGGTAGGAGTCAAAGAGAAACCATTCAATTATATTTCCCATGGTGACATCTGATAATTCATAGATAATACGAAAATATAGAAATTTATGTGTCCTGAATTTCTTAAAGTGACAGAATCTAAACTAAAATATATTGATACGTTCTTCACGGAACTTTTATAACTAAACGCCGATTGCCCTCGAGGTAGATTCTTTTCTGCTAGTCTTTACTCATCAATATATTTTTCATACTATAATCAGCATAAAAATACTTAACAAAGTTTAATCAATATATTATAAAACAATTAAGTATTATCTCTCTGGGATAATAATCTAATGGTTTAAAATGTAGGTTCTTGAATTTGGCGTAAGGCTAATTGTAAGATTAATCCCTAGTCTGCGGAATATAGACTTAAACACAATGAAAAACATGAGGAACAATAACCTTGAAGTAAAATAAAAAAAAAATGCTATCCATATACATTGGCAGCAGAAAAAAAGAACTATAAACAAAACCCTGTTGATTAAAGAAACGGTTCAGTTCGAACTAGTCTAAAATTTATCGAAATACGTGAAGAAGTCCAGATAACAGAAAGGCCGAAACGTTGTCATAATAACAACAAGGATGAAGATATTATTCCTAAAGTAAAAAGTCTAAGTAATTAGCGACAATGACGTAAATGTGAAATAACTTTTTTCGAAGTTTAAGTATAATTCATGCATTTATTTTTGGCAATGTAAACGAAAAGGTCATATATATTTAACATCAGAAAAAGACAGTTATAATTTGAAGGGCACATAATGAGAAAAGTGGGCTTAGAAAATGTGACACTTACTAGACAGAATGAAAACAGTATTAGATAGAGATAAATAGCGCATAACCTACTAAACCAACTTTTGTAAGTGGATGACAGAAAAGGCTTTTGGAGAGATAATAAAATAAATAAATTTATTAAGAGCTACAAAGATAATTCTGGAGAATCATGATTGCTAAAGTCCTGAATGGACACGGTATATAAAAAATAGAATTTTCGGCAATGTACACATCTTGAAGTATAGATCCAAAGAAATACGAAAGTTAAAAATATATCTAATGACCATACTCAGGCATAAGCCGATCTCTATATAACCTGAATCTGGCCTAATTTATGTATGAGAAACGGAAAAAAAAAACATTAGTTTTATTAGCCGAGGCAGCTAATAAGTTTTTTTAACTTTTTCTGGTGATTATTTTCATGAAGATTTTATATTTTGATATGGAATTCTTTTAAGTTTCATTTAGTATATATGTTTTTTGCTTCACAACTCCATTACACAACGATTTTTTTTTACAATTTCTTCTGCTTTTATAAGTCTTCAACACTTTTCTCAAATTTTTATTTATTTCCGTTTAGCAGACAACAATAGCACCATCTTACAAACGTACGAGATTTTATTTTAACATAGAAAGCGAATGAAACACGTGCCTTAAAAAAATTTAGAAACCATTTCGTGTCCAAGAGAGAGATGTATTTTTGCGTAGTCATTTACAATATTTATGTTGTTCGGACTTCAATCCTCAACTTTATTGTCATATTCACGATTTCCTGACCGCTGTACGCCCCGGCTCTTTTCAGAAGTAACAATTAATTTTGAATCGCTGATTACTGAGGTTGACGACCAACATGCTATTATGTTGTGAAGAATTTAACAGACAAAAAAATTCTTAAAACTGGGAAAAAGAGAGAATCTAATATCAATCAATTCTAATCAAATGTCTTCTGTAAAAGTTTCCGGACTATATTAGGAGACAAGAAAACAATATATGAAAAATTATATATAGTCAATTACGTACCATACGATTGCACGATTATGTCTCTTTGTATTCCTGACTGACAAGGCATAAAATTTACCAACAGTAATTTGATGTTACTCGCTATGATAGACCGATTGCAAACCAAGGATAGAGGGCCCACTCTGTCCTGGTATTCAACACATAGCTGAGGAGGAGGGTGGCGCATTCTTACCTTTCCCAAGTGTAGTTGTGCGTATATGAATATAATGAATTAGGCACTCCGATTTTTCATTCCGATCTAGATTTAATTAAATTTTTAAAATTATTCTTTTATTATTAAATAGGTACCTGACGACAACGCTAAAAATCAGCATAACGAGATGAAAAGAGTGTTCAAAGGTAATGAAAACATAGCTTTATCTTCGAAACGTTATTTTATTATTAAGAGGATGGATTCAAGCATTTTTTCATTATTGTTTTTTAATCTTTTTTTTGAAGATTCGAATTTTGATAAAAAAATCAACTTGTCTTTCTTGCGTCAACAGTTGTACGAACTTTTAGCATAGAAAACTTTCGCCTTTTTTTTTGCAGTGACAGACATATTGATTTGGTAATTCTTGCTAAAATCAATTAATACATAAGATATAATCTCAAGAATTTTTCAACAGAACTGCCTGGGTTTTCCCGCTTGCCAAACATATGACCTTCTAGCAGCCAACCTCTTGATCCAGAGCAGCACTACCTCTTCAAGACAATCTGCGTTGAGTCTGAGGCCCTTCTCAAACAATTCAGTTCTTTTTTATCATATAAGTGAACAGTGAGGTCAATATTCAGATGCGCAATCCTCAGGCCATGTGCGTTTTATTTTATGCGTTTAATGTGAAATTAAATTTCCAAATTAATGTGTCATTAATTTGGAAATTCTTGCAAAAATCAAATAATTGTCGGATTTTAATGAAATGTTCAGGACTTATTCATAAATCATGCAGAATTAAACAGACAAAAAGAGTCTTAAAACTGGCAATAAATATGAGGAAAATAGCCGAACGATTTAAATCGTCATAGTAGTGACAATATCTCATCTCAGAAATATAGAAAAAAATATCTGGTTTAGGTTTGAGATCGTTGTAGATATGGTAATACTGATGACAACAGTCCGAACAATATAAATAGTATAAGTAAACAGATTCTTGCGTTTGTATCATTAAAAAAAACATAAATAAATATTGTAAATACATGAATCAATCTGTAAAATACTTCTAAAATCTAAAATATCAGTATCCATTGTAAAATCTTGTGCGAAAAATCATATATAAAATTAAAAATGACAGACTGAGTACTTAAAGCATTCTGTAAAAGTGCTTCTAAAATCTAAATACATTTGCCATTCATTGCAAGGCACTCTTTTTTACATAAATGTTGAAGTTGGTGAAAATTGATTTCCAATATAACGCTAGAACACATTTTATCCTCGATTTTTTGTTAAGTAATTCTCGGCTTATAAACGAGTACATACGCCACATTAAAAAGGAAGAAAAATTGATGGAGTTAATACTTAATAAAACTTACTCTTAATATCGATAAGGCTAAAAGGAATTTATTAATAAAAATATCCTAAGCTCTTAATTCATAATCAAATTATCCCATTTTAGGTTCATGTCATAATATTTGTTATTTGGTGGTGCCAATCTCTTCCCGAAATTATATGAGGCAAGCTTTTATAGGGTGCAAGCACTTATTTCTAACCATATGACATGAGGAATTTAAACCTGAGTATATTGAAACAAATGTCTACTCATCTGTAATTGCGTTACGTTCATTGCAACAATTCCATATACGCCAGTGTTTGAATGTTTTATTGTTTATTTCGACAGAGGTACAAATAAAATTTGATCTATTTTTGTTAATATTTTCACCCCAAGTTAGGCGATAAAATCCACTAGGATGTAAGGTTTTACTGAAATTGAGCGAAACAGAGTGGGCAATAAAAACAACGGGGTCCGATGCCACAGCAGATAACGATTTACATTGTCTTTAAATTTTTGAGGACAGTATTTTACACGAAAGAAAAGTTTTGGGAAAAGAAAGCGGCTAAAGAAACTGTTAGCATTATGGTTAAAAATAGCAACTTCAACAGCAAAATTCTGATATCTAACTGCCAATCTAAGGATACGCGATATGTCGATGTACCAAAGGTGGAAGTTCATCAGAACATTTATGGTGAACATTCTTAGAGAAATACATTTGGAAAAAGACGTTACGGCGGTGGAAATGTGACCGAAGACGATATGCCAGATCAGGGATTTTAATGTTGTCATTACTTTACAGATTTTGTTAAGATATCTAGATATATAGCAGAGGAACCAGAACTAATATGGTAGTAATAGTCGATGCACGGACAAAGATATATATGCGTGATAGACATTGGCGAAAAAATGCTAAACCGACATTTGCTAGCAGTAAACATAACAATTGGTTCAAGACAGTCGGTCCGCTCTATGTTCGTGAAAAACGTCAGTTCACGTAGACGCAGAGATTTATTTTCTTGTAGGTTAGCATCTGCCATGTTAATTGAATGCGAAAAATTTCTCTAAGATTATTGATACAAAACAGTCTGGTTTTAGAGGCATTAAGATTAACAAGCCGTTACTTCCCGCAGTTTAATTTTCGTCATGGTATTTTCTTATTTTCAAAATTGTTTAATGGTATAGCAAAATGACAGTCGGATATGATCAATGCAAGTCGAGTCCAAATTCTGACAGGGATTCGTTAATTTAACTTTCGTACATGTACCCCGAAGAAAATGATATATTAACCTCTTTTTTTTACACCAGGTATGGGTTAAATATTAGGTTGGTGTAAAAATAATGTCATTTTCTCACATATGTTACAATGTGAGAAAACGATATTTTTTTGCACCAACCTAATAATAGACGAGCATAGTTTTGGTAGCCTTGGTTATCAACAAGTCTGGGAGTGAGAAGCAGAATTCCAAACAAGAAAGAGAGAGAGAAAGAGAGAGAGAGAAAGAGAGAGAGAGAGAGCGAAAGAGAGAGAGAGAGCGAAAGAGAGTGCGAGAAAAAGCGAGAGAAAGAGAGAGAGGAAGAGAACAGGAAAGAGAGAGAGAGAGCAAAAGAGATAGTGATAGAAAAAGAGAGCGAGAAAGAGAGACAGAAAAAGAGAGGGGAAAAGAGAGAATACTTTATCATAAATAGATCCGCTTACGTAAAAAGGTACAGAGTGCAATGGATAAATTGTCGTTTAAATTACGTAAAAATGAAAATAACGCTGATATATTTACGAAAATTGTACAAAGTATCTTGAAATGCTTGAAATAAAGAGTACATTTATAACATGAAATTTTTATTGGCTTCAACTACGTCCTCCAGAAGACTTCGGTATCTCCAGTAACTCTTCTGGGCGTTCTCCTTATTTATGTTGGTGAAGGCTGCCATAATCTTTGCCTTCAGTCCATCGTTCCAACTGCACCCCACACATAATAATCAAAGCGGGGTTCAGTCTGGGAAGTTAGGTGGCCAGATGTAAGTGGTGACGTGGTCGCATAAATATTCTGACATCAATATCTAGGTACTTTTGCTTGTGTGGCATGGTGCAGAGTCGTATTGCCAAGTATAGGGTCATCCAGCAGCACTACCTCCTCATGGCACTTGATATAAGCCTCTATGTTGAGTTTGAGAGCCTGTGAGAAGATGAATGGTGGCATAACGTCGCCATCACGAATGATCTCTCTCCAAAGATCTTCCTAATCATTATTCGACACATCCAAAACAATTTCGAGTCCTCTTTGAAATGTTCGTATTGAAGCTTGCGGTACGAATGCTTCCAGTATTGCATACCGTTTCCAAATTTCTTGCTGGGTGAATTGCATCAGGATTCATTTTTTCCCACAGACGGCGACAAACTGACGCTACTATACTGTACAGTCGACAAAATAAAAAAAATAACAAACAACGCGCATGAGCGAAATTAAAATATAAATTGGCGAAAATTTAACCATCACATCCAGTATTAATTTATTTTTTGTTTCTTTTCCTGGGAGATTTAATGTATGTATCTCTGTGCATGTAGTCTTTACGTGACACTAATTAAAGCAAGGCATTAATAAAATGTTCAATCTTAACTCGACTATTAAGAAATATAGCCGTGTGTTAACTAAAGACTTTCAAGTTATTTATCTGATCTGATTAGAGAATTTCTCTTTTGGTGCCCACACTTGATGTTCCGATGGAAGGAAAGCATTTAAAACGCTTATTGGCACGGCAAAACAATTCTGTACTATAGATAATAACTCATCGTAGCTTATATATTGCATTAAGACTACAATATAAAGCATGTACATGTGATGCAGGGTGGGGGTTAAGGAAGTGAGAGAGAGAAAGAGATTGGGTACGTTATTATACATTTGTATACACACGAATAGATTCAGCTACGCATGCGTGCATATTAATTAACCTTTTTTTTACTTCTGTACCTGGAACTTCAAATCATCTTTATTTATCAGAGCTAATATATAAATTATTATGAAATTAATTTCGGTACTCATAGGAAGAAATTCCAGTTTGTCTATATTTATTGCGGTCTTATCATCATTACTTCAACATATATTTCGACATAATTTTATTTTGCATTTATTTCTAATATAAATTATTTCATTATTGTATTTCTTTTATTATTTATTCCAATTTTCTATTCGTTTTTATAGAAAAATTCAACGCGATTTAAATCTTAAAACAGTCGAGTAAACTGAAAAAAATAATTAAAACAACTTTGAATCTGAGAATTTTAAAAAAAAAACTTGGAAATAGCAAAATGTATCTCAGAACTAATGTGAAATACAAGGAGACGAAAATGAAATTTAATTTCATTTTCAGATTTTATCGTCGCCATCTTACCTTTTTTTTATATAATCAAAATTGAAAGAAAAAGAACGTTTATGTTCAGTGACAGTTGAAATTTCTTGGACAAATAGTTAGGAAGTAGGCCTTGGAGAATAGGGCAGTGACAATACCTATCGGGGCAGAGAAAGGCGACTGCCTTGCAAGATTGTGTCATTAGCACAAGATTATCAGTTGTCAGGTTTGGAAAAATCACAAACATTACCAAACGTTACAAGTGATGGGATGATGCGGAGAACCATAATTTTCTACGTGCTGAAGGGATACAGAAGAAGAATTAGAGAGCAAGTAAATAAAAGGAAAATGATATAAGACAAGGACTGGTTTTCTCATCGTATTTATTTAACTTATACAGCTAAATGATCCGCCAAGAGGTCCAAGCAGTATTTATTATTCGTGAGCACAATTTTAACAATATAAATAAGGCAGATGATATCATCTTGATGGCTGACTCAAAATAAAATCTGTAGCTGCTTCTGGAGAAGTTTTTAAAGCAAATCAAGTAGAAAAACTTAAACACATATTTTAGAAATTGGCGATCTTAAAATAAAACAAGAAAATAAAATTATCTGAGAAATGTTTTAGCAGATGATGGACGATTTGAGATAGACACTCAAAGTCGTATTTGGAAAAGCATAAAATTAAAAAAAAAACAAAGAAATTAATAAAAAAAATGTAATATTCATGATGCTTTATGGCAGTGAAAACAGGACGATATCCTCATAGATGAAAATGACATTCTCGGCAACACAGATTCGGTTCTACAGAAAGATGCTGAGAAAATCATCGGCCAAATATATGGGCAACAGAGGACACTTGTAGTTTAAATCAGAAAAAGACAAAAAATCTAGACGTTTCATGTGAAGATGAATTTTTTTCTGGTTTCTTTGCTCTCGCAAGAATTATACTCTTACCAACTTTGGAGACGGGTTCCTGTCACCAAAACAAGGAAAAATATCAATATAAACATATGTCCAAAGGGGCATCGTTGTATCTCAACAGATCAAGTCACAAAAAATGTTCAAAATATCCTCCGATTGCTTCTACATTTTCCAGCATTCACTGCAATACAGGGAAATTGATATCAAATAGCTTATCAATACTCTTTTCTTGGTTTTTAATGGGAATTCATATTTCTTAATGTGTAGCATGGAATTTGGAAGGTATAATAATACATTCTTATTTAAGAAATAGCTGAAACGTATCGATAAATATGATGATACCAGTTAGAATTGGCTAGTCATCATTTAATTTCAGTCTTAGTCATTATCAGCATTGTCTCAGTTTCAATCTACATTATATTGTTTGTATATATCGAGATGGCAAAAGCATAACGTTGCGAGTTTTCAGAAATAATCTAAATGTTTGTGTAATAAATTTGAGTGATTTACGACGGCTAGATTTAATTTTGAATGCTAACGTTTTAAAGGTTTCCAGATCTGACTTACGTAACTGCGAAGGTTAAAAGTTAAATGAAAAAAAAATCTTTGCTATTTATGTTCGCTCGAAATGAAAGCATTAATGAATGAAGATTGGGAAATGAAGAACATATTATAAATCAAACAGCACATTATTTAACGGCATAGATTAACTGAAATCGAATAAAGAGAGAAGTAGGCTTGGGATATAGATAGAATGCTAGTTTGAGTCAATAGAAGAAGGAAACTTTAATTGAGACATTGCTCATCATTTATTGTATATTTTCCTGATGAATGGCTACCTAGACTGTATAAACATTTCGTATCACTGGAGGATAATTGTTTCCCTGCCCCGTTTAAGAATCCAAGCGGCAGTGTTGTAGATCACGCATATCATTAATTCGTTGCGATTAATGGTTTTGGTCAGACCTTAATGGTAGTGATTACAATGTCTGAAAACGCCGTCAGTATTCCATTATTTCGTAGGTTCGGGATTAAATTGAAAATTATAAGGTACACGTTATTCAAGTGATCTGCTTGATTTATCTACCAACTAACCAGATGCCTAGCTGGGGTACTATCTATCTATCTATCTATCTATCTATCTATCTATCTATCTATCTATCTATCTATCTATCTATCTATCTCAGACTGTTCTTTAATTATCTATCTCACTATCTCTCTACCTACGTACGTATCTACCTATCTATATCAGTCCCTAATCATATATTCCGTATCTGTCTATCTATCTATCGCAGCCTCTTTTGTAATAATACATTTCACATCATTTTATCTCTCTCTCTCTCTATCTATCTATCTATCTATCTATCTATCTATCAATATATCTATCTGTCAATAGTTAATCATTTATTTCCAATGTACCTATCTATGTATTAATCTACCTATCGCTCTCACCTTACTTTAATCATCCATTTCACATCTATTTATCTTTCATTGTCTGTCTATTTATATGTTTGTCTGTCTGTCTATATATCACAACGTGTTCTTTAATTGTCCATTTCACATCTATCTATCTATCTATCTATCTATCTATCTATCTATCTAGTGGTTATGCGTTTAATCGCACGTTGAAGAAATGCATTAATAAAATGTTCAATCTCCACTCGACAGTTAAGAAATGTAGCCATGCGTCAGATAAAGAGGTTCAACTTATCTATTTGATCTGATTAGAGAATTTCTCTTTGGTGTCCACATTTGATTTTCCAATCGATGGGAAACATTTCCAAGGCTTATTTGCAACAGTAAATCAATTCAGTCAATATAGGTATTTACTCATCACAGTTTATATATTGCACAATAGTATAACATAAGGCACGATCTCAGTAGTAATTCACCATCAAGAATTAAAAGGCTCTAAAACGAAGGGCGCAATTATAGCAATAACTAGGAATCACACTAACTTTAATTAAAACGTGACTTCTCCAGATACAGAAAAAAATAACTAAAAGTGAATAATTATACTGCTATCAACATTAAGTAAATTTATTAATGTATTAATATCTAAAGTTATACCGTTTTTGATCCGCCTTTTCTATAGCTACAAAGCTGAAAAAACACGTTTATATCAGTTGCTCTTGTCAAAATTTCCCACTAAGTTATAACAGAATTTCATTTTTACTACAATGATTTATACATATACATTTTTACAACTCTATATGTACGACTATCCTTTTATTATATATTAAAGGGGTCAAGCAACGATGTCTGACCTGTTTCCAGAAACGTAATTACTGGCAACATGGACAACTAACTCAAGTTTTATTTGGTATTAGGTGCACATAATCCCCTTCACCATCAACAACTTTTGGTACATGGACGTCCATTCGTCTGTGTATCAAATATTACAGCCAAGACTATTTTGGGGCTTCTGCTATATATCTAGAAACTTTTGACAAACTGCAAAGAGGAATCTGAAACATTATCGGTCCTCAACTGGCATCCCAGCATTAGTTACTGGCTCACCATTGTAACGTAGCTTCCCTGTGTATTTTCCATAAATGTTTTACACAGTATAGTTGCAATGTAAGCAAAGAATCTGTTGTAATTGGGGAGCGGAAAAAACGATTGCTCTCCCAGCAACTACGGGCATAAAATGGGAGGAGGGGAAAATAACGGTAAATAACAAAAAATAAATCACTTCCTCGGAAACCATAGCGGAAAAAAATAAACCACGTAACTGACTTCACAAGACACCGTACCTTGCAAACTACCGACTTCTGTATTACCTTAGCTTTTATTGGTATATAGCATCTTAGAGAGACCCGGATTTTGACCAGTTACAGTAAGACCCGTATCTAGTATCTAGCTAGACACGCCAAACTGTTCCGCTGATAACAGGAAAAAACCCGGATGTCACTGGTGTTGACAAACATGTCCATATGCGATCTGAGGCCGCTTTCGCGTCTGTAGTGACGCGCGTTGTCCAAATGTAATTGTTCCGATGAACTTTCTTTTTTGATACATCAACTTTACGATTTTAAGCGCATAACTCGATTGTCAGCTAGGTTTGATCATTTCACTGTTGAAGTTTCTAGATGTAAATGTAAATTTTACCCTAATAATTTATATTACCGCATTTCTCTTTTGCGAAAATTTCTTTCGCTTTCCCTCTTTCCTGTCAACTACGATCTTCAAAAAATTAAAGTCAGTGTCAACCGCCTTGAATCCTGTGTTTCTTTCATTCTCAGTAACCCTTTGTGTCGTAGTGGCTTTTATGGATTTGTTTTGGGTGAAATGATTAGAACACTGTGTACGAGTTAAAGCAATTCTCTGTACGTATTTTGATGACTTATCTCTACCATGAAGAATAGATTTGAAAGTTTAATAGAAACTTAATACTTATTGTTTCTGAGTATTTTATTTTATGTCTCCACTTTGAAATTTTTATATTTTAAGCTTTTTCTTTTACTGTAGATTAAGTTAACAAAATATCATTAGCATTTACAACATACAAGATTTTCATCGAATACGATGCACGTATTTGTCGGAATAAAAATCAAATAGTTACATTATTGAAGCTTAAAATAACGGCGAATATAGAGAGTTTCGTCCTCAACGAGCTAATCACTTCTGTATTATGGTGAATTATAATATATTACTTCTTAAATGTGTTTTATATTTGATTTGAATCAGTATTTAACATTTTCAAAACCTAACCTGAGTGTTCACGGATTTTTGCAACTTTCTATTTTTTCATGCTGTCAGTAATGCTAAACGCTTGCCAATCCTTGCCAACTCAGATTTACTCAAACGCTTTATTGTCATTCTTTCTCACTTTCTCTCCTGCCTGTAACTCAAGCTATTGTTAACTCTTTCCGACGCTCTATCCCCATAATGTGTTTCTAGTTAATAATTTGTGTAAAACTTCCTCGTTACAGTGTAATCGTACAGCACCCTCCCCGGTCATCCAAAACTTCCAAGACCATGGCTGAAGTGACAGCTTCAATCCTGGGCTAACCTTATCCTATGTTGTGATTTAAGTTTGATCATTAGGCAGACAAGATCGAATGATCACAGTTATCTTCGTGCTGGGCTGGTCCATGCTGGGAGATGACGTACAGAAAAAAGTAACACTCGAATAAATTTAGGTAAGTAAATAGTTTTTATATCAGTCTTCGTAAAATAATTGGTTATATTAGAGTTCATACGCTATAATTGTCAACATGACCTGCGTTTAAATCGGAAGTAATACTATCGTTGCTGACAATGGCAAGGTTTAGTTTGCTGCGTTCGTAAAATTTGGCACAAGGCTGAAATCAGAGGTTTTCGTCGGCAGATAATCACGGGGTCTCTCTCCTGTCTCTGATCTCTTCTTCTTTCCTCTCTTCTCTCTTCCGATACACGTCTGCTGAATTCGCTTCAGTATTTATGGACATTCGTTCAAACTGCCATCGGAGGATGGCAAGCTAGGAGCATTTCGGTGAATCTCCTCCGGCTTACGTGATAATTATGGGGAATTCCTTTTCTCCAACCTCTCATATTATAACCTCACACTAAATCTCCTCAGTGAGCGTGGGTAGCTTATCCACCCCCTCTTAGTATTTCAACTCAACTTTCGACCAGGAGAATCAACTCCAAATTCGTTATTCACGAAAAATGAATTTTTCCCTTGACAGCTTGCATTTGCAGTTGTATGTCAGTCAATATGGCCCCCCTAAATCCGGGTCCCTTTTTCATTGTTCAAACTACTCGACATACAATTCAAGTTGTTTATGTTTGCATCAATTATTTAATCCTTCTTCTTTTAGCTTTAACCCTTCTCTTTTCAATGTCACTCATCACATAACACTTTCTATCAATAAGGTTTTATTTTAACTCGGTAGCAACAAAAAATATTACAACGGCCCATTGCATTCTAAACATTTATCAGTAGAATCACATCTCCGTCTCTTTTTCTTCATCTCCAAGAATATTGTCCAACATTAACTGTCCTATGGTATATTATATAGCAGATAGATGTTCAGTAATGTTTCCTTTTCGTCAAATCATTGCATTCCCGTGTCTCATAATCCTTCATCTGAACGTAATTTATGATTTTAAGATTTTTCCACAAATATTTAATCTCGTAATTATTATTCTTTTGGATTTTGATTATTATCAAAATAAGCAAAGTATATGTTTCCAGATTTATTTTACTTGTATATTAAAAGCGCTAGCGAATTTCTGAAACAATTAATCTTTAAAATATTTTTCTATTATATTTTCATTCTTTGTTTATATTAGCAGATATTCGTTTCCAAGCTTGCAGCGTATTTTGATCGTCGAAATCAATTATGCTGATGATATGTTGAATATGGTCTGAAATAGCTAATGCGATATATGTAGGAAGGTGTGAAATGAAAAAGCATTAGGTGATTATTTATTGCTTGGCACGAATCCCATCCAACCGAAGACCTCATAAGGCACACATCTCTAAGACGAAATAATGTTCAATAAATCTAAAAGATAAAAAGGGTGAGAATTAGAAAAATTGAAACGTCAAAAATAAGATTCGAAGGAAATATACAGTCAATCATTTCATAGAAGTTGAAAATACTGAAAATGAAAGAACAGGGAAAACAATTTAAGAATTGTGAGGGATTATGTGTTTTCCTTGTGGTAGCCACCAAAAATGCAGGCACTCCAACAGAAGATAGTAAAGGAAAGTCAGAAGAAAAGATTAAATATTAATTGTAATTAGACACAAAGTTTTGTATCTATCTATATTTCTGAGATGAGATATTATGCACACTATTTACATTATTCGGACAGTAGATAAAGGCGTTGGTTAGATCCAGTGACAGGGCCCAAAGAGTGTGAGTTCAATACCCTGTTAAGGCAGTGGAGAACTTGTAGAGGGGAATTAGCAGTAGATAACTGATAACTGACATCCATTAGACATGGCACGTGGAAATAGAACAGTCAACCCATTTGAGCGAAATAAAGGGTTAAGTTCGACATTCCAACCACCTGAAGAAGGTCAGAGCGTACAACGTCCGAAACGTTGTAAAAAATATGGCAACAAAGATGAGGACAATATTCGCAATAATGTAAAGAGTATAGAAAGTTTGGTTGTCAGCAAAAGAAATCGCCCAAGAGGCGAACTACAAACTAGTGATACCAAAATCACGCAAGTAACAAAATTGCAATATCTGAATATTGTAAACAATATTCAGATATTTAAATTTTGTTACTTAACCGGGTATTGAACTCACACTCTTTTGGTCCTGTCACTGGATCTAACCAACGTCTTTATCCACTGTCCGAATAATGTAAATAGTGTACATAATACCTCATCTCAGAAATATAGACAGATACCAAACTTTGTGTCTAGATACAATTAATACTAAGTCTTTTCTTCTGACTTTCGTTTAATATTTTCTGTTGCAGTGCCTGCATTTTTGATGGCTACCACAAGGAAAAAAAGAGAAGACAGGGAAATTAACATAAACTGAAGATATGAGTAACGAGGAAATTAAAATGACAAATCTAGTTAGCATCAGATAGAGACAAGTGCAATTTATAGGGTATATAGAGGTGAAAGTGGGGTTGGTGAATTTAAAAAATACAGGCTATATTGATGACAAGATGGACAGTGGAAAGCAGTGAATAATATACCTAACGAGACTGTTTAATTAATTCATCCCAATCAAGTCAATAATGACAGTAAAACTTAAGGGGTCATTCGAAATGAAATTGCAGGAAAATAAAATGTAAGGAACCGGAAACCAAATCCTAAATAGTAAACCAGGGATAAAACGCTACTCCTGTCCAAAAGTTGATTAGCAGAACGGGGATCAGGAGATGTGGCAAAAAGATAAACATTACTAAGGGCCACACTAGAGAAGAACTTACGAAGAAATATGTTCGCTCACGTGCTGAAGGGACATAGCACAAAGAAGAAGGAAAATCGTCGATCCAAACAAAATAAGAATCAACTATTTAAAATGGTGATTCACTAATCCAATATTAAAATGTGGCCCAGTGAAACGTCTTTTATATCAAGCGTCTAAACTTGACATTTTTCAATATAATTGTACCGTTATCGAAAGTACATTTAAGTAATTCCTGAACAAACGTTCTTAACCCACCGAACAATAGGGTCAATAGATCACAGCTTTTGTTCGAGAATTTACTGACACCATGATTGCCAGTTCAATACCTGCGCAGGTTAGTGCAGATGTACATTCAGCGGAAACAGGGCGAGGAATAATCGAATATTAATAAATAAGAAACAGGAAACTTGTCTATATTTCTGAGATGAGGTATTATGTACACTATTTACATTATTCAGACTATTGTCCTTATCATTGTCGCCATATTTATTGGAACGTTTCGGCCGTTGTACGCTCCCGCTTTCTTCAGGTGGTTGTAATATCGAACTGAACCCTTTATTTGGTTCACTGAGATAAACTGTTCTAGTTCCACGTGCCATGTCTAATGGATGTCAGTTATCAGTTACCTCCTGTTAATTCCCTTCTCCAAGTCAACCACTGCCTTGAATGGGTATTGAACTGACATTCTTTGAGGGATCAGCACATATGCTAGGCCACAAAAATCTCCTGAGATGACTAAGCACAGAAATTAATACAATATGGGAACCAGTAATAAGGGGTGCCAGAGAAAAGCAAGAATAACAAAACAATTGCAATATGAGCTCTGTTAAAAACATAAAATGATAACAGCAAAAACATTTAATGTAAGCACTAAAAAAATGGTTGCTTATAATACCTAGAAATACATACACATGGCTCAGTGGATAAAGGCGTTGATTAGATCCAGTGACATGACCCAAAGAGTGTGAGTGTGAACTTGGAGAATGAAATTAACTGGAGATAAGTGATAAAAACTGACATCCATAAACATGGCACGTGGAACTAGAACAGTCCAGAGAGCGAAATAAAGGGTTTAGTTCGACATTCCAACCACCTGAAGAAGGCCGGAGCGTACTACGGCCGAAATTGTAATTAATATGGCGGCAATAGTCCTAATAATGTAAATGTTGAAACAGAAAACATATCCATAGGCATAACGAGCAAAACGGCAACGATTCAATATAGGTTTCGAAATTCGTTGAAGAGGAGACGGATTGACATAAAGCTGTAGAAATGTTCTGATAACAATGACAATGAGAAAATTGACTGAGTCTAAATAATGATCCTTCATCATCACAGATATTCAGACGGAATTGATTAAAGTTTAATAGATCAATCATTGGAATATATAGAAATTGTCGGGTTGCATATTCATTGCCAGTGTTTCATATATGACAGTACTTTTAATGAATATTTGTCTTCGTCAACATTATCATTTCTTATTAAAATTTTAAAAACATTCAAATGAAATAGCAATCGTTATCTGTCTTCTTAATTAGTGTTCATTTCTTTTTATATCTATTTTACTGTGTATATTTATTCTCTTACTGTGATAGCAAATCAGTAACCTTTGTGTCTTAGTGAATATATTAACTTGCTACGGATGAAATCATAGATAATAAATAAAATAAAAAAACTTTTTCTTCTACAAAGTTCTATCAATAAGGTTTCTGGTGGCTAAGAAATGCCGTGCATGCATAAAAATAATCAACCTTGCACGAATGAAAAGAAACAAAAACTTGATAATATAAACAGTTGCTGATAGCTCTGACGAGGGGACGGAGTGTCCATAGTAATTAGCAACACTATAAATAACCAAAAGAAATGTATTCTAAAGCAATATTTTTCCGACTTGATAACCCCCAGTTTAATTCGGAACCGTGAACACTCACAAAAAAAAAAAACTTTACAATAATACAATAGACTTCCCACAATGCAATATTTTACCCACAATGCATCACTGATATATATATATATATATATATATATATATATATATATATATATATATATATAGTTGAGCAAAAGCACAACACCTCGCGATGTTGATTTCAATGTTCACTTATATGATGAGAGAGGAATTCCCAAATTTGTTGGGCAGGCCATCAGACTCTGAGTGTCGTGAGGAAGCGGTTCTGCCCTGATTAAACTGGATGCATGCTGGCAACAGGACTCTGCATCATGACACACAATCAGGAGAATCCAGTTACTCCTGACAGACAATTTCTGAGTCTATATCACCACTTATATCTGGACACAAAACTCCCCGGGCTGCAACGCGCTTGATTATTATGTGAGGGGCGCAGTTGAGCGAGAAACCAAGAAAACTCTTTGTGATGAACTGAAGGTATTGATTATGGCAGCATTAACCAGTTTAAACAAAGAGACCGTCGAGAAGAGTCGGAGTAGATTCCGAAGTCGTCTGGAGGCCGAGGTTGAAGCCGATGGCGATTTTATTGAATACATTTACTCTTTAGAATTTCAAGATATTTTTTGTGTAATTTTGATAACTATATCACTACTATTTTCATTTTCGCGTAATTTAGACGACAGTTTATGCATCGCATCCTACATACATACACATGTATATATCTATCTATCTATCTATCTATCTATCTATCTATCTATATATATATATATAAATATATATATATGTGTGTGTGTGTGTGTGTGTGTTACAGAGCCGGTGTTATTGAGTAAGAAAGAATATGAAAAAAACATTCTTAAGAATTGAGAACAATAAAACAACATACATTCTGAAAACAGAAGATGATTATTGATATTGCATTCAAATGTTGGAATTTGATTGAAAAGCAAGAAGTCGGACGAGATTTCCACAAACAAGAAGTACGCGGAAAGAAACTGCTAGCATATAACTTACGGTTGCATCTAAGTGTTTCAAATGAAAAATGATGAGATCTTCCAGCCATTTTACAGTTGAAATAATTAGATGCACTCTTAACATCTATGATAACAGATTCTTTTCTCTTACTAATTGTTCTGATTAATTTTCCTCAATGGTAGACTATTTAGACTAGTTAGATTCATAAATTCTGCGTTTAACTTCATAAATTCTAGCATTCAATAAAGTTAATCAGAAGAATTAACATGAACGTATTTATAGAAAAGGTAAACGAAAGCTACATTACAGGGAATATTACTTAAGATGCAACATAATCATTGCCCTTCATCTCAAAGGTGTAATTCGTTGTTCTTCAGGTGGTCCCCTGATGGAAGGTAAAATGGTTATCTAAGTAGACTAAAAGACAGGTTTTTTGTGTAGTCATTAAAATTTACGAACAATTTTGTTGCCCCAGTTAACAACTGATTGAGGACATTTTTCGAAATAACTTGCTAGTTTTGCTCTCTCTGACACTACGGACCCTACGGATCCATTAAGACAGAAGTAAATAGTTATGCATATCTAAATATCTAAATTTTTTGCAAAACTATACTTTTCGTAATATATATATATATATATATATATATATATATATATGTATAAACTTCTATGACTTCTGTTAGGCCGTCCGTCACTCCGGCTAAAATAGTCATAAAACAGCTAAATATTCGCCGATCGGGACTAAATTTTTGGGATGAGTGCAAAAAGGTAAGGGAGTACAAAGTAGAATTAGTTTTACTAGGATGGGCAGTTTAGTACAATAAATTTTTATTCATTTTTTTGAAAAAATAAAAATTTTCATTAATTAATATAAAATTACTCTCACTATTTTATAAACAATTTAATGTTTTAGATAACAAATACTTATTTAATAAAAATGAAATACTATTTTGGTATATCTTTCTTTTAAAATTTTTGGATATATACAAGAATGCAGTTTCCAGTTCGCCCTCCGTTTGCGAAAACTATAAACTAATCACAAGGCCAAACGCTTCCAAATTTGTAATTTGGGTTCACAAAGAAATATTTGCGCATGGCCATTTATATGTCGCATGCTCAAGAGTAAGAATTCTTTACTATTAAAAAGGGAATTATCTTAAAAAAAAGATTTGTTCACACAATGAAATAAATAAAATTAAACAAATCATTATACAGTGAAGTAGGTTTTTGTGTTTCAAAGTATATTTTCCAAATAAATCAGCTTATTCAAATTTCATCAGTTGTTTTGAAAAATTGAACAAAACGTAGAGTTTGTAAATCTTGATAAAAATGTTAGCGATAACTTCAACAAGACTAAATAATGTGAGGATTGCAATGCGCGTTGTCGTATTGCCAAAAACTTCTAGTTATATCAATTTTAGCTGCTTTTGTAAAATCTTTGAAATTCTAAAACAAATCAGTATTTTTTAATTTCTTTTATGTCCTGTTTTGAAGTTTTTGTGATATTTCTTCTGAGATAAGGTATCTTTTTAGCTCAGCTATTCTTGCTATAATATCTGTATGTAATATATTGTGCCACTTTGCTGTCCTTTTATATGGCATGTTCCCTTCTGGAGTTGGGCGTTCATAACTCTCCCCAATTTCTTCTCTTGTGTTCCTCGAAATAACATTCTTATCCTTATTCTGCGATCCGTTCAACTAAATTGCTTCAATTACACATCGTTTTATATTCTTGCTTCTCATGCATTAAGTATCTCCTTTGAGTGTTAGATTTTTTAAACTCTCTTTCCCGTGCTCATTATTCTTAGAGATTTCAGCATTGTCGTTTAGCTTGTACGTATTAGTTTCCTTGCGCTAGCTATTGCCAGTGCTATTCACAGTATTTGTCGATGTCTTTTTCATCCATGAAGAAATTGTTCAGCATTCAATATCATATAGATATAGATTAGATATCGTATAGAACTTCAATATTATTTTCTCGTTTCTAAGGATATTCTCTAATATCTTAATGGACTGCGTTGTAGTTTATACTGTTTTTTTTTCTATTCTGTTTTTGTTCTGGTCATTTGGTGAGCTTTCTTTTCGTATTGCACACGGAGTAACGGGTATAAGAGGTCGTTTACAATTATTTACAATGACTTTTCTTCTTCATGTAGATATTGGGGGCTGAAGATTTTAAAAGCTCTTAAGTAAATTCTTTTCAGTTATAGTTCTTATCTTATTACCCGGGATGCGATTAAAAAATTTTGAGGTCGCTTTTATTCGTGGGAATGTTAGAAGTTTAGTTTTAACCTGTTCTCTGTTTGAATGGTGGTAGTCTAAACAAAAGGTCGGGTGTTTCTTCCTTTCTGAATTCAGTTATATGCTCAAATTTTGTTTAGTTTACATATAAGACCTATTTTTTATTTAACAACTTTTACACTAAGGCGAACTTATTAATTTTCTTTTTTTTTTACTTTTTAATTGGTAAGATTGTAAGCACTCTAAATTTAAGGTATGCTAATTTTCGGGGAGAATAAACCATAAGTTGACCGCTTTATTATTCGTGAAAAATAAAAGAAACAGTCATGGAATTTAAAAAAAATATATGATCTCTTTTATCTTTTATTTACAAGGTGGTGCCATATAAAATATTTTTTTGTCTCTGAGTTTGATTGCTTTCTTGGCTTATCAACCCTTTGTAGGTTAATTAAAGCTAGTAATATATTTTTGCTTAGATTATAAGATACTTGAGTTAATAATTATTTACTGATACAAGTCCTACTAATCAACTCATAGCTAAGTGAAAGAAGAGATGGATCCATACCTTTCCCCAAGTGTTGTTGTAAGTAAGTGAATATAACGAACCCAACTGGAATTGCAACTCGGCTCTCCGATTTCTAATTCTGAGCCGTTATTCATGACATCCGCTGCACATACAACACTTAGTATTCACAATCAATCACCATTTAGTTATTGACCTGGCTCATCATTGCTTAACTCAGTGATCATACGAAAACCAAAACATATTGGCATGTTATTATATAATCAATTATGTAAATAATGTATAGTTATACTTTTATTGTCATTATTATTTTTAAAATTTTCTGATGAGAGAACCACAACATTTAAGGTAAGATGACGAAATCTTTTGAACAAAAAGTCGGTCTAAAATTTGCAATAAACGGATTCAACAGTTTCTAAATTAAGGGTCATTAAATGTTTAGCGATAGGTTTTGCGAATTTGTGAGACACCTTGCTTATAATTCAGATAAAATTATGCATTTGAATGTTCGGTGTGTTTTTGCTTACTGAATCATAGAATGCAGTTCTGTTTGGATTTTTGTTTAAGCTTTTCCCTCCAAGCAAGGCAATAAAGCCACGAAAACACAAGATATTGCTTAGGGTGAAATGATAAGAATAAGAAAACGTTATTAAGGAACGACAACAATAAAAGAAGAGGAACCAAGAAGACAGTAGATAACAATTGACCTTGCATTTCAATTTTTGAACATCATAGTTGCATATGAAATCAAGAATGCGAAAAAGA
Organism: Acanthosepion lycidas; assembly: GCA_963932145.1. Classification (NCBI taxonomy): domain Eukaryota; kingdom Metazoa; phylum Mollusca; class Cephalopoda; order Sepiida; family Sepiidae; genus Acanthosepion; species Acanthosepion lycidas. The sequence continues at coordinate 115,703,384 of OZ010585.1, read as the reverse complement.
GTTCCACAGTCGAGAAGTGAGAAAAAACAGTAAGCAAAAACCATGCAATAATATCTCGTCAATTCAACCGTATAACGATGAGACCTTGTTACCAATCTAGTCCTGTTAAGTACCATATGTAATACACGGTTAGGTGATCATGCCTGACTAGGAAGAATATTTTCTCGCATTTGGTTGGCATTTTGTTAAACGAAAAACCGATTATCGACCAAGGACATAGAACCTAATCAGTTTAGTATTCAGACCATAGTTTGGGGTTAAATGCGCCTAAGTGAATGTAAAAACCCAACTGGAATTCGAACTCTTTTCTCTAATCTCTTATTCCGGGCTGGTATCCCTTACAGCACACTGTCAAACTAGTACTGCGCTTAAATTCATAAAGTTTACGTACCACAGAGCAAAGCTAATCATAACAATCACCATGAATTATTTACAGAAAATGTTCAAGGCAAATTCATCAAAGAGTGGCGGCACAGTGGAGTAATGGATAGCGGCTCGGATTGCGGAATGGGAGAGCCGTGTTCGAAATCCAGTCAGAGCCATTACATTCACTTATGTGCTAATAAAAGGTATGAATCCTCTTTCCCCCACCTAGCTATGGGTAAATAGCAGGGCATACCGGTTTCTATAGCTTTGGATGACGACTGGTTTACCACAGGAAGAAATGGCAACCTACTACGGGAAAAATCTGCCTCGTCACCCATGTTTCAGTAGATATACGATCGCCTAAGTGTGTTTCACGTATGGCGCATAACTGACTGAGTAGATGATATTCTGTCAGTTCTAAATACCGTTTAACTTTGTATTTAGAGTAAATTGTTGAATTTATATTTCCATAATAATTTCATCATCGTCAGTTTTTCACGGTTTTTTATAGCACGACTTAACACTGAATGCGTTTTATTGTTAAAAGAATTATCAGCCATCGTTACAATTCCTCCTCATGGATAAATCATTGTTAATAGATAATATCTTTATTTGAATCGGCGTATCATCTTAGTAATATTATATCATTTTTATTTGTTTTTAAAGCGGACGTTCAAATCGCTTCCACAAAATCATTGTTGAAATCTTTAACGAGTGAACTTCAAAGGCATTTATCTAATCACAATATAAAAATTTCAATCATCATTTCGCACGTAGTTACTGCATAGGTAGCTGTGAAAGTATCTCAATATTAATAGTGGCAGCTAATCGGAATGATGGAGAAGGAAGGGGGGAAAATGACCAAAATAGATATATTTTGTTTTAAGTAAATTTTATTCTTTGATTAAAACATTCCTCTCATGTTTTAATGTGTAAATTATCAATTGGCTGATTTTCCAACTGGCGATTTTTAAAGATTTTAATGTTTCACTCATCGAAGATGCCAGACTTACCATCTAGTATTTTAACAAACCATTGGATGTTCTTTATTTCCTATACTAAACCTGTTGTTATTTGGTATGTCACAGAATATTAAAAAAACTCATATAACTGCCTTTAAAAAAAAAAAAAAAAAAAAAAAAAAAAAGTGGCATAACAAAGAAACCTATGAATTTATAAAGACATATTAATGTTATTTCAAATCAAATATATCACTGCTTTTATATTAAGGTATATACATTGTTTTAATCGGTTGCGCCAACCAAAGCAAGACAGTAAAGCCACTGTGGTACAAGGGGTTAATGGGTGCGGAATAGTTAGAAACAGAAACATTGTAAAACAGTAAGAAAAAATACGAGAAAGGAGCACAGTAGATAACGATTGACATTGCATTGAAATTGTTGTAGATTAAAGTCGTTTGGGAAGCAAGGAGTCGGAAGTATTTCACAAGCGGGAAGTGCGAGAAAAGAAACTGTTAGCATAGAACTTACGGTAATGTATTGTCAAATCAACTGTAAATGGATGAGAACTTGTCGCCTGTCTAGTACAACGCTTAAATTCAGAGAGTCTAGACACTACAGCAACGAGCACATCTGAACAATTACCATAAAAGTAATTATAGAAAAGGCAGTGGGAGGTAACATTACAGTGGTGGGAAGAAAACTGAAGACGTCACTTCAGAACAAGGTCAATAATATTACTAATTTTTCTTTGGATTTTATCAAAGACCACAACGTAAGGAGCAGGTTAAACCGGGCCAAACGTGGTATCACTATTCTAAACATGGACGAAATGTAGACATAGATATATAAAATAGATTCTGAAGAGAAATATTGTCTACCACGACACAGTGAACCGGCCTTCTTAGCAGCTGACCTAGTGATGGGTTTAATATAGTCTTTCAACCTCATGTCAACCGGGAACGTTAGCCCCAGAAACGCAACGAGACACTCTCCTGGAGGTCAGTATCAGCCATGCTGATGTTGGGCAGAAACGTGGACTGTACGCTGATTAATAGAGAGCTGAATGATAGTTAATATTTTAAGACATTTTTATGTTTATACATTCTTTTTTATAGATACAAATATTTAAGCAAATGCTCTGTTTTATAAGAAACAGTATTAAAAACATTTAACGGCCTGAATGTCCGAGATATTTTCATAAAATCTAAAAAGAATGTATAAGCATAAAAATGTCTTAAAATAATTGTCGAACTGTGTCCATTTCATAATGTGCGACGTCATTTTATTAGAGTTGGATACGCTTTGAACAGATATAAATGTACGTGACAGATTCATGGAAGATTGAAGTTTAAAAGCAGTAAAATCGACGTTGTCAATCGAAAAATCCTCTTTGGCTCGATCGGTTAAGGCATGTCAGGCTCAATGATGGTTCCTTATAGGATTCAGGTTCGATTCCTGTCGGAGGACAAATATTTTCGATGAAAATTTCTCACACATTCAAGTCGGTAAATGCTATTAATTCTGTTTATTATAAATCAGAGCATTTTCTTAAATATTTGTATCTAGAAAAAGAATGTATAAACAAAAATGTTTTCAAATAATTATCGGGCTTTGTTCATTTCATAATCTATAGATAATATTGCAATTAGAAACTTAAGTTGTATTACTTCTTTATTGTCTCTAACTTCAACTAATTATTTCTGTGTTTCAATATTTAGAAGATATCTTGGTAAACGTGAAATTTTAAACATAACCCGGATTCATTTTAATTTTATCAGTATTTACTAGCCACATCGGATTGCATCTACTTGTATATTTCTGTGGATTTGCTAATTTACATTTCCGTAGATGTGAACTTGTGTTTATTTAACAGTGCTTTCTTCCCGGGGAGTTACGAAGCGTTTGCCATTTTTCCCTTTTAATCAAATGGGCTAAAAGTGTTTAGGGAAAAGCTCAATATTCTTTTTCAGGATCTTGATAAAATACGCAACATCAAGGGAAAATGAATTTATGAAACAAAGACCAGATAAGTAAAACAAAAAAAAAATAGATATATCGGAAACCTTTTCAATATAGGGAGAAAAAATAATGAATTTAACATATTTATAAAGGTACATATACATACATATACATACATACATAGACACACACATATATTTTGTTATTCCTTTTCAAGAATGGGAGTATATTTCTATGTATATATTTGAAATACCGTAAATCATATGTGCGTGTACATGGCTATATATAATATCATTATATTACGTGGGTATAAAATAAAGATAAGATATATACATCAGATTTATTGAGAGTTGTGTATATGCATGTTTATGTGGGTGTACGTGTATATATATATATATATATATATATATATATATATATATATATATATATATATATATATATATAAATGTATGCATATATATATATATGAATAAATACGTTTCTATTTGTGTGTATATATATATATATATATATATATATATATATATATATATATATATATGAATAAATACATTCCTATTTGCGTGTATATATATATATATATATATATATATGTATATATACATATATATATATATATATATATATATATATATATATATATATATATATATATTATGAATGTATAAATGTGCATTTATCGGTGTGAATGTATTTAAATTCTTGTATAAAAAGAGTGAATATTTTCTCTGTTGTCCCGACTGCATGAATTTAAGCGCGCCACTAGATTGGCATCTAGGTCCCACCCGCTTACTGTTGAAATAGAAAAATACCACTTCTTCTCCAACAGTTTCTTTTCACGCACGTACCACCTGCGTAACTCAATTCCGTTTACTTGCTTCCATAATAACGAAAATCTTCAAAAAATAAATACAACTTCAATCGCCATTATTTTCTTTTAATAAATCCTGTTCGTCTTTTGTCTTTTCAACAATACTCCCTATACTCAGTCTTTTTTTATCAATTTAAACCGCTGCGTACTAGTGGCATTCCCGCCTTGCTAGAGGTGAAATGATTAAAAAAAATAAGATAACTTATTTTTAACTCTGTATAGAATATTGTATTGGGGAAATATATGATTTTGGATTCATGAATAAAAATATTCACTGATGGTAGAAAATATAATTGATTATAATTATGATTATGATTATATTTTTGATCTTCATTGTTATTATAAAATATTATTATTGAATAAAAAATTATGTTGCATTTAGTCTGAAAAATAGAACAGGCACTCTCAAAACACATTATCATTTTTTCGAGAGTAAGCTCAAACTTAAAAGCTGAAATGGTGCATTGTTCATTTAAATTTAAGCACATTATGGAATTTTAAGGACGTCGATTGTTTGATACCAGTTTTATTGAGAAAATGATGACTAGCATTATAAAACCTGATATTGTATATTTAAAATTGTGATCACTTTTTAATTCTAGTATGTCCAGATAATTTGCTATAATGGTTATAACGGTAACATTGTACCACCCTTTAAGTTAAAATTCTACTCGAGAATCCAGTTCGCGGTGCCAAATAGACAATAGTCGAGCGCCTCAAAGAAGCTTCTTTCGGCATTCAATGGTATTGTTAATTTGCATTCTCTGTTGATTCGATAGAAAGCAAGATATATTGTATAATTGTCTCCTTTTTATACATATCTTCTTCTACGTGCCGTGTCCTATCAGGACGTTAGCGATCATGTTTCTCCACTATTTTTTGACTTTTGCAGCTCGTAATAAATCACTCCTAAACCCTGTTCCGCTATCAAATTACACAAGCTCGCCAGGGAGGTTATGCGTTGTTTTCCTCTGTCCATCTTGATATCAATCTGCACGGTGTGTATCAAATTTTCCAAGCCCGCTTTTCTCATTCTGTTCCGTAGAAACTGCATCATCCTGATGTTAACTATAATTGTTCTTTTTGCTTTAATTTTATCTAAAACATCATCTTTTCTCTTATGATAGGTCCATGGCATTCTCTGTTTACTTCAAGCCTCTTCATCAATTAGGAGATTGTTCAACATTCACTGTCATATAGGTGGATTTGTACTAGCTAACAGTTCGGTACTTTTTTCTTTGTTTCTAGTGAAATTGGTAAACATTTGGAAGACATATTTCGCTGTCCTTATGTGTCTTTGGATATCATCGTCGAGGTTTTCGTCTTCTGGCATAGTGGATAAAGGCGTTAGTTCGATCCAGTGACAGGATCCAAAGAGTGCGAGTTCAATACCCGGTTAAGGCATTAGAGAACTTGGAGAGGGAAATTAAAATGAGATAACTGACATACATTAAACATGTCACGTGGAACTAGAACAGTCTACCCCAGTAACCATCTGAAGAAGACCGGAGCATACAACGGCCGAAACGTTGTTATAAATATGGCGACAAAGATGAACACAATAGTCCGAATAATGTAAATAGTTTACATAATACTTTATCTCAGAAATATAGACAGATACTTCACAGATATTTAAATTATTGTATTTGCTTGCTTTTAGTATTTAAAAGTTATGATTTGCATGTTTGGCTGTTCCTTTCGCTAAAAACTATGCATTTTGTCTTCTTACAATTAAACAGTTATTCCTTTCTTCATGCTTTTCTTCACTAACTTATGCAGGTGTTCTTGTTTCCTTTCTGCATCCGTTATCAGCACTGTGTTATCTGCATCTCTTATGTTGCTAATACTGTGCCCACTAATAAGGAATCCTCGTAGGGCATTTACTTCTCTGAAAATCGCTTCACTTTATAGGTAAAATAATTCTGGTAAGAATAGATAACTTTCGACAAAGATGAGGTCAATAGTTCGAATAATGTAAATAGTGTATATAATACCTCATCTCAGATATATAGACAAATACACATCTTTGTCTTACACACTTTTCTATTTTTGTATATTTACCGCATTTTTTTTTCTATTCGTATGCAGTCCGGTTGCCTGCCAGTATAGTTTCTGGATTATACTAATATCCTTCCCAAACATAACAAGGTTACTTAGCAGTTGCATCAGTAATTTGTGCATTTGTTAAATGACTTATAAGAACAACTCGATAATAAAAATTTAATGCTTGATCTGTCTAACCTAGTTCAAATAAAAAGAAGATTTTGTCCAGTATTGTATATGTTAGTTCAGATAACATCAGTGCTTAGCCTACAAAATGTCTATTTCTTCATCTCTTACTTTATGTGCGCAAGTCTCACCTTCCTTTCTCACGTAGGTTATGACCAATGTGTCAGTTTCGAAATGGTCGATACCCTATCGCGCACTGTGTTATGTATCGATTATCGGTATGATCAGGTCAGAAGAGATAGGGCTCTCCTGACTTACATTACTTTCAGCTTAAGTGCACATCTTTGGTTACTGACTGTGAAAGAGATATCAGAAGAGCCCGTTCAGATTACAGCTGCCATTGCTATCATTCACACACCTACAGACTATTTTTTTCTCTTAACTATGTTTTGGACAGCACGCGTCCAGACGACATGATTTTGTGTTCCTCATCACGAATCCTACGTTCTGTTGAGTAGGATTCATGTATCGAAACCATTAACGACGACTATTTACTAGTTTAAAAGTTAAAATTCGTGTTTCAAATATAAATGTCATTGTAAAAAACTTGAAAGCATTTGTAATATTTTAGTGGATTTTGACAGGAGGTGCGCTTAGAAAGGATAGCAAAATGGGTTCAGATTAGCTGACAATTTCAGAGAATTTTTTGCAGGATATATCTGTAATCAATTTCTCATAGGATTTTTAAAAAAAACTTTGACTTAAATCATATATATATATATATATATGTATATATATATATATATATATATATATATATATATATATATATATATATATATATATATATATATATATGAAAATTTCTCCGATTTAACCAGTAGAGAAGACAATATTTATGACTGTATTTTTTTCATTTTCGTATTTTGCTTTGATAAAGCCCACATTGGACAAAACGCGTCAGCAATTACCAGTTTTCCTATTGTCATTTTTATTCAGAAATACATACATACATATATATATATATATATATATATATATATATATATATATATATATATATATATGTGTGTGTGTGTGTGTGTGTGTGTGTGTATTTATCGGTCAACGTGGCATGAACTAAATAGATCAATAAGTACAGTAATGTCTCAGATGTTTTCCCGAAATAAATAAACACCTACAACAACATAAAAAAATCTTAAATTGCCATATTAGTAAAAAAAAGCTCTCTCACTTAAATTTTCTAAACTCAAACTTAGCATTGTGACTGCACGCTCCACAATTTTAAATTTCTTATCAATAAAACATAAAAAAAGCATATTTCGATTCGCATTATAGTTTCTCTTCTCGGCCGCTACCTGAATTTTACCAAAAATAATCTCCATAACTGAGGATGACCGGAGGAACCGTCGAAACGAAAGTACTTGCATATTTAAGGAAAACATAATACAAATTATAATTTTGAAAAACAAAAAATTAAAATTAATGGGTCATTTAATGCCGAAATTTCTTAGGAGCTTTGAAGTAATAAAAATATATGTCATTCTTTTTACACAATTGAATTCTTGGTATGTGAATATCAGCTTTTGTGCATATGCATGCTTGCATATATTGTGCATTTGTGCATATGCATGCTTGTATGTATATATATACATGATTAATCGAGTCTGTGATATGTGCGTTTCATATTGTAGTTTTGTTGAAGTTACATTTGGGGATCTAAATATTGTATAGATTTTATGCTTCAAACTGCAGATACTTTGCACCTAATTTCATACATTCAAATATGTTTTTAGTTGAATATTGTTGATCATAAAATGCATTTCTGGTAATTTTACTATGCAAATCTTTTTTTTTTTTTTTAATGTTGCCTTGATTGTCATTTTCCTATAATAAATCTAGTTTGTCTCTTTACTATAAAAATTACTTTTCGAGAAGTTCAAGAATATAATTATATATATATATATGTGTGTGTGTATATATATATATATACATATGTGTATATATATATATATATATATGTATGTATATACATGTATATATATATATATATATATATATATATATATATATATATATATATACACACATTCGTATTACTAACACAAAAACAGAGAATGTCTCATATCGAGAATATTTAACATTGAAAAACGGGGAAAAAATGAATTATTTTTAATAATATGTGGAAATCTCCGCCTTTTACCTGGAGACGGTAGCGAGACCAGAAACTCGTGTAGTAAAATTATGGAAAATAAAGCATAATATTTTTTTCTAGAAAAATCAACATTACAACCCAAAACGTTTGCGGCACCTCTCTTCTTTTCTTTTTAATATATATATATATATATATATATATATATATATATATATATATATATATATATATATATATATATATATATCAGGTCATTCCATAAGTTCTGTCCGAATTTTGAATAAAGAAAACAAGTGCCCAAATGTTACATTTAATTACAGATTCAATCAACAATGTATTTTCCCTGATTATCTATGACTTCCTTCCATCTATTAACAAGCTTACTAATTCCATTACTGTAAAATTCTTTTGGCTTTGATTCGAAGAACTTACAAATGTCAGTTTTAACCTCTTCCTGTGTTACAAAAGCTGTTTCTTCCAAATGATTCTGTAGGCTACGAAACAAATGGTAGTCTGAAGGAGCAAAATCGGAAGAATAAGGTGGATGAGGAATTTTCTTCCAACCAAGTCCTTCGATCTTTTGTGACGTGATTCTTGCTGTGTGAGGTCGCGCATTGTCCTGATGAAAGATCGCCTCTTTTCGATTCATTAGAGCGGGTCTTTTTTCCTCAAAGCTTGTGTCAAACGCTCTAATTGCTGACACTATATTTGAGTATTAATTGTTGCATTACGTGGTATGAATTCAAAGTGAATTATTTCTTGGTGATCCCACCAAATTGAAAGAAGAACCTTTTGCCCATGAAGTTCCCTTCTCAGCTGCGGCTGGGGTCCTTCCCCTTTACCAAGCCACTGTCTACGACACTTAACATTTCGATAAAAAGATCCATTTTTCGTCGCCAGTCACAAATCTATCCAAAAAGCTGAAACAAGTTGGCGAGAATGGAGAGAAGACGAGATGTCAACTCGGGATTTGAGGTTGTTTTCAGACAATTCATGAGGCACCCATTTTTCAAGTTTAGGAACTTTTCCAATTTGTTGAAGATGATGATGAACAGTTGTATGGTTTAAACTGAGAACCACTGCCAATTCCTCAACTGATAAAGCAGGATTTTCTTCAAGGGTTGCTTCAAGAAACTTTCATAAAACTCAACAGGACGCCCGGTTCGATCTTCACCTTCAAGGGTGAAATCTCCACCTCTGAATTTTGCAAAACATCTTCTGAAAGTTCTTTCATTCACACATTCCTCTCCATAAACTGAGTGAATGTTTCTAGCCGCTTCGGCTGCTGATTTTCCTTTCTTGAACTCATAAAGCATTATGTGCCTCAAATGAATCTTGGGTACTTCCATGTTAGCAGGGTTTTAATCAAACAAAATTTAATTTTGTTCTTCAATGAATTAGAATTTGATCAGTTTAAATACACCTAAAGACAAAAATAATGTTCAGCTCCATTAGACATTATAAAATACTCTTTAAAATTCTTTCATTTTAAAAAAAAGTTAAAATTCGGACAGAAATTATGGGCTGACCAGGGTTAGGGTTAGGGTTATATATATAAACAAAGACGACGTCATTATATATATCTAGAAGGATTCCTTTCCAACTAATAATTTCTCAAAAGGTAGTCGTTAGCACAATTAAACAAAACCTCAGACACAATTACAAAAATAGTGAATATAAAGGAGAAATATATATATATATATATATATATATATATATATATATATATATATATATATATATATATATATGTGTGTGTGTGGGGGAGATAAAAATTATATATATAGACAATTTTAATACTGTGTATATACAGGTGATTATATATATATATATATATATATATATATATATATATATATATATATACAGAACCCTTCGATTAGTGTGGCTAGTATATATACCTGTAAGGATAAAAAAAATTCAGTTACTATGATTTAACTCTTTTAACGCACTAATCGAGTATTGTGTATGCACTAATCGAATTTTGGCATATAACAACTTTAGTGCACTCATGGAAAACATTAATCGAATGCGCATTCATCGAATGATGCCGATACATACATACATACATACATACATATATATATATATATATATATATATATATATATATATATATATATGTATGTATATATGTAACAATTCAGAGAGAAAAAATTATTCGATACGGTGAAAGTACAAACAGAAGATAAATTAGGGGGGGATGAGAAGATATATGTCTGCTTAGCTGGTAACAAATTACTTTTTATTAATCACATATTTTATTAAAATTAAACTAATTAAATAAATACTTGAAAAGAAATTTCTTAAATATATTCAATTTTAATTACCATTGCCGAATCATGTCTCACCTTTTCCCTTTTTCTTTTTTTCTCCTATTTCTTTTCGTTTTCCTTTACTCTATTTCCTTTGTTTATTTCCTCTCTTCCTCTATATGTGCATGCATGCAAGTGTGTTTGTGCGTGTTTATAGGCGTAGCCTAACATGTATTTATTAGCTCAATTATTATCTTACATTTCACTATTCGACAATGCATAGGATGAATATTCACCTGTGAATTAAGCCCATTGATAACGCAAGAGAATATGTTTTGAAAGACATTGTCTTGTGCAGAATAATTACCTTTCGTTATCATTTGTCAACGGATTCAGTGAAGTATGTAGCCATCCAATACTTTCAGATATGATTTAATTACATTGGCATCTACAGCATCATTTCGGTATAAGCAGATGTATTACAGCGTGCATATAACTGATCATTGTTCTCGTGTTTTTTTTTTCTAGTTGGTTCAGCTACACTTCTAGATTTGGAGGCATCGTATTGAAATGCAGAATAAAAGACAGGTGCGCAGATTTCCTGATCGTCTTTCATTGAGATCAATCAGCATGAATTAGAATCTGATTCCTGAAGGCCATGAAATGAAATCACTGTCTTTTAGTTATTTTGCAGAAGCATTTTTGACTTCCTGAAAGATGACTAATTCTAACCTGCAGAGTATCAAATCATTGCGCCTGCTGTGTCTCACTTCATTTAATGGTATGATATGGAATAACCATAATGAATCAATTGCTAATCTACTGCTAGGAAAGTCGGTTCAATGTGTCAGACAACACATTTTTTCTCAACAGAATCCACCTTCTTCTACGTGCCGTGCCCCTTCAAAACGCAACTGATCATGGCCTTTTACATCGTACTGTCCTTTTAGCCCCTATTAAATTTTATCCTGTTTTATCTCTCCAAAAATCTGTTCTGCCATCCATTTTCTCAAGCCCATCAAGTATGTTACGCGCTGTTTTCCTATGTCCATTTTTTCCTCACTCTGTCCTGTATCAGATTTTCAAAACCCCCTTTCCTCATTACGTGCCCTAGAAATCTCAACTGCCTCATCCTGATGTTAAGTATGTTTCCTTTTTGTTTCCTTTTTCTTCAAAACCTCGACGTTGTTAATATTTTCGGCCAATGGTATCCTCAGCATCTTTCTGTAGAAATTTATGTTGCTTCAATTCCAGTCGAATCCATCACATTCACTTACGTGCTAATACCCTTAGGAAAAGTATGAATCCTCTTATTCTTCCCCCAAGTAATGTGTTTGGAGTAATGGATAGCAGCTCGGATTGAGAAATCGGAGAGCCGAGTTCGAAATCCAGTCGAATCCATTACATTCACTTACGTGCTAATACCATTGAGAAAGGTATGAATCCTCTACTTCTACCACCAGCCAGGGGTAAATAGCAGAACAGACTCGGTTCTATAGCCTTTCATTGCAACTGGTCTAGGGGAACGACAACGCTGAATTCGTTTGGGAACCTTGTGGCACGTATTGTACCAGGTCTCTGTATTCGGCACATCTAAAAGCGTGGATGCTTCTGCAAACAACACCATAATCAAATGTCATATGGTGGTGACGGGCTTCCGGTTCCTAGGAACTCATATGCTTGACGCTCATACGTCAAATTCGACTAAAGAATCGAGTATATATATATATATATATATATATATATATATATATATATATATATATATATATATATATACACGCATCGGTAAGATATTTCAAAGAAATAGCTGAATACGAAAGGACTATCTTAGCGTTACTCGTCAGTCAAAGATAAGTAGAAATGTCACATGATTGAAAACTTTAGAATAATAGCAGTGGGCGCCTCAGTGTGGGGTAATGCATAGCAATTTTGTTCTTGTTCACCATTATATTTGAGTTCAATCATCACTGTTCGCTGTTTCCTTGATACTTTGTGCCACATCTAAGGATAATGATGCTCTATTATTTGAAGACCTCGATGTGATATAATGGTTAACAAGTTTGTTTCACAAATGGGGAGAAGTTCGATTCTACTAATAGTTTATTGTGTTTATTTCGCTGTATATATAGCTATAGAACCCAGTCTATTTCATTATGTTAGATGATTTTTTACCATACATAAATATTACTGAGCGGTTTCACAGATGTTATTTGCTGATACGACTGGGCATCCTTTTCTGCAGAAACGTCTGAAGATGGCAGGGGCATTTTGATCGCCGATGACCCGGCCATGTGGCATGTCGTAATCTATATAAGTAATTGCAAATATCAGTGTGTTAAACTTTAACAAATTTACTTCTAGAGAACATAGCCCAACTTATCATACCGACTCCGAGAGCAAATTAATGAAATTCCACGTCTAAAACGGATTCAAATTCCTGAATTTTTGGATTCCCAAATTTTCACCACTGCAAACGTTTTCAGTGATTATTGTACATGATTTTTTGTACAATAACAATCGATAACTTGCAATAATCTTGGGGATAATTAATAGTGCAGACCACTAAAGTCACCCATGAAATAAAATTAATTGTAAGGAAAATAAGTAGCTACGCACATCAAATTGTCTTTACATTAAGTGGTGGCAGATGAATTAACATTGAACTTTTAAAAGGTGAGCTTAAATATTAATGCAATACTTAAATGCAGTGATCAATTTTGGGTTCTTCTGTAGTTTAATGGTGCCTATCGATATACGGCATCAGTATGCCTCGCAAAAAGAAATCTCCGCCAACAGAGGACCATATTGTAATAAAAAAAAATAGCCAAGTTACCAGCAGGGAAAAGGAAATCCCGTGCAATTGAAAATCTAGCTCAAATGGCAGACAAAAGAGGTTTAAGTGCTGAGAATATGCAAAACATTAGGGATTGTGAAACTCCTGAACAAGCCGAAGGCCTAATCAAGTGCTTTCCGCTGCAGTTAGCTTAAATGCTGCCCGATAGAACGGCTTTTAATCTAGTGCGATATATGACACAAGAAGCAATTGCAGCGTCACCTGATATAAAAGACCTGTGCTCATCATAGCGCGTTATAACAGCTCCGAAATCTATTGCAGTGAAATAAGAGCTAATGAAAGTAAAAATACAGTGTAACCCGGATATAAGAGAGTCGTCGGAACCGGAGAAGAATTCTCTTATATCCGGGTTTCTCTTATATCCGGGTTTAGTCTATTTTGTTTAGATAAGTATGGCTCTAATTTGGGACCAGATAAAATCTCTCCTATATGCGGGTTTCTCTTATATCCGGGTATCTTATATCCGGGTTACACTGTAGTTGATATGGTAACGTTTTTGTCTACATTTGATTAGGCATGTCCACTGTTTTCGCGAAAAAACAGCATAGCGTAAATGAAAAATGCCACAAAATTAAAGAAAATAAAGTATTATCGTCAAAATGTTTATGTTATTATTAAGATGAAAGAAAAAAGTATTTTTGAATTATTTTTTGAATTTTTTTAATATTTTCTAACACGTTCGAAATTTCGGTTAAAATCTTCTTTTCTTTACGTCATCGCGGGAACGTTAAAATAACAGTTTTTTTTTGCGCTGTTTTCCCGTTGAAAACACATTGATTTGGAAATTCTTGTAAAATTAAAGTAATTGTCCAATTTTAATGAAATTTTCAGGACTTATTCACAAATAAATGAAATTATTTTTGAAATATTTTGTTTTTAGAAATTTTTGATAAAAAATATTTTTTTTTAAATATGTTACCCCCCACTTATGTAATTTCATGAAATTTCGCCCGAAACCTTTTCGGCTCCTCAATTTTTTTTTTTTGTTAAAAGGAGGAGTCTTTGGAGATGATAAATAACCTACTTTTTTTTTCAAATTTGGGCTATTTAACTGAAAATCTTGTCTGAATTGAAAAATAATGAATACAATAAAACAATGATATTACTTAATTAGAAAAGCTTTTAATTGCTTTTGTAAATAAGTAATATTAAGGACATTATTGTGTGAAGAAATAATTTTTTTCTGATGAATAATTAATTTTTACAAGAATTTTTTCGTTTTTTAAAAAATTTTAATTATAATAATTTATAATAGTTTAACATCGTGTAAAGCTCTGTATTAGGAGGGCTCCTCGATATTATGTAGTAATTAATTAGAAAAAAAATTTACGAATCCAAAATTGCTAAGTTTAATAAATTTAGTTGAGCTACTTTTTTTAAAAATAATTTTTTATTTTGTATTTTTTTACTTAATACATTCCTTATTTCCGTGTATGATATACTGAAATTGCCAGTATTATTACAAGGTCACGTGATTTAAGGGTTTTGTTCCTTTACGCGGCCTTTTCATAACATTTTTTATTTTCCATTCAACTTTAAAAGTGTAAACTTTAAATTTTAAAGTAATTTTACTTTTTTTCATTTACTATTTCACTAAATCATTTTATTTTATGTATTGTATTTCCATTAGTGTGGGTCATACTCAAATAGAATAATTTTTTTTTTAACTCAGACTTTTAAAAATTATGTCATTGATGGTAATCCGTAGTAGCTGTCATCGCCTCGTCATTCAACAATCCATCAATAGGTGGGTCAGATTAACAGGATCGATCGTTAATAATTGGTTGTATATTATTTTTTTACGCTATAAGTAAGAAAGATTTCTTTCAAATCAGATTACTTTAAATTTAATTTTTTTAATTTTACTAAAATAACGTGTCAGAAATTTTTTTAAATACTTTAAAAATCGATAAATTTGTGTTTGTTTACAAATTTCTCAAAATTAAGAAAATGGCCGTTTTTAAGAAAATTTAAAAATTTAAAATTAAATTTGACAATCAAATGTATATAGTTTCTATCTGAAATACACCAGAATTGTTTAATTAATAGAAATCGTAAATTTAATCATTAAACTTTCAATTAAAGCTAAAATGAAATCTTCAAGTATGTTTTTTCGTTGTAAAAAAATCATTTTAAACTTCAATATAGAAAATTTATGCCGAAATAGTGGAGGTACCTACTTTTGATTGATGATGTCAGAATGAGGATATTAACGCCGTTATGTGAAATTTACACTGAATTTTTAATAAGTATTAGGTTGGTGCAAAAATAATGACGTTTCTGACGTTAAAATATACGTCAAAAAACGTCATTATTTTTGCACCAACCTAATAATAACCGAAATATGTACAAACCATCCATCGCTAAATATTCAGGTAAACTTTTCAGTTCCATCTATCATTTCAATGATTACGTGGCTCTTCATGCTATCCTTTAACTCTGTAGGAACCAGATCAAGTCAAAAATGAAATACTGCTGCTATATTTGGGCCGGAGCTGTCCAAACTTCACTTACTAATCTTGATAGAGTACAAAACCGTTTCTGTGTGTGCTTGTGTCTTTTTTTTTTTTTCCAGAAGAACTATTTTCCGTCCTCCAGCGGGACGTGGCGTGTCTCTCACTGCTGTATCGCTACATCCATGGAAAGTGCCCGGACGAACTACATTCCTTGGTTCCCCCAGATCTAATGTTCACGGCTAGGACCAGCCATGGCACTTACATAGTAAGTTCCCTTCGTATTTACTCGGGGAGAAGTACGTTCCGCTCGAACAGCTTCTTCCAGCGGACAGCTACCTTGTGGAACAGGCTCTTAAGTGAATATTTCTCCGGCCAACAACCTGTTCAAGTCTAGAGCTAAACTTTATCTTCCCCTTCTATCAATCGGGCTTGGTACAGGATGAACCTTACTTTAAAGAAATTGGCGAAGTCTAGCGAAGATATTGCGGTTTTTCTAGTTCTATAGGTAGTGTCTCTGCAGAACGTTGGCCATCATGGCCCTCCACAACTTCCTATCTTTTATAGTACTTAGTAAATTCTGCCTTTTTCCCTTCCCCCATTCCCTGTTCTGTCATTTTGTCACACACGCTAGTTATTTAGGTTACTCGCCGCTTTCTCTTTGTCTCTATTGACTTCAGTGTGTTCTATGAGTGTTAGAGTCTCCAAGAGCGTTTTACCATTTTCTCGCAGAAATTATTGTTGTCTCTTTCTGATTCTACATTTAACCAGTCTTTTTTATTTCTGTTTTGTTTATAACTGCATTTCAGGTTCAGTTCATAAAGTCCTCATCATCCTGTTCAAGTCGAGATGTTAATGTTATCCTCCCCACCCATCCATATGAACTCCCTTTAACTTAACTGTCTACCTCGAGTATCCCCCAGGCCTTGTACAGGGTGTACCTTACTGTAAAAATAAAAAAATAGATACGAATTGAATTGGTTGCCTTGTTAGTAAAGGTGTTTATACAAAAATGTAAAACTTTGTATCATAAATGAATACTTATTTTCATCATTTGAATTTATTGATGTCCTTTTTTATACAATTATTACTTAAAAAAAGCCTTTTCTCTCGAGGCATCGTGATAATTATTTCTGAAATTCAGTTGCCTTCTTTCCTTTCCACCTTTAATCGAAGTAAGCTACACCCAGCTTCTACAGGCCAAAAGCACCGCCGTTTTCAGACGGCCAGACAGTCTTCTGTCTCTGGCTCTGTTTGCTATGTAAATGAGACCAAGTGCATGTGATTCAAGTCTCGCTATCCCGGTGTCTCCTGTTGTTGAGACATTCCGTTTTGACGAAATCTTGCTAATGAAGAGGAAGTATTCCTGGGGAAGTGGCTCAAAACAAAGGCGCATATCAGTAAGCTGCACAAAGAAATTTGTTTTCTTTATTTAATAACGTTACAACAAATCTTAATTTATCTGAATATCTCTAGACTAGAATTCTCATTATTTATTCTCGTTCAGTATTTCTATTATCATATCTTTGCAATGTCTAATATGATAGGTGACCGCTTAAGAATACCAGGTACTCTAAAGCTTGGATATGCAGGTGGTGTAATAGATTTATTTAATCGGAGAGCCGAGTTGCAATTCAAGTTGGGTTCGTAATTGTCACTTACACGGAAATACACTTAGGAAAGTTATGAATCAAGATAATCTCCAGCTATGGGTTAATTAGTAATACTTTAGTATTTGATCATTATTATCTAAAAAAAATTCTTACAATCTAAAATAAAAAAAAACAAACTTACTGGCTTTAAATAAACTATGAGGTGTTGATAACTTGTAGAAAATGAATTAAACAAAAAGAGGAGGATTTAAATAATTATGAATAACGATTCATTGCTAAAGCTACTGCAGAAAAGGTCGGTTCACTGAACAGATAGAGTAAGAAACTGACTCATCCTGCTTTCCATCAGGTCTACAAGACTCTTATCAGTCTGAAAATCGTGTACTGCTGTCATATATTGAACGGAGGTGGCCGTTCTTCACTGTCCTGTCCAAAGGCGTCTCCGCGTCTTGTGGCTAATAATTTATTTTCCAACATACAAACCCCTTTCTCGCAGACGAGATGTCGAGAGCTTCTCACAGCTCTTTCATTATTTCCATGGGAAGAGTTCGGACGAACTAAATTCCTCTATTTCCACGAGTCCTAACCTTTTCGTCTAAAACCCGCCATGCCACGCAGACTGTAGCGAACCACTCTCACTCCTTTCATATTCCATTAGTTAGATCGGGCACCTCGGCGTGGTGTAATGGTTAGAAAGCTTGTCTTGGTAGATCAATTACGACTGAGCATTGAGTTCGATCCTCACTGGGTGTCCCATAATTTTGACCTTGTGCTACATCAAAGCCGGGCTTAGAAAATCACTCTTCCATTAGTGAGATATAAGTTCCACAGGAAGAGCTTATCGCGAAATAATATTTTGCCGAACCTATTCCCAAGAGAATGTTTCCCCGATGACTATTATCTTAACCTGTTCAAATCTAGATTTAACTCGTATCTATCCCACATTTCCCCATAAACTGTGTCTCTAACTCTTTAATGCTCTACGTTGATTGGCTCTTGAGCCATGAGTCGGAAAAGCACTTAAAGGATCAAAAAGTATAAATTTAATAAACGGGTAGTTCAGAACTACTTGCGGCATCGGAATATGTTTAAGATATAAACATCTCTACTTACATTAGGTAGCTAAATATAAGCGTATATGTTTAGCGATTCGAACCACCTCACTTATCTTAGTTTTTTATACACTCAGATACCTGACGTTATACACCGCAGGCTATATCAGGCATTCAAACTATGTTTAATGCATACATGATCTCCTGGTAGTTGTAATTTTGCAAAGATTAATAAATTAATGATGTAAAAACGCTTTCTTGGGGGTTTTTCTGAAGTACCAGAGATTGCTTTTTCTTTAATGTCAAGTGTGGGTTGAGATTTATTTATTTTTAAGGCATATCAACATATATTTTTTATTTAATTCCGACAGGATTTTTAGAATATATTCGTATTAATAGAATCTGTATCCTTTGTAAGAAATCAGTTTGTAGATTAGTTTTTATTGATGTCTTTTTATAAAAAGGGTTTTTGTCGAGAGTTAAATGGATTGCTGGTATTTTATTTTCAAAAATACATAGCTGGTATTTTTACTATATGCATCTATTTTTTATACTTTCCTAGTGTTTTGATCCCAGTTTGGGGGGTGGTTAACTATTTATCCATAGATTGGACATAGCTCAGTTACTAGAGCAATGTCTCAGTTGTTTTCCCGAAATTTTGCACATCGGATCAGTTCTTTTAAATCAAATACGTGATGCAGTTTAATTTATATTACAATGCATCATTCATAAAAGAAGTAAACTGGTAAAGTTAATGAGATAAAATGGCGAATACACTTCCCTAACAAAATTAAAAAAAAATGTCGAAAGTACTTACGTATTTAAGAAAGACATCATACAGTTTATAATTAAAAAAAAAAACAAGGATCATGACATTCATCGAGTGCTTAGTGGGTTAATGCATTTTTTAAAATTTTGTTAGCGAAGTGAATTCGCCATTTTATCTCATTGACTTTACTAATTTTCTTTCTGTTTGAATTATTCATTAATATATATATATATATATATATATATATATATATATATATAGAGAGAGAGAGAGAGAGAAAAAATGGAGGGAGATGGAGATAGACAGAGTGATAGACTGAGATAGACAGAGAGACAGAGAGAGGAGAGATGGAGAAAGAAGATCAATGTGTATTTATGCATTTTCTGCCACAATGTGAAATGAAAAGTGCAGAAAATCAACTTAAAATATTAAAAGTTAATGGGGAATTACTTCATTAGTCCTTTTACTAATTTATGCAAAAAATATTTCTCTGGATTTAGACAAAATTGTTTCTTGTATAAAAAGAACCTTTTAATTAATCAGTTTCTTTTCTCCACTATTTCTTAGATTGCAATCTCATGTGTGCAAAAAATACATCATTTACTATATATTGTATCGGAATATGCAAATTATGGTATCTTAGATTCAATATACGTTTACCCTTTAATTGAATAACTATTTGGAGATAAATTTCGTATTAATATTGTAACGTAAGCACAAGTTCCCATGTTATTCAAATACATTTTGTTTTTGGATTGGTATCCAAGATTCAACACAAACTTGCTCTATGAATATAGAATTAAAATAAGTCCCGATATTTTGCATTGTTTTGTGAGTTTAAGAAAATGTTGTCCAGTGACCATCACAAAAAGGAAAGGAAGAGATTAAAACGAGATGAAAACGAAAGCAGAGATTATGTTTATCTTAGAATTAACTACAGACACGGCGTGTGACTGATGGACATCGATATTCACAGCAACGCCGTGATGCAATAATTGGATAAGCCAGGAGAGGCGTGGCTGGGAGGCGAACTAATGTTTAAGAATATAATTGTAATAGGTGGAGAGCAAACCTGCGAGAAAGAGAAAGAGACGGATCAGTGCAAAGAATACAAAATGAAAACTAATACAAGAAGAGCTGCTATGAAAGAATGTGTCGCTGAAAGGATTGAAAATGAAACAACGGAATAACCTAACGCAAGAAGTGAAAATATGACAATGCGAATGGAATAACTTGTTTGTCAAGAAAGTGAATAACAATGCAAAAGAAAGAGCGATGAGAAGTACTGACAGCATGAGAAATCCAAGTAATGCACAGAACAGAGTTCATCCAGTAAATAATCCTCTGTTCACTGAGACCAATTCTTTCAGCATTACTGCGGCGGATATAAACAGTCCCCTTTTTTGACGACAAGGGTAGGTACACTCGTATATGAATACTCTATGATACATTTTGCATAAAGGTTTATAGCCCTTAAAAGACGGTATTTAGTAACATGCTAAACGACAATGCAATCGATGAAACGTAAGTAAAAACAAAAACAATATGAGGCTACTTACTGTTACTCATCAGGCTGTAAAGAAATAATATTATGTAACATTAGATCAATATCACATAAATCAGTAAGCAAGAAAGAATATATTAATTGTTATTACATCTATAGAAGAAAGCCGTTTATCTAACCGGGTTTCAAATCTGCCAAAACATATTCCTTTGGATGTACGAGATTACGTAAGTCTTTTCTCTTGTTTCTTTATACACCTAAAAGGAGACATGCTCAGATTGCTAAAATCATCCATTAGGAAGTAGTGTGCAAATTTAAACTTTTCAGCGAGACAAATTTTGTCACAAGAACAGTATTATCCTATTATAAATGTGCATATCCTTCCGTTCGTTATTGCGTTTACGCCCAGCCAATACATCAATAAATAATAGACAATTCCGTTTTGATACTGTAGCAAATAGCGGAAAATAAACTGCTTGGTTTCAGTGAGAAAATTAAAGAAAGGAAAGAAAAAACAGAAAAAAAAGAAAGAAAGGAAGATAAAAGTGGAGAGAGAGAGAGAGAGAGAGAATCAGAGTGGTCGATAGAAAAAGATACTACACTTTGATTTAAAAAAAAACGACCGAGATGCAATGGTGACGGCAATAATAGGGCCATTTGCCAGACGGAAAATATCGTATGACGGAAACTTATTAAGGCAATGAGTAAAACTCCAGCTTTAAAATTATTATTCAGAGAAATCTACGTGAGAATGAGATATTTATTATTATTATTATTATTATTATTATTATTATTATTATTATTATTATTATTATTATTATTATCATCTTACAACAGCGAACTGAATTACACTATTTAAAAAGCAAGAGATCATCTACTTAACAACTTTTCTAAATGATTATCACTGCTGTTTATGCAATTCCAGCACATCATTTTTGGAATTCATCGGGCCGCCCACAATATGGCTTGTCACACGACTAACTATTGCCACGGCACTTACGTTAAACACTATCTAACTTTTACTAAAAGTTCAGCAAACGCTGTGAAATGTCAGTGGATGATTTATTTAGCGTCATAGATAAATTTGGCAACACAGCTCTCATTCGTATGCACTTTCCTACTGTACGCCATATTGCCAGCCGGTAACGAAACAAGTAAAAAGGTACGTTTTCCACTATACTATCGTACAAGCAAAGTTCGTATCTACCATTGTGAACTAACATAGTTAAATGGTAATGTTAATATTAGTCGGTTTCATTATAAAGAAACATTTTATTACCAATCAGGTAGCATCGATTTCCATTTTGAATTCATAATATCTAATTAAAACTATTTAGGAAGAAAAGTTCACACGACTTCCGTCGTTCGAACTGTTGACCTTGTCTTTATTGCCAAATACACGACGTTTCAGCTGTTGTACACTCAGACATTCTTCAGGTGTAGTAGGTTTTGAATTTAGTCCACGGGGATAGAATCTTCTAATTTCACGTGCCATGCTTTTGGGGGTGGGGGATATCTCAGTATTAATTAATTCCTTGTTGTAACTCAATTTTCCAAGTTTTTCTTTCCCCTGCTGTGACCGGCTATTGAACTCAAAACTCTTTGGGTCAAATCGCTTTTGCGATTACTCAACCAAATTTTTTATCCACTAGTCCATGTGGCAAATTTTGAAATTCCAACACACAAGATCGGAGTGTACAACAGCGGAAGAGTCGTGAGCATGGCAATAAAAATTATGTAAATAGTTACAATACCTCAGCTTAGAAATATGAACTAATGATTTAGAAAGAATGTTTCGCAATCTAGTAACTGTTATTTCTTTTTGCAGTTTTGATGAAGGTTCCTTTTCTAACATTTTGTTTGAAGTAGTGTGGAACGTCAGCAGTTTGATTATGCCATCTGAATATGTTGTCAAGTTGCGTGTGCTATCCATTTTGATTGTTGCTGCTGTAGAAAGTCACCAAGTAATTTGGCTTCTATTATTTTTACAGCATTTTAAATGTTTCGAAGAAGGGCCGTCCTCATTAAGTCCTACAGGCTTCATTGCTTCAAGCTATTTTAACAATTGATCAGCGAAAGAGGTTTTATACAGCTTACATATCTCTAAATGATTCTCCTCCACATGAAAGTTCTGTAGCTATTTGCGGTGCTGAGCGAAACTTCTCCTAGCGCAAAATATTCTCTGTTCAAATTCGTTATCTCTTATACGATATTTGTTATAACTGATCAATAAACGGAGTTAATTGAAGTGTTTATTATTTACTAATTCCAGATACTGAGTAAGAGGTATTATTTCGAGGTAACTTTCCGACATACTGCTGTATATAAAGATTTATACGTGTATACCCGTATTGAAATATATATGAGATCTGCATCGGGGTGGTTTCCTGTGGAGTCCTCACATTGGCTAGACAAACTTTGTGTCCCTTGTTAATGTGAGTAAGTGTTGTTCCTGGTCTATTCCCTGCTGATCCAGTCGAGATTCCTAAATATCCCAGTTTTTTTTTGTACCCCTTTTCATCTCGACTGGGTCAACTTTTATATTTTCCATGACCGTATATATTTTCTCCTTTCCCACTCCCTTAGCGAGAGAGCTTCTTGATTTTGTCAAATTGGCAGAATACAGCGGCCTCTCCTTTTTGAGGGTTGGACGGGCCCTACTAACATCAGTTTTGTTTAATTTACTTTGGCTTCATGTTTAGTTTTTTTTGGGGGTTCATTCCCCACCTCCCATACATAATTTTTTAAGTATAAATTTTATAATCATTAGATTTTTTAGCATGGGGCGTGTTTTGTAGGACCCCCTTGAGAGGATATGGTATTATGGTGTATGGAAGATTGATTGGTGACCGGCGAGTTTTTATGGTGAATGTGGAAATTGTAATGAGTGAATGTGGAAATTGTAATGAGTGAATGGGTCGTAAATCAGATTAGCCAAGTATAAGAGGTGATGACCAGACTCAACCCCTACCGATTTTGGTCTTGTGCCGTAATTGCGTTGTATATACAATAAATGTAAATGCGTGTTTCATTAAATAATATAGACATGTTTTGTTTATTTATTTGAAGTAAGTTCCTTTCATATTTTCTGCATGAAAATTTCCCAGTAACGGCAAACTCTTATATATGAGACGCGAAAGTGAAAATCGCGTCGCAGCTCGTGAGGTCACACATGACCACGCGAGTGTGAAAAACCAGAAGTATTAAGTGTGGGAATCCGTTGGTATAAACCAATGGCTTCTGTTATAAATTATAGGTGACGGCATTATTTGCGACGCGATTTTCGCTTCCGCGTCTCGTATATACGAGTTTGTCGTTACTTGGAAATTTTCATGCAGCAAGGGCGGATTATCATTGCTGTTTCGTCCGCGTGATGTTTGATTTATTGAAATTGTCATCTTTGATAATGGCTTGTATAAGCCGAAAGCTTACAATGGATTTAAACATGTATCAATATGGTGTTTTCCTTTCGTCTTTCAACGATAATGTGATTAAGCATATCAGACAATATGAAATGAACTTCCTTAAAATATACAAAACTTTTCTATATTATTTAATGAAACATGAATTAATGAAACATTGCTGCCTAAATATACACAATAAATCTCAATATATATGAGATCTGAGGAGTGTACTGTACGATTCAAACGTAATGGAATATAGAAAACCAAGCGGTGTATTGGGTGGGTTGAATTTCATATATTCATATTTTGCTTATTTTATGATGAAAAATAGGCATACAGTACAAAATGGCGCTTCAATATATCTTAATCTACGAAAACCGGATGGAATATATTTAAAAAAAAAATCAACTTTAAGTATATGTTACATTGTTATGTTATTCGTACGCATTTCGGATTTTTTAAAAAAATTATTAAAACTATTTCCAGATAGTTAACGAATATCCTCATTGAATTTCATTGAATGAATCAGATTTTATTTCGTGTCAAGTTCGGCTAAACTCTGTAAAATATATATATATATAAAAACATCAATTCGCAGGGCAACTCTACTTAGAAATCTAATAAGAAACTCGACGAAAACATTCGGAGCGACCAGTTCCATTACTGATAAAACTTGAAGACCGAAAATGAATAACCAGATTGTGATGTCTGAAGCGCAAGTCTTTATCAACAGTCCACGAAAATTAAATAAATGAGTGAATTTGCTTTCATTTGCATTTTTCTTATATTTATATCTTGAACAGACAAAAAAGTAAAGAAAAAGAAAATTATTTTACTGAATATGGCAGCTAGATGATAATTCAATTCTTAATGGCAGTATGATTGGAAAAGTCATACCCGGCGGTGAAAAGGCTAATTCAATTCCTCAACAGTCTTCTTTGCTAACCCAATTGAATGTGTGTTAACCTTCTTATAGACTGGTACAATAAGTATTAACACATTTGCAAAATTTTACCAGTGGGCAGAATCGACTCTGATACACTTGCTTTGGTGAAGCGAATTTCGATGATAGCATAACCAGTATAAACCATGTTATTCA
Source organism: Acanthosepion lycidas (assembly GCA_963932145.1). NCBI lineage: Eukaryota > Metazoa > Mollusca > Cephalopoda > Sepiida > Sepiidae > Acanthosepion > Acanthosepion lycidas. The sequence goes on along the minus strand of OZ010585.1, from coordinate 115,677,893 downwards.
TTATTAACTCTCAAATTTGGCAACTGTCTTCATTTCATTTTTTATGAGCTGAGGATTTCAATAATCTTTCCTATTTCCAAAACTTTAACACATTCCAGTTACTTTAAGAGAAGTTATGATTTACTTCTCCCAACTTTGGTCTGCAAATGTTTTCAAATCGAGCATGCAAAAGAAAGCGTCTCCTGTAAAAGCCATTAAGTTATTGTCGATATTTTTTTTAAAACCTTTCTATTGCGTGTGTTAATATGAATCAGGCGCGACTGAATAAAGTTTCAAATAACAATATTAGTTTGTAAAATAAATGAGACATGAACTACGCACAAAAAGAAGGAAAGGTGGGAAGTAGAAAGCAATGAGAAGGTAATTTCATCTTAGTGGAAAAGAAAGTAGAGTGACGCCTTGACTTTTCAGTGGAGCATTCAGAAGTGATATGGGCACCTTTGTGTAGATACGTGAAGACGACGAAAACATGCATTTTTTAAAAATTTAAGTTTAAGCTGAATCTGTATCTATCATTTTGAATCTAATGTAAACCAGAGCTATAGCTACCTTCCTTACAATTCACTGTGATTTTTTCCATATTAGATAAGATTTTAAATATCCCCAAAGTGTTGGTATGTCATTAAATTAGCACACCTCACCAAAACAAATCTGGAAAAAAACAAAATAAATGAGCGAAACAAAGACAGGAAGCAATAAACACCCTGCCTTACATTATGAACAATTTTTCCATAGTTTTCTTTTACCATAATTTCACTTGTATTCTGTTCCAGAAATAAACACTTCACATATATACCCGAGATAATATAATAAATTCATACAACATATTCTATAACAAAATTATGTGAATATTGAAAGTTCCTTCTTTGACTGATGTTACGGGTTTAAACCTAACTTAGTTGTGATATTATATACGAGAAAAATATATTTACCAAGTTCTTAATCAGATTTTGCAATGTTGGGGCTAAATTTCTGGGCACGACTGAGAAACAGAAAGGAAAATATTAGTGGCTAATTATCAAGTCAAGCGAAGATCAGTTGCTTCAAAGGTGAGACTGCTGATTAAATGATTTGCGTAATCGACCTTCCAATAGCTTCATTTTATTCTTTTTTTTTTCTTCTCTAAGGATTTCGTCAGAAACAAGGCAATAATATGTGAGAATATAAGTAAAATTACTATTAAGGAGAGGAACAATGAAAGAACAGGAGTTAAGGACAGAAGGCGATTGACATTGCATTGATGATCGAAGTTGACTGGGAAGCAAGAAGTCGGAAGAGATGTTCACTTATACCAATATGATCGCTGATCGTTGTTTTTTGACTCGATTTTATTCCTAATTACCAAATTCTTTTCTTCTTCTTCTTCTTCTTCTTCTTCTTCTTATTATTATTATTATTATTATTATTATATTTTTTTTTTTTTTTTTTTTGGTGTATACTCATTTCTTCCTGTGTTCCAACCAAAGACCTAATGTCAGAAATGCCTTCATGACATTCTCTACTAATCATTTTTGTAAAATATAAAACGAAAAGAAAATTTAAGATCACACAAGTTTTACATGAATAAAGGTATTCGTAATTTGCAAGTTGTACATGTGACTACAATTTTTTTGGTATTGCCTTACGTCATGGGATACCAGGAATGCCTTCAATGAGTCTATTTGAATCATTTCAAATCAATCCGAGGACTCCAAATACAGCACGATTTATAGCTGTCCTCATGTACCACATTTTTTAGATTTACATTTCAAGATCGTTATATTTTGATATTTTTTTGAAGATCTTCAAAGATACATTGTAATCTGCAGGGACGACTGCCAATTGAATCTGAAAGTAAATTCAGTTCTTGTGGTCTTTGATCACAATGTCTGGGCGATTAACTTTCATATTAATATTATAATTTCAGAGTTATGATTTTTTTCAGTGGGTATTTTAAATGAATTCTTTGTGTCTTATTTACTTGACATATACTGCAATTTCTGTTTTATTTTGACCTGCCTTCATGATTATGATTGTTAATAGATGGATATATTTACGATCAAACATTTACCGATGTGACAGTTAAAGGTTTTACGTCTATTTTATAGTTTGGAAATCGCAAAGAATTTATTCAATCATAAAATCAAAAACACAATATATGCGAAAAATTAGAATAGGCAAACCGTGAAATGTTCTCTGGTAATACTAGTTTTCATACATGCATACATACACACATACACATATATATATATATATGAATGAAAGATTTAAATAAAGAGATAAGATCAACTATATATATGAGCAATTACTTACATGCAATTGAGTAAACAAATAACTATTTAATGAATGACAAAACTGTGCTGAATGTAGTTAAACAGAGCTATAAAATATTTATTAATATTATATACTGTACCTATGAACACTAATGGGTATATTCCAATCCCCATAACGTCCTGCGTAAGATGTTAAAATACATCCGCGTCCTGGGCAAGACTTTAAACTACGTCCAGCAGCAAGGCTTCTGGTCAGGAGGTTTTGAGGAACGTGGAACCATCTCTTAATTGCAGGTGTTCCCAGGTCCACCCTGACCAGGGGCGCTGGCACCTGTTAGGGTCTCAGCTATGGGCAAATAGTTAACTATTACCAGCAATGCTATTTTGAAAAAATTATTACCAGCAAAACAATTTTGAAGGAAATATATTACCAGAGACAGATTTTTGATAAAACAAAATATTACCAGCAATAAAAAAGTGTTGTAAGCATTTAATAACCCATTGAGGTTTATATGTCGTAAAACAAAATAAACCAATCCAAACTAAACCAAAGAATACATATTCTATTCATACGAATCTATCCTGAAAATGTTTTGGGCATTAAATAACCCACTAAGCTAGATATGCCGTAAAACAGAATAAAGCAAACTAAACCAGTCCTCATAAATACGTTGGACACTATTGTAAGTGTGTGGTGGGTATTTTGATGTCTATGTAGTTCACAACTAGCAGTGGTTTATCTACTTCACGCAGCTGGCGAGTATTGAATTGTGTTGGTGTTATAAAGATTACCATATCATTTCCAACCTCTCTTTCGGTCATTTCTCATTCAATAACCTGTTCTTTGTTACAACAATTAATAATTACACAAATACCTACGTTTGCCATGAATTTACGAACTGTTAAATACGGTTGTTTTATTTATTTCTGGGTCTCATAAGAGCCATGCTGAATTATGTGCGGATTTCAAGTTCAAGATTGTTATAAAGATAATTTACTATTGTTGTATTAATTAAACTTATAGAATGTTGGTAGGTATAGATCAAAAATGTTTTCAATAGTAAGTTCAATAGGGATATTGATCCATTAATATGTTTATATAGTAAGATTAACAGGGATATTAATCCGTTAATATTGAATGATGGAACCTGTTATTCTGGACTATTCCACAAAAAACAATCATTATCGTCCCTGAAATGAACTAGTATGAACTCAACCATTTACATAAAATAGAGAGTGTCATTAATAGAAGGAAATGGAAACAGTTCTACGACATAAAAGACCACAGCAATGCATATGAACCTATCTATTCGTTTGATTCTAAGTCATATAAAAACCCACCTAGCGATATCCTACTCTTTGGTTTCGAGATGGAATAATTCTCTGTCACCCCAAAAGCCTTTAGGTCAGAAACAGCTTCATGACATCTTCCATTGATCATTTTAAAAACAATAAATAAAACAAACAAAAATAAAATCGCACAAATTTTACATAGATAAATCCTTTCGTAATCTTCGTTGTTGCTGTTGTTGTTGTTGTTGTTGTTGTTATTATTATTATTATTATTATTATTATTTCCTTTGATTTCTTTTGTATACACAGTTACTTAGAGGACCCAACCAGAGACCTAAGGTCAATTATTATTATTTTTTTATTATTATTATTATTACTAGTAGTAGTAGTAGTAGTAGTATTAATACCACTAACTATACAACAAATACACCACCACCTATAATAAGCTACAGAGGAATATGAAAAAGACATTGCCAATATCCGTAAATTCAACAAAATTTTTATAATGTCTGATAAATCCGGCAATCTCTACCTTTTTAACGTCGATGAATATCACAAGGCTATCGGCAAAGAGGTCAATAACACATATAAAAGAGCCCCAGCGGAATGGGAAAATAATATTAATAACGAAGCAAATATAATACGCCGTAAACTCAAAATCGACGACAGAGTGCAGAAACTAAACAAGCAAGAGAACTTCCTCAAAGTTAAGGATCATAAAGATAATTTCCCCAATAATCCGCAATTTACAGATTAGAAACGCTACACGGATAAACCAATGAAAGAATACAAAAGATGTCATCAATTGGTACTCTAAACTAAAAAAGAAAAACGGATGCAACTTTATGCAATTCTAAATCTCCAATTTCTACCAGGCCAAAAATTATTGCACCATCATTGACGAGAAGACGAACCATATCAAACAAACCCAGAAACTCATTTTATTTCGATGGTACCATGTGAACCAAAAATATATATCCCATACTTCTTCATTACAATGGATGCGTTTGATTCTGCGGAAGCTTTTAAATTCGTTGGTATATTACTACTTTAGATATACTTTTGGTTCCAACAACATTGCTCTGTACAGAGATGATAGCGTTAACCTCTTCTGTCATACCGACCCTCAAAATACAGAAAACTTTAGAAAACAGCTTATTAATTTTATCAAACATCATGGACTAAATATTGCCATTAGCACGATTGCAAATTTTTTTTTCCATTTTTGATCTATCAAAATAATATACAAGCATTTCGCTAAATAAATTTATAATTATAAATACATTAGAAAAGAATCTACCCGCCCCTAGGAAGTTGAAATAATTTGTACAAATCAGTGCAGCATAGGGTCTCTACTAACTCTAGTAATAAAGATATTTTCGACAAATATAAAAGTAAGTATATAGATGCACTAATAATAATTAAAAAAAAAACTAATTTTATCTAAAATACCATAACAGTAATAAAACTAATAAGAAAACTCATAAACACATTACAAGCAACCTAATTTGGTTTAACCCACCATATAATGAAGAAACATAGGTAATAATAACCCACCATATAATAAACCAACTTAGGTAATAATAACCCACCATATAATAAACCAAAAAATATAATAATAACCCACCATATAAAAACCAACATAGGTAATAATAACCCACCATTGGTTATAATAACCCACCATATAATAAACCAACAAAGGTAATAATAACACACCATATAATAGACCAAAATAGGTAATAATAACCCACCATAAATAAACCAACATAGTTAATAATAACCCACCATATAATAAACAAACATAGGTAATAATAACCCACCATATAATAAACCAACATAGGTAATAATAACCCACCATATAATAAACCAACATAGGTAAACTGTTCCTTAATTTAACCCACAAATAGTTCAACAACATTCCACTGCTCAACAAGATTTTCAACAACAGCATTAAAATCAGTATATCAAAAATATCTGTACTAAAAACATTATATATATATATATATATATATATATATATATATATAGAGAGAGAGAGAGAGACAGACAGACAGAGAAACATACAGACATACAGATAGACAGAGATATATATATATATCTCGCAACATAAGGATTTAGTAGTATAGTATATATCACAACATAATGATTTAATAATAAATAAATATTTAATCAACTTGAATATTAATGTTAGTACTGACAAAATTTTTAATTGTCAAAAATATTGTACATGCACACTTAATTATAAAGCATGAATGAAGGCGTTACCTACAATGCTAGTATTAAGCATAGTATTGAGACCGAATTGTATTTTGTTTCGACCGCTAACTATTGGAAAACCCGTTGTTACCATCATAAAATGGATCTTACCAATAAGTTATATTCAAATATCACGGCAATTTAGACAGATAATTGCACACATGTCGTAAATTAGGATTTCATCTTTAAACGAAACCTTTTAACCTTCACAATGATAGATGTACTCTGTACCCCTATTAGAAACAAGAACTAATCTCAAACACATGATAATCTTCTGAACAAGCGTGATGAATATATGATTACATCCAGCCACAGAAGAAGTCCTTGCTCAAAATCCCGATGCTGGCTAGAGCAATTAACTTACTATCTCTATAATAATTCAAGTGAGCTGCCTTTAGTATTTTTATTCCATTTTTTATTTTTATTTTGATATATTCAGTTACCTCCCGCAAACCATCCTAGCATTTAACGGCTATAACAGAGCGCTTCTTTTTTTCTTTCATTTTGTAATTTTATTGTTTATTTTTTCTTTGCTTTACGCTATATTTGTTTTTACCTACCCACAATTTTATTTGATAGCTACCAACTAGTTTACTTCGTAATAGAATAAACGTATCCGTTGATTCTATATACCTATTAAACTTTCTTTTAATAACGTAAGTTTATTTTTCAATATTCACCTACCAACACTATACTTTTAAATTTAAACCGAAACACTATATTATATTTATGATAATCTTGACACACAATATATCTTTGCTCCTAAGAGACACAGAAATTTAAAAAGTCAACAGTATTGAACATTTTGTAACATCTTTACCAAAACAAGTTCTGCATCGTACTTTGAAAACAGATTAATATATATATATATATATATATATATATATATATATATATATATGGTCTACCAAAAGTTGGTCGACAGTAGGTTGAATAGGCTTGTGTTAGGGCTATATTATATCTATAGTGTTTGCGTTAGATTAAAATGTATAACTAAATTTTATTCAATTTAATCTTTTTCCTTTCAGATAGTTTAGAGAACCCATAAATACAAATAATTTAATTACTGATGCAAGAAAACGGCTTCCAAAAGACTATTGGAAGTCTCAAACTACGGAAACCATTAAAAAAAAATGTCTTGAAATATTTGGTACAAAAGACCGAACAAAAAAAAATCATTTCGTACATTGGCTTGTGCAAAAAATATTTGTCAAAATGTGGAAGATAGATTTCAAAGCTGTGTAAATTTTGATGGGTAGCAGTTTGAGCACCTTCGTTGATAAAACTTTATGTTCTTTTTATTGATTATTGCATGAAATAAAATTTAATTGTATATGTAATAATTGTTTATCAAACTGTAATTGGATTAGTATGAAATCTCAAAATTAATGAAATTTGCTGTCCACCTATTCTGATTCACCCTCTCTCTCTCTCTCTCTCTCTCTCTCTCTCTATATATATATATATATATATATATATATATATATATATATATATATATATTATACTATGTAGAAATAGTAGGCCGATGAAAGAAATTCTAGAGATAAAAAGAAATGAAAACATCAATAAAAATGATAGCAATATTTATTGTACATTACTAGACCTTTAGAATACATGGAACCATGTTGAGAAATAATAAAAAAAAAACTTTGGCACAAGACTTTGTCTTTTCTCAATTTGAAATAAAATGAAGAAGGTTTAGAAGGAATTTATTTTGTGTATTATATGACTGATAAATTTGGTATCTCGAATTTCATTCATCAGCCTACTATATATAAATATACAGATTGCAATGGGGAAAGTGGCGCCATATTATATTTCTAGTTTCACGCATATTCGTGGCTTGCTTTTGATTTTGTCGACTGCACACTATAATAGGGATAGTTGGGGAACAATCTGCGAGAAAAAGAGCAATTTCACCAGAAATTTAGAAAAGGCATGCTGTACTGATTGGAATTCACACAGGAAGCTCCGATACAAACATTTCATAGTGTTTGAGTGTCAATCTGAGGACAGTGAAGAGGATTCGGAAAGAGTTGGAAGAGTCTAATGGTGATTACAATGGTTTTTGGAGTAATCACTAGTAATGGAGACGTTATACCTTTATTTATCTTCCAAAGGGACATCAGACTCTGCGCCATGCCACACAAGCAAGAGAATCCAATCATTGCTCTCAGATAATATCTGCGACCACAACACCCCTTACTTATAGACAAATTTGTTATCTATATTTTCATTTAATAAGTAATTTTAATATATACAACGTTAAAGTTATTTACCTTATTTCTGTTTCGTCATTAATCTTTCTTTTTATCAATATTTATTTTTCTATTTTTTATTAGCGCTACTTGTTTGTAATTATCTCCCTTTATTTTATATATTTCTTTCCTCCTTTTTATCGTTTATCATGGTTTCTTTCTCAACCTCAACTTTTTCACCGTGTACCAATTCGCAGTTGTATTCATTACAGGTGGAGAGATAGAGTAGAGCGCACATATACTGGAATATGAATAACCTTTTTCAAAGAATAAACATGAAATTGAGAACATATTAAGAAAGAGAAGCAGAGAATTATAGTATTTTATTTGTCTTTCTTGTAGAGATAAACCAATTCTATTCCAGTATATGTATTAGATACTGTGCACTTTTTTTTTTAATCTCAGCTTTTCCTAACGAGACCTGGGCGCAGCAATTAATCAAAATCCAGCCGTAAAATGCGCTGAATACAAATACATTTTCACAATCATTGGATCAGCTTATTTTCCTGTAATCTCGACCAGTCTTCCTTTTTAGTTTGTGAGAGATGAATACTGGGGAAGTGAAATCCGTCTGTACGCACGGACGCACGTTTAGAAATTCTTGGAGCTCGTTACTCACTGATTACTGCATACAAAATCGTGTTTACGTTTCTCGCGCTGGTCGTGTTCACGAATGCGTCTCATTTGCTCGAGCGACTGATTCCCTCGGACGTCATTTCACATGGAATCCTTTTTGCCGCCAACCCAATTGTTGTAAACACCATTATTACATCGTGCAGCCTTGATTTATTTCTGAGAAAAAAAAAACATTGTAAATGGCTTTCATTATTTCTTTTCCAAATTCCACTCAATTTCCTTCACTTTCCACCTCATCTTCGCTTTTTCGCTATCGATCTATCCACACACACACACACACACACACACACACATATATATATATATATATATATATATATATATATATATATATATGTATGTGCGTATGTGTGTGCATTTAGGAAGCATGTCTTCATTCGAGCATGTTTGGATGAGTAATCTGAACATATGTCTATTTTTATGTCCTCGAATTCTCTGATCGACATCTTAATATAGGTATTAAATTCATTAAGGAAGGCATCATAATTTTTTTCTTTTCTTTTCTTTTTTATTCCTTTTTAATTTCACAATACTTTAAATTCATTCATGGTTGAATTGTCAAGCAAAAAATGAATGTAACTATCATATATATATATATATATATATATATATATATATATATATATATATATATATATTAATGTGTGTGCTAATGATAGTTCATTAACGCGCACAGTATAAAACATACTGTTATAGAAATAACATATCAAGAAATGTTGGATTATGCAATAGGTTTAAATATTAGTTTACGAGTCACCTACGAGAAATAAAAGTAACAGGTATAAAATACTAAATGTTTGAACGAGACGTTTGTTTTTCTAATAAGATACGTGAACTTGCTTTATCTTCCGTTGCTTAATTGGCAGGACATAAATGTATGCATACAATTACACACACACACACACACACACACACACACACACACACATATATATATATATATATATATATATATATATATATATATATATATATATATATATATATATATATCATAATTAAGTAATTCATTGAGTCTAGAAGAATCCTCAACAGATTACAGAAAGCACAGGACGGCCTTTTCGTCCTATCTTTGGGACTCATCAGCGGTGCGCATCCACTACCGACAATTGAAACCCGAAGTGTTACGACATCAAGCGAATGTCATATCTACTGTACCAATGGGCCTCGGTGGCTTTGATTTTTATCTGTGGGGCGCAGTTGAGTAAGTGACCAACAAAAATCCGTGTAACATCAAAGATGAACTAACGCTAGCATTATGGTAGTATTCAGCTAATTAAACAAGGAGACCGTCCGGAAAAGTTGTAGGGAATTCTGAAGTTCTATGGAGGCTGTTGTTGAAGCCAAATGCAATTTTCTTGAATACATTTACACTTTAGTATTTCAAGATCTATTTACGTAATTTTGGTAAATATATCTGTTAAAATAAGATGTAATTTTCACTTTTGCGTAATTTAGATGACAATTTATCCATCACACGCTGTATATTCAAAATTATTTCTGCACATTGTAGCCACTTATCCAAAGCTCTTTAATATTTTTGATAAAATTCCATAAGCTTTAAATTGAAATTGTTTTCAACGAAATGTTAAATCTGGTTTTCACTTTTTAATGATTTGTCCATCAAAGCGTTTTGAAGCAATCGAAAAATATTGGTTTTAAACAAATATGGTGGTACTGAACAGACCGACCAAGTTCCAAAATAATTACTGTGCTTCTTGCTGCATGTGGAGAAGGAGAAAAAAAATTCAATTAGTCCATTACATACGATGCCACTGCCCATCAATAACTAAAATATGGAGCATATGCTTAACCGTCACGCATGCGTAGTAGTTAGACTTATATATTAGTCATAAAATTTGGTTCCCCAAATCAGAAATTACTTCGGACAGAAATTACTATAAATTCTAAATTTGACAAATTTTTGTTGTGGGGTGGACTATTTTTAGGACTATTAATTTCAGAATTTTTTTTTTTACAGATAATATACGTACGTTCCATAAGAGTATTTACCTAAAGTGGATACTGATTTTATTGCCAAGGCATCGTTATGTCTGTATATATAAATATACAGGCCCTATTATATCTGAATTGTTATAGTCTGTGTATATATATATTGATGTAATGAATATGCCTACATCTGCCCCTCCCCTTACAGTAATATGATTGGCTGGTTTCAGCCATAAATACAGACTGATGTGGATGTACAGGATGACGCCTATTGGACGCAGATTGCCTACCACTTTGCTATTTCGAACAAATATGTCCGTTTCCGGAACACACACACACACACACATATATGTGTGTATATATATATATATATATATATATATATATATATATGTGTGTGTGTGTGTGTGTGTGTATGTCTGCATATGTTAGAATTAGTATTCTCTTCGGTTAACATTTTTTTTTACTTTTTCTTAAAGATACGCTTGGCGGGTCATATGACTCTTTAAAGCCAGTCAAGAAAACCCCTGGACTGAAGAGGTGACAGTTTGTGGTTAGACGCTGTGAAAATAAATTACTTCCCAGTAACGTAGGAAAAACACCTCCTCTTTCAATAAGACTAGCTAGGTCTGTGAGTAAAGACATGTTATTGAGATTTTAACCCAGGGTTAGAGAGAAAGAAACCATTTCTGCATTTTGTTGGTATAAAGTAAAATAAATAAATCTATAAAATAAAACCTTCACTTACGTCCTTCCAACATCTCCCTACATTTCCTTTATTTTTTTTAGTTTTAATATTTGGGAAAATGTCTGTACCTTTAGTAGGTACTATTAAGGCCACCGACATATATTTGATCTTAATTTGGAACTTTCAGATATAATACATATATGAGTCTATTCTACCGCTAAGGACGACTGATGGGGGTTTAGTAAATTCAATGTTTTCTTTTTTGCTGAACGACTAGAATGAATGAATTGTTTAAAGTGATCGATTGCCTGGGATCTACAATGCATATTATTTCCAACATAACACCACTTTGTCTACCGGACACGGGACGTATAAACACCTGTTCTCATCCCATCACCGAACTTAAGTCTCATTTGAGCCTGGTTTATAACGAGGTGGGTCAACGCTTGAGAATACGAGGCGCTGTCAGCTTGGATGCGGGATGGGGGCGGGTGTAATGGATAACAGAATAACAAATCGGATAGCCGAGTTCGAAGTACATTACATTCGCTTACGCGAAATTCTTGGAAGTATATGAACCTATCCCATCTCCACATTAAAGCCGTAGGTAAATAGCCGGAGACACTGTGCCCTAGTATACAATAAGGAAAACACTGGATTCAAATTAGCTTGTGGAGGGTTGGCAAATTGCGAATTTGTTTTTTTTTAAGAAACTAATGATATATAACGATATATAAATTATCAGTATTTTTTATATATCAAGAACTGTTTTGGAGGAAAGAAGTAATATATGACAAAAAAGAATATATATATATATATATATATATATGTGTGTGTGTGTGTGTGTGTTTGTGTGCGCATCTGATTCCCTCAATCTATCATCACCCGGTTGAAAGGAAGGCTAATTTTTACATACATTATTCTTCGAATAAACATGTCAATGACAGAGAGGGCTCAATTCATGGAAGAACTCTCTCTCTCTTGCTCACTCACTCTCTTTCTCTCTCTCTCTCATATATATATATATATATATATATATATATATATATATATATGCAACAGAGAGAGAGAGATAGAGAGAGATTCTGATTAAGATTACGAGTCCCTTATCCCATTGGTGTCGAAGAAACTCGAAATATTGCAGACCTAACAACAGTGGGTGTGTCTCGGTGAAGGTTGATGGAGCTCATCGATACTGGGATACTTAGAGATATCTACATAGATAGAAACCCATACGTATTTTTTCGAAAATATTAAATGATGATTAATTTGGAAAATAACGTTCCTTGTTCCATTAACAAGTTTCCACCGTTTTCTTCGAAATATATCCATTGCCTTTGAAAACTTGCATGTGACATATAACAATGAAATATATTAAGGGTTATAGTCTCTACCCCATATTACAGTTGCGGGAGCTGTTGAAATTTTCTCATGCTTTTCATAATACCTCGTTTATTGATTCTTGATTGTATTACTAGTGCGAAGAAAGAGAATACAATAACATTCTTGGGCGACTAAGAGAAAAATAAGAGGACAGAGCAGAAAAGTAATGAACACTGAAGGAGAAAAGAATTGGCTGTAAACGTGTTTGCGAATGTATCAAATATCGGGCCTATAAAAATTTAATGACAGAGAAAGCAAAATCTTGCAGAACGAAATCTAAAACCGTAGTAATATATTATAGACAAAACCACATTAAATAATGAAGTTTTGACTGGGGAAAGAAGTGACTGTTTGCGGAAAAGACCCACAACGTCATTAAAGCACATTCGGTAAGCCATTACATTTTTTTTTTGGGGGGGGGATTTGATTAATATTAGGTTAGTGCAAAAATAATGACGTAATAATGTCGTTTTCTTACCTATTTTTAACGTCAAAAAACGACATTATGACGTCATTATTTTTGCACCAACCTAATATTTAATAGTCTTGAAATCTTTTCTTTTAAGCCATAAATATTGATTTTTTTTTCTTATTCTTTATATTGCAACGATTTTTATTTATTTTGTCTGTTCGTTTATAGCTGGCTTTTTTTTTCTCCATCTTTGATGAAAGCTTCAACTTCCTTGCCTGGTGCCCTCGCCAGACCTTACTTAGAATTAGAATCTACGACTAATCGGTAACGACATTACAGAATGGTCACCGTACCCAGTACCGTCCGGGAAAATACATGACTCCTATACCACTCCAATGATTTGCTGAGTCATCCGGGCTGGATGGGTACAGTCCACCCTCTCCAGTGGAGCAGCTTTACGGGTGATGAATCGTTTTCCATCATTCAACCCCTATCCCACTGACGGAATATTTCTATCTTTGCGCTGTCTTACGGCTACTTTAATGTCATAGGTTCGGGCGAACTAATTTATGGTTTCCCCATTTTTCACCCTCGCAGAAAGGACCCGCCATGCTACTGAATCGATTCATCCCATTGCCTTCATATTTCACTGGTAATCAACAGACTGAGATACATAAATATATAGATACTGAACAGACCGGAATAGATAGATAATGAACACACACACATAGATAGATAATAAACAAATTCAAATAGATAGATAGATAGATAGATAGATAGATAGATAGATAGATAGATAGATAGATAGATAGATAGAAAGAAAAATAAATAGCAACATTTAATTTGGAAACAAACCGGCATAAAAAAAAAAAAAAAAAAAAAAAAAAAACTAGACAGCAATCAATGCTACAAAATATGATGACTGGAGAGGTGAAGTATTTTTAGGTAGGTAAATAAATTATTCAATCTGTGTCTTCTTCTAGCTATTGTCTTACCATTATATGGGAGATATATGAGGGCACCTCGAGGTGGTGTAATGGTTCGCAAGTTTTTTCTCGCTAGAACATTTACGACTATGTAGTTAGTTTCATTCTCACTGCGTGGCCCCTTATTTCGGACTTGTGCCATATCTAAGCTATGCTTGGAAAATCACTATATGGGAGGTATATGAAGGAGGTATTTCTTCCACACCCAAATACTTTTAAAAGAAAATTATAAGAACTACTGAAAATGCAGGGAGGCTCAGTTTTAAATCTTCATTTAAAAATTCTAGCATCCAATGTGTCTACAATAATTAATTGATATGTTTTTTATGGCTTTTGTAGATTATTTAAAGCCAGAAAATACTTTTTGAGCATTCGAGTTTTCTTTTTTAAGAGAAAAAATTATTTAGCGAAAAAAATCCTACTAATTAATCCTAATCTAATGGTAAATAGCTGGATTAATACCTTTCTAAGAGCATTTGCACAAAAGTTAGTATAATGAATCCAATTCGAATTTGAACTCAGACCTCCGATTTCTAATTCTAAGCCATTATCCATTAACCGATCCAAACATCCAATATTACGTCATCTGGTATTCTCAAGTGGTCATCCATCTAGATACCGACCAGGCTTGATGTTGCTTAACTTTGGTGACCATATGAGACTAAAGTTTCAAGGTTATATGGCCTTGAGGTCTGATATGACTAGATGTACAACCTAGACAAACTCATTCACTTTCTGATGTAATGAATATGCATACACTCGGGTTCCCTCTCACAGTAATATGATTGGATGGTGTCAGTCATAAATACACCCGATGAAATAGCTGTTCGTGGGAAAAATCTACAGGTGCATTTACAGTTCTAGAAAATCGGGTCTGGTACGTGCTGACATGCCTGCTATATTCCTGAAAAAAAAAAACGGATTGTGTTCCGCATCCATACATACGCTTTTTACTTGGTATTCATACGCAAGATACTGAACTCCTGGAAATAGCAAATACAATTCGTATCGACGCCCTCAGGGTATGTTGTCCGACAGGAGAATACCCAAACTAGAAACTAGTGCTTTCGATCGAAATTAAATTCCTGAAGGCACAGATATCGTCAAAGTTTATGCAATGAGTTGGGCAAATGTCAAACATGCAGATACGAAAGGTGAAACCATTCATCTTGCAATCCATCATTGTATATAGGATGCATGTAATAGAGCATGTCTCTCCAATACAGGTCTCGTCAGCCACAAGAATAACAATGTTGGTAAATATTTGATAAATTATGAGAATAACTTAACATATAGTGTATGAACAGAAGTTACAAAACAGACCATGCTCTGTACAATACAGCTGTATTTTACTGCACCTGTAGTAAGCATTGCAAGTAATCAGCTGAATTAAGAACCACTGTCATCTTCACAAGAACTAAAATGTGGATAAACATGTCACCGATGGTAATACTCGTTTATCTAGTCAGCAGCAATAACAGACCCTTAACAAGATTTGCATTTCTGTTGTGTTTTTTCCGTAGCAAGAAGGTTTACGTATGGAGGAGGGCTGTCTGGGATTCAGAGGTACTCTGAAATGTTCCAGTTCAGCCTGGCTTGTCATCAAACACTACCTTGTGGGTGTCGAGACATATATAGTATTATAATTGTTGTAATTTAAAACGCCAGTTTCCTCGTAAATAACCACTCATCTACTCGTACATAGATTGTTTTATTTACTTACCAAATAGTACTTCATCTTTCCAATCATATTTTATAGCATGATTTGTTGATCACTTGATTCATATGGGGATTTGTTTCCAAATTCGATGTTTCTATTCATTTTTATTCATGCCAATCTCTCTCTCTCTCTCTCTCTTTATATATATATATATATATATATATATATATATATATATATTAATGCATGTTCATTAAATAATATAGACAAATTTTGACTATTTATTTTACGCAAATACCTTTCATACTGAAGAATTAGCTTTTTAGCATTGTCGCTGAAACAGGAAATAAATTCATATATATATATATATATATATATATATATATATATATATATATATATATATATATATATATATAATTATTCGTAAACAATTATTCGAATTGTGAATTGTTTCCATGCAAATTCATCGAAAGGAGAATTATATTCAATGATACTTATTCGAAATAACTAAATTTGAAATAATTTTGTGGTCTTGCTTTGAGAGAGTTAATGCTGGTTTACCTAGAACTAATAACGCCCTTGAAGGATGGCATAAGGCATTTTTGCAGCAAGTAGCATCCCACAATATGGAAATTCTTAGACGTTCTTAAAAGAAAGCAGAACTTGCAAGAAATTCATATTGCAAAATTAAGAGCAGGTTGCCAAATTATCAAAAGCCAAGAAATACCGCGACTTAAATGAAAAACTTAAACAAATTAGTGGCATCTTTTAAGGAGTACTCTTCAGTAGTTGATTATTTACGTGTAGTATTATATAAATTAATGTTATAAAGATTTTTCTTACTAAATTGTTTTATTAAAGATATTTGTATTTCAAATAATTATGATTTCTATATTTCTTCTTTTAATTTTTACATTTTTATTGCAATACAGAATTTTGCATTTCGAATAATTATCATTTAATATCGTACATCGATTATATTATTTCTTTACCAAATATTACTTCATCTCACTAATCGTATGTGTATAGCATGATTTGTTGACCAGTTGCTTTATATGGTGATTTGTTCCCAAATGCCATGCATATATTCATTTTTATTCATATCTAGATATCTGGGTATAAACAATCGTTCGTAAAGAATTATTCGAATTGTAAATTTTTTCAATGAAAATTTATCGAAAGGTCAGTCATACTAATGATAACGCAAAATTCTCTATTGCAATAAAAGCGTAAAAATTAAAAAAGAAATACAGAAATGAAAATTATTCGAAATACAAATATCGTTAATAAAACAATTTAGTAAGAAAAATCCATATAACCTTAATTTATGATACAGCACGTGAATAGTCAACTACTGCAGATTACTCGTTATACGAAACGACTATTTTTTTACGTTTTCAATTTACACCGTGTTTTTTTCTTGGTAGAATTGATATTTTGGCAACCTATTCATACTTCCTTCAATATTAATTACTTGAAAGTTCTGGTCTCTTTTAAAAGCCTCTCAGAAGTTCCGTATTGTGGAATGTCACTTGCTGCAAAAAAGCCCTATGCCATCATTCAAAGGCCTTATTATGTCTATGTAAAAAAAAAAAAACATTGTCTCTCTCAAAGCAAGTCAACATACGCATTACAAACACAGGTATGTGGAATAATTATTGTCTTTTCGATTAATGTTTTATTCAAAGAATTTACAATTCGAATAAATGTTTTGGGAATAAATTTTAGAACAATTTTCTCGCTACGATCCTAGAATGTTCATTATGTATCTATCCCAGAACTTTCATTATATCTATCTCAGTTTGTTTATTATCTATCTATCTATCTATATATATATATATATATATATATATATATATATATATATATATATATATATATATTATGTATATATTATACCCATATATCATATATATTATATATATATATATATATACTTTATACCTATATATCATATATATATATATATAGTATATATATTCTATATTTATTATATCTATATGTTATATATATTATATATATATATTATACATATATGTATATATATATATATATTATACATATATATATATATATATATATAAATATATATATATATATATATATATATATATATGTACATGTGTGTGTGTGTGTAAATGCATGTATCTATTGCTTTAAAAATAAATTGCATACCACCAACCAATACGATCTCAAATCAGAAGATATCAGATAATCTCTTATCAATAATGACAAGAACCATTGACCATAAAACCAAAGCAACATATGCAACCTTTATCTACTTTTGGAATAAACCTACTGAAAATTATTATATTTTTAATGCCATATCGTGTTCAGTATCATTTTACGTATGGTGTTATACATTTCATGACATTTTATTCTCTCGTTTTATCTCGGCTTCCCCCGGTGTTGTCTGCAGCGTCCAAGCGTAATTGTTAATGATTCGAAAATATTTTATTCACCATTCCAGTAATAAAAAATCGCGATACATTTATGGTATTATGTTCTCAATTAATTCCAGTTATCTTTTGATCTATATAATTTATTTAGTGGTTAGATTCCAAGCAAACTTATCAATGTTATTTATTTATTTATCCAAAGAGTCTTAGTCACAGCAGTAATGAAATTATTTAGAAATGCTAATACCTTATTATAAATATCAACTGACTACAATCTTGTTCGTCCATTCTAACTTCCCCATGTGTCATCGAAGTTGTTACGGTTGAGCCTATATTAGGAATCCACAAGATTTACTATCGGAATAAACAGGTATAATTCATTGTCCAATATAAAGGTCTTTGGCATGACACCATTGCTGTTCAATGCAAAATTTGGTCTCTTAGATTTTGCCATTCACTGCATTCAACATCATACAACTGATGTATTCAAGCTAACCCTAAGAATGATGGTTTCCTGATCAACCCGTAGTTTAGTCCGAAGTCCACGTGCGATTATCAAGCGTAATGTAAAATATATTTTTCTGCTTTCTAACAAAGATCAAAGTTATATTATTTTTGTTCTTATTTTAGTGGAATATTTATTGGCGATATCTTAGCAAATACACCGTACTAACGTTTTACAGTTCCTCCAAAGATTTTTGTCACAACATCTATTATCTGGATTTTTTTAGTAATCAATTTATTTCCCCTTTCTTATTGATATAAACGTTTCCATAATATTTCTTTTTATTCTCCCTCACCCCCCAAAAAAGGCGAAAATGCCACTAAATCCAAAAAGAATGAAAAATAATTTAAAAGCAACCGGAAACCCATTCCTGAACAGCAAACAAAGGATAAAATTCAAATCCTGTTCATAAAATTGGAGAGGAGTATGAACCGGACGATAGGCGAACCTATCCAATCCTTTTGATGAATAGATAAAAAAAAATAAATATATAAAATTTCAGAGTTTTATTGGAGACTTTAGAAGTGTAGATTTGATGTAGACTTTAGAAGCAACCAGAAGCTGAATCCTAAACAGGAATCAAGGAATATATCTCTAGACCTATTCAAAATACCGGAGAGGAGTATGAACTGGATGATAGGAAAACTTATGTTGTCCTATTTATTCATAAAAATTCATACCTCTTTCATTTATATAATTCCATCGCATTCATATTGGATAATCAATGTTTTTGTTTTTGTTTTTTATTTCGTAAATTGCTGCTATCTTTCCGGTAAATGGTGCCGATAATGATGAAATAAGTTTCATTAGAAGAAGTTTTCGGAGAATCCTTCTTTCTGTTGCAATTAATGAAATCCTTGAGAATAGAAAGAATGGAGTAGACAATGAGGCAAATGCTATTCCGAGAGTAACGTGATTAGTGAATACACGTATATGGGATAATTTGTAATCCAAATTAAATGATTGCCTGCGGATACACATTTGCAAAACGAGGGATGGATAGGTGTCATATAGCAAACTCACCATTTGACTTCGTTGCTGGGCTAAATCTAATCTACTGAGTCATTCGCACAGATTATTTATCACACTCGGCTAACACAGGACCTTCTAGACAAGCCAATAAATGAAAGCACGAAGAAATAACTATCAACCGTAAGAAGGCAGAACGTATGGTTGTCCGCAAGTAAAACAACCCAAAATGAGAGCTAACAATTTGAAGACGTAACAGTCAAATAAGCAAGACAATACTGGGAAGGGATATAACAGTCGACAGAGAATATGACACGAATATCCGAAGGGACATTGGAATAGCAAAATATAGCTTTAAATATCTGAAGAAAATGTCAATATTCATCTATTGCAATAAATTTTAGACAATTTAATTACAGATGAAGAAGAGACTTCAGGTAACAGATATGGTTCCATAGAAGGAAGCTGAGAATATTATGCACAGGTTATGTGAGAAACGAAACCGCTTCACCCGTAGGAAGGCGACAAGTCCGTTCCATCGTCCGTAAAGTTGATGGACGAAGAAGAAGACTGAGCCGATCCGTCGGTCTAATAATACAAGATTAACTGCCCGGTCTTCGTTCTAGCCTATCATATTGCTTCTCGAATTTCTTGCACATCTTGGTCTTTCAATGGGGGTTTCTATGACAGTTTGCTGTGTTCTGATATTTTACATCGATTCTTTTGTGTTCTAAATAAGGGCATGTGAAAAGGGTTCCATTTTGACTATGAAATTCCAAACGAGGCTCCGTTCTCAATATAATTATGCAAAATGGAAACACAAAGGACGCTTTTCCTTAAAATACGAACGAGACTGTGGAAATTTTGGGGTCGCATCATGAGGACAAGGTCTTGGAGAATTTGCATTTCACAGAATATTTTGAATATAAAAGAAACCGAGGAAACAAATATTCAACCTACCTGTATAAATGTATTGTAGATCATGGATAGGGTTTGATATTAAGGAGAAAACTCATTACTTAGAAGCATGAAGTTTAGAAAATGAGGAGATCCATGATCGCTTATGTTCTGAATGCGCACTGTACATAAAAAAAGAATACATCAATATGATAAACCTAGTAAAATGATTATTTGGCATTTTGCACATTTTAATTTTTATTTTATGTCTTAACGTTATGTATTAGCAAGAAAAGAAACACGTGAAAGCTAAGTGATTTCTAAATGATTTTTTTCTCTTTTTAGTGAAGTTCTTTTCAAACTATACGCCAGCCAAAACTTACTTTTGTAATCATAAAATTTAATTAGAATAATGGAGCGTCTGAACCCCTCCTCTCACCATGATCGCCAAAATATACTTGTAAAAGACGTGTGAATATTCCGAATTTAATAGATGTCAGGAACAGGAAGATGAAGCGTTAAAACATGCAAAGTTGGAAATAATTCAAATGGACACTAATTTCGATTCAGACAAACGAACAAAAAAGACACCAATTTAGAATGAGTTATTAACCTTAGAATCATGAGTCGATACAGACAATTCTAAATTTTCATCAGTTTCACAGAGGTGTCACTGTCTTTTTTTAAAAATCTGGTTCACCCCATGTAAGGCAATAAAGACACTAAGACAGAAGAGGTTACTGGGTGTCGAATAATTAGGAACATAAACATTAATAATGAGCGCAAAGAGAAAAGAGTAATCTGGAGGACAGTAGATAGCGATTGGCATTACATTCAATCTTTTGCCGATAAAAGCTAGCTGGAAATAATGGAGCCGAAAAAGAGTCCCACAAGCGAAAAGTGCGAGAAAAGCAACTGCTAGCATAGAACATATGGCTGCATCTAGTCGGCTCAACTGGAAAATCTCGACGCTATCTATTACTGCGCTTAAATTCCCAAATCTAGATCCCATAGCAAAAAGTTTATTCGAAAATGAAAGCATCTATGTAAATGACACAGAGAGGCAAACTTAGAGCGGTCGGAATGTGAGTAGGACTAATCAGCTTCGATACTAATATTCCTGATTCTTCTATGCATTTTATCAAGGAGTTCTAGGTAAATAACAGGGATACAAAAATATTCTAAGCATGAAGGAATGGTAAACTTTTAGATATGAACGAGAGATTCAGGAGAGAAAAATGTCTCGCACGACACAGTGAACCAGCTTTCTCGGCATTTGGCCTAGCACTGTATTCACTATAGTTTATTATAGCATTTTCATTCTGAACAAGTTAGAAATACGTTTTACTTATAGTTTTTGATAGAAAATCAAGAAGCAAAATAACTCACTAGTTCGATAAAAAAAAATGTCATTTAGAGTAAAGGAAATTGTTTTCTTTAAAAAGAAAAAATAAGTACCTTTCTCTTCCGTATCCATTTGAAAAAAATAATTTGAGCGAGAATTGAACCAAGGTCTTTTATTGACAATCGCATAAGACAAAGGGACAAAATGGGATCTTAATACCAACTGACAAGCACAACTGTAGAATGTCCACGCATGTGCAGTGAAGTAACTTCTAATTGGTTGCCAAGATATGAGAAAATTGCAAAAGACTGTTATTGAAATATTCCCCAATGTTTTGAAACATTCCGGAAAGCATAGCCCATTACTTCTACTGAATATACACAATTTTGGAATATAATCGAAATGGCCTCGTTTTCCTAACGACGTGAACATTAATGAACGACAGAAAACGAGCAGGTTGTTGGTGAAAATTTGTACAAAATAATAATTTGGGATCAATATATACTGCATGATTATCCAGCTCAGTTAACATTCAGAATTTTATATAACTTAGCTAAATATCTCCTTTCATTGAAGTGAAAATATCCCGTGATTTCTTCATCCGTAAAATATATGGTTTTCCGCTGTGAAAAATTATATTTTCATGACATCAACCAGATTACATTAATTTTTATCCGGTTTTATAGATAAATGAGTCCTTTCGTTTACTAGTTATTTTCCCATCTGCAACCAAATTATCACAGACTTGTTCTTCAATCCCCATTTGCATAGAAATTTCTCAGACGAACTACATTCCTTACTTTCCAACAGCTCTAAACTTCACAGCTGGGTCCGGTCATGCCAGGGACATTCTAGAAAAGAAAAACACCATCATTGCCCCTGTATTCAATTGATGAGACGTAAGTTCGACTTGAGAAGATTCTACTCGAGAACCACCATTTTGTGGAAATGACTCACAAAACGATGTTTCCGCGATGACTACAATTTTTACCTGATAACGGTTAGCCCGGGGGTTAATCGTTATCTTTCCTCATATTCGTATAAGCCGTGCTTCTTATTCTGTAACCCTCTACTTCTAGTGACTTTCGAGCCTTATAAAAGGCGAAAATCTTGTAAAAAATAAAAAAGTAATTATTTCACCAATTTTCAGGTCTATCAAGGTGAGATAAGTTAAAATTATGATAATTACATTTGCATATTTAGACCAGAATAAATTTTTTTAAAATTCAATAAGTACTTAACTACCACAATATGCGTCATCTAAATCCACAGTTTGTTAAAATTAATAATAAATTTAATGAATCTTTACTCCATTTATAAAGAAAACAATACACTCTTAAACTTAATGGCAATATTACCTGTTTCCTTATAACGAAACATTCGTCATTCATTGACCAAGCAGCCAGTGCTACTGTCGTTGGAAATTAAGAAAATATTTATATTAAAAATATTTTCAGTAAATTAGGTTTCTCAAGTTCTGTAACATATTTCTTTTCCAGTGTTGATCGAGGCGGGTACCTTAATATCATTTTGTCCAAAGTACTGCTGAACGCCCATATCTCAATTATGTCATTTTTTCGGGTTACACATTCTCTCTATTTAATTAATAATATTATTTAAAGTCCCCAAAAGGTGCTTTCTCTTATTTGGTACATCTCTTTATGATCCTGTAGCGCCAGTCCACGCTGTTCTAAGAAATCTAGTCCATGTTTAGAAATACAACCTTCATTCTTTCGAAACCATATTTTATCATTGATGTAAGAAAGTAGGAACTGACTATTTAGAAATATCTCTTAACGAGTTTGGCGCCATGTAGGCCCTTTGTGTCAAGGTGGAATAATAGATAGAAGCACAATTTCTGAAATCGGAGAGCGGAGATCGAATCCAAGAATATATGGGTAAATAGCAGGAGAGACTATTTAGTAGATCTTTGCTTGGCAACTGTAGGTGCAGCAGAAGGAAAGATTCTGATTTCAAAACCAATCTGGGTCAAGTCGTCTTACTTAGAAAACACCACTGTATTGCGGTTGTAGTTCATGTGGAACCCCTGCGTCCCCAATGGATTACGGATATCGGGATTGCCGTGATATGTAGCTTTCGACCTGACGACGCTATTAAAAAAGACATGAGTGATTTTTTTACGGTTTGATTTTTAGCACGTCTGTAGAAAAACTATTATATGTTCAATTTCCTATTTTAAAAGTAACTCAATGGCAATTCGAAATGATGTGGATAAAAATACTGGAGCAACAAATGCTGCTAAAATTATAATAAACGATGCGGAGATTAAAGGATTACTTTTTTTCAAAGGACTTATTTGAGAATAAAACACTCTACATGGCCAGATCAGGATTAACGACAGCAATGGAGACAAATACAAATTGCAACTTTGACTGAAAAGTTTAGGGCTAAAATCGGAAAGTGAATCATTCATAATGGCTGCAGTGGCCCACATCCTATTCACTAGGAATTATTCGGGAAATATATTAAATTCTTTTGTTGTTTAGCAATTTCCTATTATGCTGAAGAACAATGTGGATAAAATCTGCTAGAACACGGTCGCCATTGAGTAATGGTGACTGTGTTCTAAAATATGAATTTTAATCAGTTTTTACTTTGCCATGTATCTGTAACTTGAAAGATTGATATTCTTATGATATCGTTTATAATAATAATAATAATAATAATAATAATAATAATAATAATAATAATAATAATAAATTACAGACAAACACACACACACGCACATGGTGAACTGTGCGTTTTTTTAAGCAAAGTGGGGAGCCACCTGCACGCAAAGGGTTTAAGAGTAGGAGCGAGAACAAAGATGAGTGACAGAGGAAAAGATGAAGAGACAGTTAGGGTATAGATCAGGGCATATGGAGATGTCGATTGACGTTATATTTAAATAGTTAGTGATTATAGTTATCAGGAAAACAAGAAATGTGGAGGAAGTCCCACAGGCGAGAAGTGCGAGATATGAAGCTATCGGAGTAGAAGAGACGGCTATATTTAACAGTTTCGAGACTGAAAGTGTGTGAGCGAGATGACAGCCTAGTTGACACTTAAATTCATGAAGTCTTGGAACCAGCGAAAACAGCTCACCGGAGCAGTTACCGTGAAAGTATTTGTAAAAAATACAGAGAGAGAGGTACTGCAGACGAGATGCCAGATCAGTGCGAATTGCATTGCATATCCGTCTTTGGATTTTATCACGGACCTTGAGATAATTAGAAGGGGTCTAGACCATACATGGCAGCAATACTCCATGCAAGGGCGAATGGTTGATTTGTAGATTTGAAGAATCGACTCCGGCGAGAAAAATTTCCTGACGCTGCATAAGGAACCAAATTTCCTAGCGGTGGGCAAAAATATTGACTCAACGTATTCGTTCCATCTCAGGTCAGCGGACAATGTGAAACCAAGCAGTCGCATAAAGGTGCTCTCGTGGAGTTGAGCGTCAAAGATTATAATGGGGCGGAGGCAGGGCTGGTTTCGTTCTGGTGAGTAATAGAGAGCAGTTTTGGATTATCTCAAAATCTCGACAGTATATTAAACAATAAGTCGTGGATAGGGCACAAGCCAAGAGAAAACATATATTTTCGTATTGTATGTTGCTCTATATTTCATATTTTACATCCAACACCGTATTCAGTAACCTATGTGTCTTTGACGATATTATTGCTATAAATTCATATATACGCTCTTTTTTGTTGAGCAATAATTTGTTGTTGTTTTTTTTCGTTACAATTACTTAAGTATACTTTATGAATGACCTGAGCATTGTGCGAGCGACAAAAATCACAAAAGCATACGTAACTGCATGTTTCGGATACAGCAAATACTAAATAAAAATAAATATTTTATATACATATATATATATATATATATATATATATATATATATATATATATATATATATATATATATATATACGGAAGCTGAGAAATCAGATATTAAAAAAATAACCTATTATAGATATGATAGGATCATCAGGTGAAAATTTATCTGTAAAGGAATATCAGAAAATATGTACATATAAGCATATTGAAACCTGAAACGAGGGAAAAGTTCCACATTATCTATAATAATTAAAGCCCTGGGTATAGGCAAGAACATTAACAATAACCCCGGCGGTCTCTGTTTTCAAAAGAGTGAAATCGTTGAGTTCTGAATATCTACTCATCTAATGAAAAAAATGTTATGAATGTAAAGAATATATAAACACAGTAAGGGTTAAGAATCACATCCTAACAGAATTTATTGTTCAAATAAGATACACGTTGCTTTACCATAGATCAAGGTTAACAACCCGATAAGTGATTATGCGGGCGATAATAATAATAATAATAATAATAATAATAATAATAATAATAATAATAATGATAATAAACCAGGTAGCATGTGACAAGTTGATAGGTTATAATTGGGAGAACAAGAAGGAAATAATAAGGTGGATCTTCTTCATCCTTTCCTCTTACTACTATTTCTTATTCAAACCTCCTACATCTTCTCTTTCTTCTGCTTCTTCTCATCTTCCTCCACCTACTCCTTCGTTTCTTCTTCTTCTTCTTCTTCTGTTGCTGCTGATGATTATGATGATGATGATACTACAGCTGCTGTTTTTTGTCCTTTTTCTTCTTCTCATCCGCTTCTTCCTTCACCCCTCCACCTTCAACTTCTTCCCGTCTTCCTTCTCCTCTTCCTCCTCCTCATTATCTTTCCCATCCTCCCCTTCTTCTCCTCCTTCTGTTCATCCTCCTCCTTCGACTAACAAAAATTCATTCTCAGAGGTATGACAGTGCAACAAAATACAAATATACTTGTCAATATTAATATTAAAAAATAAGTCAGGTTGAAACTGTCATTGAAAAATGTGGTAACAGAAAAATATTGTCATGCATATTTTGATTGCAGGCTTGTGCACGATGAAAAAGTTACAGTAACAGAATCCCAGGCAGCCTCCGTTTACCGAAGATGCAGAGAATTCCATTGGGTGGAACTGCTCCTACACACAGTGAAGTATTATCGATATGAAAAAAACATAAATACTGTTATGAGAGACAAAAGTTATCTTCCTTTGATTAATCCTTTCAAAAGCTAAAAATAGATATATAGATAGTCACGTGAACTGCCCGGGGGATCGTTAGGCGCGAAAGTCAAACATTTTCTTTGGTTCCTGGCAGTCAAACTAGAAAGACGTACCTATTCATGCCCGTGACAATCAACATAAGATAAGTACTAAAGATTGCCTTTTTTCAGATATCAAATCTCTTACAAAACCACATACACACTTTGTATGAACATTTCACACACACACACACACACACACACACACATATATATATATATATATATATATTCACTTGCTGTTATAGGAACAACATAAACATATAAAAAAGGTTTAAAATAACCACATAACATAAGTTATGTGGCTCTTTTAAACCTTTTTTATGTGTTTTTATATGTTTTTAATTGTATTGCCATTAGCTTTGTTAATAGCTCATTTTCTCGCACAACAATACTATTTTGGCTGAGTATCACTTGACATCAGGAATTCAGACAATCAGAAGACCTATAATGACCCTCCATGCATCCGACCAAGAATTAGGCATTTGTATTAAACGGTAATTAAAGTAACTACAACTGTTAATAGTACTACTACTATTACTACTGCTACTAATATTATTACTAATACTACTGATGATGATGATGATGATGATGATGATGATTGTGATATTGATAAAATAAGATTATGACGATTAACTAAACTGTTGCAACGATATGGGATTTGCTTAAAAAAAAACTGACATGTATATTGTACCTAACAAACCTGCTATAAGTAATTATCAAACATCACAATATAACCTGCCTTTAAAGTGAATCGGTTTTCCATCTAATTAAAAATATAACTATACCACTATTTAATAACTTAAGCAAATGTGAATATATCCCAAAACTCTTGTGACAATACCCTCGATGAAATAAAAAAAAAATCTCTTATTTTCTTTACTTTCGGGTGTATAATCATTTTTTTCCTGGTCTCAGTCAGAGACCTAAGTTAAGAAAAGGCATCATGGCATTTTCCGCAGAGTATTTTTTGAGGAACAAAATCCCCTAAGACCATACATATTTTACACAGATAAAGCCCTTATATGGTGTCTGCCATAGTCGTGTATATTTTTGTATTTCTTTTAGGCACGAGCTACCAGGAACACCTACATTGAGTTTATTGAAATCTTTTCTAGCCAATCCGAATTATGGAATTATCAGTGTCCTCATGTAGCACATTTTGGGTGGTGTCCATGCCAAATTCTTGCAGTTCTCTTTCTGTAAGTGTTGCAGATTTTCCATTGCAGATATTGGCCTACTCTGTTGTGCTGTGTTTTATATTCAGTGGGTGCCAATACCGCGCAACCTGATACAAGATGGTCAATTGTTTCTTGATATTTATCACAGAATCTCTATATTGGACAAACACATTTTTTTAGTATGCTTTCTTGGTAATTTTTACTCAGCATTCAGTAGTCATGTACAGTAAGAATAAAACCTTCAGTTTCTATTGTTATTGATTTTATTTACTTTGATTTCTGGTGTGTACACATTTCTCTCCGAGTCCTGCCCAGAGACTTAAGGTTTGAAATGGCATCATGACACTTTCCATTGACAAAAAAACAAAACAAAACAAAAAAACAACATATTTTACATAGATAAATCCCTTCGTAAAGTGTGGGCCGTAATTGTGAGAACAATTTTTTGTATTTCTTTGAGGCATGGGTTTCTAGGAATCACTTCAATTAATCTACTGGAGTGTGACACTATTTGGCTTGCTAAAAGGGAAAAAGAAAGAAAAAGAAAGGCGAGAATTAAATTTACGTGATATGAAGCCATCACGAAAAGGACACTAAGCGGTGTTATTTTTTCTGACAAGGAAAATGGTAATATTTTTTATTCCCATTGTCGAGAAGGTAAAAAGGAAGATACTGGAATTAATCTGATTTAGGTTACGGGGCGGGTGGAAATTCCAGGTTGGCCAAGTAACCTCAGAGACAGAATTCTAAATAGAAAAAAAATTAACTGTGTCACAGAATTACAAAAACAAAAGTGTCCGCTGACCACCATGAAGGTTTGTCTATATGTAGAAATCATTGAGATTTATCTGTTTATCGTCAGGCTGGCTATGACAGCAAAATTATTTTATCGGGACGAAAAATTGGCTGTGTTTCGCCATATGGCCACCCACTTTATAATTGGCGAAAATCTTGTTGACGAATTCCATATGAAATCCGGCTATAATAGCGAAACTGTTTTATCGGATCAGTGGTTGGCGCCAGGTACGTCTGGGTGGCCACCCGCTTGGTGATAGCGAAAAGCTAATTGACGAATTCCAGGTAATTCGGTTAAAAGATAAAAGAGTCTAGGGTGTGAGGTCTCCTCGAAGAGAAGAAGGAAAAGGAAAAGTGAAAAAAAAAAGAAAAAAAGAATTATCCCCTTTTTTTTTTCTTTTTTTTTTGAGCAAGATTTTTAAACCGAGGCTAGTCTGGCGACACCCACGCCGCTAAGCGCCCATTGGCTGAATGATAGCAGGATTATTGGGCGCAGGTAATCATGTGAAGAAGGACGGGAGGCCTGTTGCGCCCCCCTGAAGGGATAGATGTGAGATGCCACTGTGAGAGAGAGGGGAAACCCGTTGACACTCTCTGAGGGAATGGTGAGATACCAATATGAGAACAGAAGGAGGTGGGAAGACGAAAGACTTCCAAAAATGGAAAATAATAAAATGTTCTTGACCGAAACCAAAAAAGTGGATTGTGGGTTGAGAATTATCAAGGAACCTCACACCCCGACAAGCCCACCCCGGTTTTGGTCGGCGTCCATATAAGCAAAGTCGCAGCGAGCGAAAATCAGTTAGAGTTAAGTTGCCAGTTGAGGTTGGAGACAGAGAGGCAAGCAGTTGCATTGAGCTGAGAGCTCTGAAGACCCGCCTCGAAGAAGCTGACTAAGATTCGCGCAAATTCCGAACTCAATTTCTAACCAAGAACAATTTACTTTTGAAGAACGACTTAGACTCACACCACCAAAACAAGTTTTACGAATATCACCTGAAGATACACCAAGAACCAGTTTCTTAAAGAACAAGCAACTTAAGATGTTAAGACTCGCCTAACAAACACAAAGTGTCACGAATCCATATAGCGGGTTGGGAAGAAGACGTAGTCCTATATTCAGCAACCAGATATAAAATATTGTTATCCTTTTTTTAACACATTTGAACTTTTGGAGTTATTATTTTATTTTATTTTACATATTACTTGTGCGATATCACCCTTATTCGAACTCAGCTTTCATTACAGCCCGGCGTCTGATTGATTTCGTCTGCCTAAGATCAATTCACAACGTGGGTAGGTTAGACTGGAAATCAAAGCAGTTACTTCGGTAACCAGAGGTTGGAGGCGAGCTGGGAACGACGAGGCTGATACCGAATCTAACCAGATTCCCATCCGAATCACCAAAAGGTTAGAACGTTACATTTGGTGCCACGACCAATAACAAGCCAGTTGGTCGTCACAGGACAGGATAGCACGACGGACGCAGCCAGGCAGACGTCACATTTGCCGCAGCGACACAGGGGGGACGTCACAGAGTCTTTTCCAACCAATCCGAGGGCTCTAGCTACAACAGGGATTGTTGATGTTCGCATGTGCTACATTTTTGAGATTTCGATTTCATGGTCATTGAATTTTGACAGCTTTTTGAATATCTTCAAAAATACATTGCAGTCTGAAGGGACTGCCATATCAATAAGGAGGAAGTTTTTTTTTTGTTTCTGGTTGTTAATAACAATGTCTGGGCAGTTAGCTGTAATTGTTCTGTCAGTGTGTATTGTGTAATCCCATAGAATTGTAACAGGTCCTATCTCCGTAACCGGGTCTGGGTGGTGTTCATACCACTTTCTTTCATTTTCCTTCCCGTAGAAGTTGCGAGTGTTCCAGTACATATATAGGCCAAATCTGTCATGACGGGTTTTATACTCAGTGGGTGCCAATATCGTGCAACCTGATACAAGAAGATCAATTGTTTCTGGATATTTATCACAGAATCTGCATTTTAGGCTAACACAATATTTTAGTATATTTTTTTGATAATTTCTAGTTAACAAGCCTTGGTCCTGTGCAGCAAGGATAAAATCTACAGTTTCAGCGTTCAACCCTGGTTATGTTTTTTATGTTGTAAGCTATTTATATTCCGTTCTAATGTTACCTCTTTGGCCAGAGTACCCTGACGATTCGCTTAGGTAATACCAAGGTAGGTTTTTCCTGACTCTTTAGGTTAATAGATAGATATGCACTACTTAACGTATTGAGCACTTTGCTTAGTTATTTTTATTTTACTCGTTTCCGTTGTTGTTTTTTTCTTTGGACTATGAACTTGGATTCTGGACGAATGTTTTCGCCTGAATTACATGTTCATACTTCTTTTTTTTATTCTTTGTTTTTCCTTAAGTACTGGTTTGTTCATTTACAAGCCAAAACACCTAAGATTTTTCCGGACACGTATACTTACTTATATTTATAAGATTATATATATATATATATATATATATATATATATATATATATATATATATATATATATGTAATCTGACTGCACAATTAAAGTATAAAGCCAATAAATGTTTGCCTATAGATCCGCGTATAAAACCGACCACTCTGTGCGTATATGTAGCCAATCATTTCTTTTATTTTCGAGCATAGTATACCTGAAGAATAATAGCATAGAATTGTGCTTAATCCCGACTTGTGAAATTAGATGACCAATGGCTCAAGCACCAGTTGTTGCATGCCTACTCCAGCAGAACCACCTCTAATATTTGCCTATAGAGTTTAACATAAAGCAACAGCCTAATTAATTAAGGCTAAAACGTCGACACATCATTAACTTAACCAACCAAAAATATACACAAGTAGATCAGTAAATCCATACCCTAACTTGTAGATAAGAAGCAGAAATTTAATCCGAAATTATCATTATATAATTTTCGATCAATATGATTAAGGTTTACTGTTGTATTATGGCGATATATAAAAAACGTGCTGCGTAAAAGCAAAGGACATGTTCATAGGTACGAATTTATTTATGTAGTATGTATTTAGATTATGCCATCTTGTGTTTCAAAGTTTCTATAACCACTTGAACATAAATCATTCAACATCTTTAACTACATCTCAATACGCGCATTCGGACTAAATGTCCACAAATCTGAATATATTTAAAGGGTTCTCTTGGTAATCCCATCAATATTTCAGCACAATCTGAAATATATGTGCATATATTTGTGTATGTGTACATAACATATATATTGTCGTATATGTCCGTATATTTCATCGTATATGTTCATATATGTTTGAGTGTGTATCATATGCCGTTGTTCCGGACTCGGACAACGACACGAGAGACGCTCCACTTAAAGTCAGTGTACCTTTGATTATCTGTCCCGGCGTATCGACCTGAGCAATCCACAACACATATCAGAAAATGAAACCAATACTGCAGAAGGTGCCCGGATCAAATTGTCCTCTGCATGCCTGAGGCCAGTCCGGCCATAATTATGAAAGTATAGAGGCGTGCAAAATGGCCACCGTGATTTCTCACGCGCGCCAAAGCCGGATGCAATGGCTACGATCCGGCGCGCAAACTGTCAGCTTGCCAAAAGACATTATCCATTATAAGAACTGCTGACATTAACTGTATTCAAAAACAATGAATTACTGGATAGGCAATGCGTTGGTGACCGATGGCAGGTATATGATTAATTTTGATTAAATGACATTAATATGCATATATGCCTGTGTAATTTACGGTGTATGCAGAGTATGATGGTTATAATCCGAATATTACTTAAAAAATTCGGAAAATATTATTAGGATCCTTTCTAACGTTGGGAGAGTATAACAGGATAAAAATTAAATAGTTAAGAAATTGTTCACATCCAGATCACTTAAACATATTATAATAGTTATATCTAATAAAGGAAGATGATAACGGTTTTATTCTGTGACGGACCTAAATAAATTCGATGCTCCAACTGTTAAAATATAGGCTATGAATAGATTCTGAAGAGTTCAACGCGACAAGTAAACGGCCAATAAAATTTTGAAATTTGATCAATTACAATGGTATTTTGAGGATTATTGGAGCATATTCTAAGGACAACATTAGCTATTTCAACATTGTGAATTAACTCATTAAATGCTCTTATTTTAAGACAAAAAAGACTAATAAACACCATCGATTTTAGTGAAAAAGTCAATCATTACAAATATTGAGTCAGGAGATTCTCTTGCATTATAGACCCTGAAGGACTCATGTCCCACTGATATAGGCGTTAGTTGATGGATCCAGAAAATGAATTGACCCAAACAGTTGTGAATTCAATCCGTGGCCACAGCGAAGAGAATAAAAACTTAAAAAGTTATCAAGATGAATTAACTAAACCTGAGATATCCAAATACATGGTATTGGAATCAGTATTCCATTCGAAATTCCAACAAATATGAACTGAAGAAGGTCGGTCTGTACATCTGTCGAAACGTCGTCAATGTGACAGTAAAGATGAGGACAATAGTCCGAACAATGTAAATAGAAAGATTCATATATAGTAAGGGAGACATATCATTAGTCCTCAAAGTAATTCCTAACGGCATCCAGAACCAAAAGGTTCTGGATGCCGATAGGAATTACTTTGCATTACCCTGCGTAGTGCCATGGTGGTAAAATCAGGACGCAAATAAATTTGCGAGTGCCTGTCACAAAAACTGCGTTATTTGTGAAGAATTTCCCACGAAAGAAAGTTTAAAAAATGCGATAATCTGTTGGCGCAAGTTCCGGGTAGTAATATGGATGACAGAATGTCTTCCGCCCAAGTCAGCGTATGCTATCCATGTCCACACGCGACACATGTGGTCTGGCATTGCAAAGGAGGAACAGCAAACCTTTGTGCCTCCTTCTGCTTCAGTATCTTTTGCACACGTTCCAACTGATGTTAGTACCTGCGCGCAGTAATGGTTTATCACGTTGGAACAACTCATATTGCATCACTTGTAGACTAGGCCACCAAATACAGGTCTTGAACAAGCGTGGTGGGTAGAAATGGTCATGTAGTATAGAGCAGAGGGTCTCATTGTAACATCCCGCACGCTTGAGAGTCAAAGAACTCAATTTTCATCAGTGGAATTTACTCGAAATTATGGATACGTTATGGTGGCGAGAAAGCAAAGAGAAACGGATGGATACACGTTGTTTTTTGTTCAATTCCGATAGTATATGGAGTACCCACTTGCTCAACTTGTACTCCTTCTGAATGCAGTGCAGGGGACATCTGACTGGAAGCGTTCTGTAAACTCATCACAGGTTTGGCTGTTGTCCTCCGTTATATTGGCAATCAATTCCTCCTCATACAGAACAGATAACCAACTACAGCGAAGTTCATCACAAAGATAAGTTCCTCACCGAAGTTAAGCAACGTTGAGTCTGGAAATGTCGGGTGATATAAGCTTGGCTGTGTACGTGATATAAAAGATAACAGTTCGATATCGGAGAGAAGAGTTCCACTTCCAGCTGGTTTCGTTGTATTCACTTGCAATTAAAAACCACTGGGGAAAGGCATGAATTCACTTCTTCTTTCTCCAGCTATGGCTTAATTAGTTGCACTTTTATCAAAAACTCATTAATATATCGGAAAACTTCTTACGATCTAAAAATATTTCCTGTCTTCAAATAACATGCGAAAGCTGTAAGCTGTAAATAAACAAAACAATTCTTAGATGTAAAACTTTGAAATCTTTAGAAGAACTTAATTATTTTTTGCATACTCGTTTATTGAATCTTAGCCGCGACATCCTGTAAACTGCTACTAAAAACAATAATTAATAAAAAGAATGATAATAATTTCTCAATTTTAAAAGAATATTGTTAATCATTGAATGTTTTTAATGAAGATTATTCATACAGGGGTTAGTAGTATTTAACATATTAAAACTGGATCCTGAAAGTGGAAATCAGGGAAATGTCTAACTTTTTCAACAGAAGATATTAAATCACCATATGTATATACGTATATTTGAGATATAAAATCACTCCCACGCGAAAGGTGCACAAGGGAAAAGACAGTGAAAGCTTGCAGATAAGAAATGTCACATTGATAATGAAAAAAAACGAAGAAAAAATGTCGCTCTTAAGCCTCACACTCTCTCAGATGAGGACAATGAAACCTTTTTCACGATAATTATTTACTATCGAATAAAATTGCACCACTCTATTGCTGTGGCTTATGAAGCAACTAAAGATAGCGAGAATTATGCCACTTCCATTGTCAAAGTGATTTCTTTGTAATCCAGTGAGCGTACAGTGGCTCGATAAAATTTAATAATTTATACTTAACATTGCCTGCATTTAGCTAGAAAATCTCTTATGAAGGGAGAAATTAGTTGCAGAAAACGTATCATATACACTCGAGTATAATGCTATATTTTATGAACAGTTTTGTTGCGCAAAGAAGGGATTATACGATACACAGGTAATACTTTTGAATACCTTTAAAATCATGCATATTCGATGACTGTTTGCACTATACACAGGTATTTTTTTCTGGAGGAGATAAAATGCAGGCAAAAATATTGAGTTTCGCAATATAAATGAAGTCGGCATATAGATGAGTATATACGGTAACTATTATTCATAATACTTACCGTATATATATTTTAAGGAGCAGTAGCAACCGTATATATATATTATAAGGAGCAATAGTTACCGTATATATATTATAAGGAGCAATAGCTACCGTATATATATTATAAAGAGCAATAGTTACCGTATATATATATATATTATAAGGAGCAATAGTTACCGTATATATATTATAAGGAGCAATAGCTACCGTATATATATATATATTATAAGGAGCAATAGTTGCCGTATATATATTATAAGGAGCAATAGCTACCGTATATATATTATAAGGAGCAATAGTTACCGTATATATAAGGAGCAATAGTTACCGTATATATAGTATAAGGAGCAATAGCTACCGTATATATAATATAAGGAGCAATAGCTACCGTATATATAATATAAGGAGCAATAGTTACCGTATATATATTATAAGGAGCAATAGTTACCGTATATATTATGAGCAATAGTTGCCGTATATATATTATAAGGAGCATCACATTAGAAATGAATTTATTAAACGAGGAAGGGCGCAGAAGGAAATATAAAAAGTATTTTTTTTCTTTTCAATGAGACGAGAGCGAATGATTTTTTGTTTAAATCTGTTAAATTTAGGATTTCTACTTCCTTTTACCTGTTTCAGCGTCAACCATTTGCTGATTTGTGCAACGAACATTAGAATAATGTGGATTCCGCATATACTAAATAATATCACTATAGACCCTCGAACAAAAAATGAAAGCCGAGCGGAAAACACCATGAAGTCAAAGCGGGTATTTCAATAAGGGAGACGTTAATTAATATTGTTTAGTGCTTAATATGTTAAGTAAAAATAGCATAATTTACGTCATTTCACGGTGACCCTATTTTAAAACAAAGGGGAAGTCAATTGTATTTAGAAATAAACAATTTTACTTAAAAATATAAAATAATTTGTATATTGTTGATAATAGTAACAGTTGACGCTCTCTAAACAAGGGGACTGATTAAGCGAACTTAATATATGAATATCTAGCAGTTAAACACCAGTGTTGATTAATGATGTATCAGCTTCACCCAACATGTTATTAACAAATTATCCGAGAAGTTACGCTCTTTTCATTCCATTTGTCAGCTACACTTATCAGGAAATATTTCTCCGTGTCTATATTACGCCATATTGTTGCTACATCATTTCAGAATCATTTTGACGCCAACTTTCTAATCTATCCCTGAAGAAACTTCTTCAATGTTTTATCGCATAGATAACGAAACGTATAGTTTATGCCATAAAAGACAAAATTATTTATTTACTTGACAAGGCCTCGGCCGTTAGCGTGCTAGAAATGGGAAAGTACGTTGCTTTTTCATTTCACTACAAGCAAAGCGAAGGGGCCACTACGATGCAAGGACTTGCTGAGAATGGAACAAGCTGAAAAGAAAAAAAAAAACTTTAATGAAGATGTCGCTGTTGTACGAACCCCACAAATATTAACCTTGAAGAAGTGACACAGGCCAATGCAAATATAACGGGAAAAAGTAGTTTAGATAAAATATGCTAAAATTTATTATTGGCACGAAAATACAATCGAGAAATACGGATGTTACAAATGCCCAGGGTAGTTGTGCTGGTAGCAGTCTGATGGTTTTAAATGTGTCGACAGTTGATTATGATTGGAGCAACTTGAATGGTGCCGAAGTTTGATAAAAAGAATATTAAATAGGTATTAGCTGGTAATCGTAGCTTAGGGTAGACGGTTGTTGGTAAACAGAAGATGAAGACGAAACATTTTGGGTGATATAGAAGGACGATGGACAGTCAGCGAAGATCAATAGAAGATCGGCGCGTTGAACTTGATACTATCAGGCAGTCTTAGTCGAGTGTAGGCATTAGAAAGCACGGGGATCCACGAGATGATGTGCAGCAAGGAGTGAATTGCCGAGTGGATTGGTAGAAGGCATAGACACCTGGAGACAGTTGGTCACTAGTGATCGTTGATGGTCGCTGGTTGTGGTCGCTGGTCCGGATACTATTCCGGATCATCATCTTCTCCCAACCCTGGTCATCTTTTGGAGTAAATGGTCGCTGCCAGTTTTATGGTGTAGGAGTGTAACAACAGCGCAGCGTTTTGACCCTACTTCCGGTTATAAATGAAGATCATAAAAATATTTCTAGGTTATTAAATATTATATAATTGGTCATAATTAAAGTAGGAAGTAGAAAAAATAGTAATGGTTTTAGATAACCAGCGTAAAATGTCTCCGAAATGATGTACAGAATTAATAAACTCGAACAAACTGTTCAAGGTTAAATTGAAAGTCCGTTTGCTGAAATAAAACTAACGATAAAAGGTCAATAAAAGAACAGGAGTCAAAGTAACACAAGATGACGGTCGAAGTTGCAAATGAGATTTCGAATATAGTAGCTGGCAGTCAAGCAATAATCTAGAATATAATTTCACAGCCGAAAAGTGTAAGAGAAGAAATTATCAGAATAGAACTGACAGTTATATCTATCAATTTTAACAGTAATATTCTGATACCTAAATGCCAATCTAGTACTACTAAACATATGCTCGACGTATCAAATAAGACAACGTATCAGAACGATTGCTATAAAAATATTTATAGAAAAGGATCAAAGAAGGTACGTTATGGAATATGACTGAAGCAATTATGCCAGGTGAGTAGCAACGCTACAATTTTATCAAGCACCTCTTGATGCATAGCAGCAGCACCAGAGCAGATGTGTCATTAATATTCAATTCACGGACTAGTGATATAGTTAAAAAGGTGTAAAACAGATTTTAGGGAGATTAATTGTCTTACGCGACAGATGAACACATTTTCCCATGTGCATACTGGTTGACACTATACAATCTTTTTCTGCAGACCTAGCAATTTTGTTAATATAAACATTCGACTTTCTCGAAGATGTTAGGGGGGGAATTAATCTGCTGGGAAATAGTATCCTCCATTTTGAAGGCAAACAAAATGTTCTCTAAAATGAGTAAAAAAAAAGAGCAATTTTCTTTTGGACGCTTCGAAATTTTCTGCTCTAATTTAACGATCAGCTGCCAGTTTGACGTTAACCTATCAAACTTATCATTGTGACAAGAAATTGATAGTTGTGTCATCGGTATAGATACCGTGTCGTGAACCAAACACATCCTGAAGGTCATTGTTAAAAATTAGGAACAAAAATATGCCTGAATATCGATCTGGGCGATATTCGTAATCGTATATTAATATCTGAGTGGCTTTTCAAAACGTCCATAATTTCACGATCTGATTAGGAAGATTGTCTCAAATCAAGTATTTTTCAGAAATACTCATACTTGATTTTACCTGTACACATTGCCTAAATTTCTAGATCTAGCTTACTCTGTGATTTAAATTTTACTTTGTTTTATTTCATACTTGACAACGTTTAAAATCCCGCAATATGTCTTTATATTTGAAATTAAAGTTAATGTCATCAAATGTAACTAAGTAATTCATTTTGATTGTATTATTTTTTCCATCGTCTCGCCTATGACAATATGTAAACGAATCTTTCAGAAAATATATGAGAAAAATGCACTTAAAGAATGAACAAAAAGACTAAATGGATTGAAAATATGAGTTTGAGAGAAACCCTGGTTGGTTTGCTTTGTTTTGTGGCATATAAACCTCAAAAACATACACCCTAAAAAGAAAAGATTCATAATCAATCATATATGAATAGATTTATTTATGTTCTATGATCGCGCATAGGAAAATAATTCGAATGAATCTTTGACAGGAAACGTAAATAAATGTTAAATGTACGCGCTATGGTTTAACTGGGTTTTCTTTTTTCTTCAACTCTGAGCAGAATCTCTAAATTAAAACCATGAAAACAAATTTTCTTTTATTGTTGTATTTCTAAATAATTTTGTGCTCAGCGCTTACACAAATATTGGTAAGCATTTGACATTTTGAAAAAAAAGACCTGTGTCGGTTTTGCCATTTCAATCAAGCAATATTTTAGATGATATCAAAACTACCCGTGGGACATTTCATTATTAATGAAAAAACGGATAACGATAAGAAGTGAAAAGGACAATCAAGTGTGCGTATTATGTTTATTTTAAAGTGAATCAAATCAAATTTGGTTTTATTTTCTCCTGTGCTTGCTTTACGTACGATGTTGTGAAGTCTGTTAAAATGACAATTGGTCTGTCATAGCCTTTATTGTTCGGTATCACGATGGAAAAAGTCACTGTAGTCAAAAACATAAGCAAAGAAAATACTTGCAAAGCAATTTTATAAACGGTGTTTCATTTGCTATTGAAGCAGATCTAATAATCACAGATATAACGTTGCACTCATTGAGATAGCAAAAAACGCCTTTATAATATGCGAGCAATATTTAAATGCAAAGGTCTCCGTATCGCTTCAATCTAATACTACTAGATTAAAAGGTAAACACAGAAGGTCACGCTCATATTGAGATTCCAAGAAGTAAAAATACAGCTGAATGGTTAAGTTTTTTTTTATAAGCCTATATTTGGTAATTGTCGCCTAATCAGTAAGTTGCTGCCACGGAAAATCAGGTTCTAAAGAACAAGTTTTTGATGTCAAATCTCGCTTGGATATTGTTAAATATTTCCGTTAGGCCATATTTACATATAATAACATTCTAATATTGGTAACAATAATAAATAAACATGAATAAAATAGAAAATACTAATAATTATTTAAAGGGTTTAAAGAAACTCGAAAACAGTTCGATATGGTAAAATTGCACTTGATCTAAAAATGACCTACAATGTGTTATTAAATGGGGTAAGCAGTGGCTTATTAATTTTATCGCCTCAAAAACGAATTTGTAATTTCCACCAGCACCGCCGCTGCTAAGCTACAGGAGAGCGACTCATTGCGCCATCTCAAACTAATTTTTTTCAGCTGACATGAAATGGGAAGAGGATATTGAATCAATTGCAGCTAATAATGCCGCTACCCTGTGTCGTGCTTGATGATTTTATGTCCACAATCTATCTTACACATTTACAAATCTACAATTCGTCATTGCTTGAATATTGCTGCCAAATCTGATCTGGCGCCCACGCTATATATTTAGAGACTCTTGATAAAATCCTGATTTGGCATCTCGACCTCTGTTAATTTCACATGACTGGAATGTAGCTTTCTCGTGCCTTTTCTATAATTCCTTTATTGGTAAGTGTTCTTATGAAATTCCTGCTATTACAACGAGACTTTACAGATTTAAGCCAATACTAGATTGGCAATAAGGTGTCACTATTTTACAGTTTAAATGCTAAATGTAACCTTAGTTTATATGCAAGCATTTTCTTCCATCGCATTTCTCAATTGTGGAACTTTCTTCCGTCTTTTTGCGCCTCATGTAACATTGAAATGTAATGTCAGTCGTCATGTTCTTTTTTCTTAATGCTTTTTTATCGTCCTCATTCATTAATGGTAGTTTTTATTTCATATTCTTTAACGCTCAGCAACCCCTTGCGTCCTAGTGGCATTATTGCCTTGCTTAGAGAGAAATGAACATCCAAGATAGTTTGCTGCGTTATCTTTTCGCACGAATGTCATCTGGGAAGGCATAAATCCATCTCTTCTCAACCCTCCACCAGCTATAATTTAAACAGCGCTGCAGACTGTGTTTTCAAGATTTGGGTGGCAATTAGTCTAAGAAAATGAACATTTCGAATTTCAAACCGTGGAGAACGCCACGAGAAACCACGCCAATATCATTCCCAAGAAAGACGGTCATTGTCAGATAATTAAGTAACAAAACCCATGGAGAGCAATGATTGTCTACGGCCTGAAGGGACATGGCGTCAGAAAGCAAAAAAAATATCTCTCAGACGTCAATCTGCTTCGCGTGTGATTAAAAGTGAATTGGATTTTATGCGTACCAATTCCTCGGCTTTTACATAATTCATGCATCTCTAAGAAAGCCATCGCGCGTGTGTCAGAAATCCAATTATAAAAAGCGATGTTAAATACCAACTAGTCATGACCGGAAGCTTCGGCATGTAAAAAAGCGATTTTCAATTATTTCGGACCCCTGTACGTTTTATGACATTCACTGCATGATGGTGTGTTGCAAAGTAATCTAATACCGCACCCACAGTTTATAGCCTGCGTTGGTATCGTTTCGTTTCCTTTCTGTAGCTTTCGCAGTGAATGCTGCTAAAATATTAATAGCAACATTATTACACAGCTACTAGTCATAATTCTACAAAGCAGAATGTTTTAATAAAATAGGAGAAAAAGGTTAGAAGTAACAGATCAATGTATTTCGTAGCCACAACTACAATGACTTAACGAAAAATAATGGTTGCTTGTGCGGAAATGCAATAGTAAATTATATATGTATTATTAAGTATTAGAAAAACCTTGCTGGGCAAGAACGGAGATAAAGTAGGTATGATGTAAATCGAATAAAGATTAATTTGTATAAAGGTAACCACTAATCCTGTAGGGTCACTCATCGTGTTAAGATCGAAGAGGAGGGCCAGACCCAATGCGACCAAATCACGAAGACGCCAACAGCGGGTTAAGCAAAGATGTACAAGATTTCAAAAGTCAACCTGACGGAGGAAGGCAACAACAGTCGGGCTGACGTTATCAAGACATACCTCGACTAAACATGCATCCGATGTAACCAGGTTTACTAGATTTCGCCTATCTCAATCGCCTTTGCGCTGTGAGAGAACCGCTTCTGCAGAAGCTTATGGGCTTCTGCGTCGCGAAGAGTTGTCCACCAAAATCAATTTCACGGGAATGGCCTCGTCATTCTCTCTTTGATTCACTGCCATCTTCGCCACTGCCACTGCCACTAAGCGAGAGAAAAGGAAGAGGGAGAGAGGATGATGATTCCGATGCGAGCTGCTGTCGGCAACAAAAAAAATATAGACTTCAATCATTTTACAATGCTTGGATTTCTATCTTCAAATTTACTATGCTTCAGAGCTATTTGAAAATTTCAGACGTATCACTCTTTTCAGTAATCTTTTACATCGGTTTTTGTTATTGATTCATTCTTTTTGAAATTTCACTTGAAACATTCTGTAGATTCATCCGGGTTTCCTGCGATGTTTCAAATGTGGTCCTTTGTCAAATATTCTGATCGCAGGATTAGCAGTTCCATTGCAAGCAACTCATGCAGCAAAATTTGTTTCATATCTTATACACAAGATTGTCTAGAATATTTTTCTTCATCTACAGATGGATCCATATATTAACTTCAATTATACATTTGACTATTCGACTAATGTAAATTGATTAAGTGGATGTATCCCAACGTCGCTTGATGTTCGCTATTATTTGAAGCTAACCAAGGTATATGATTAATAGCATCTTTGAATGTTATCTTTCAAGTCAAACTTCTCCATTTCAAACTTGGACATAGACATTTATTTAATGCTAAATTCAACAGGATAAATGATTGCAACTTCATATGCTGTACAAATGTCACGTGGAGAACACATTTAGTATGGTCGAATATCATTTTGCAGAAAACAACCTAGATGTCAAAAATGATTTGTTTTCAGTCAGACGCACCTCTTACCGACGTAACATGTTTGACATCTCTTGGGTTCTTACTCCGACTCTGTATCTAAGAAAATATTTAGGATTCATACATATTTTTTTGCTAGATAACATTGATTAGGGTTTTCTTTGCTAGTCAATATACTTCGTTTTTCATGAAAAAGAAGTTAGCAACCATGACTCTGGTCAGTACTTAGATTGGGGAGATTGTGTGTGTGTGTGATTGGTATAAATAAATAATGGCATAGAATTGTGAATCGTAGCGTCGAGTTACAATTCGAGGTGTGTTCGATATATTCCACTACGCGAAAATAACCTTGTAAAACTTATTAACCCTCCAATTCTCCTCCAAGCTAGAGGTTAATCAGTAAGAATTATACCAGTAAAATAATTATTTACCGTTCTTAAGTAAAAAAAGAACTTAAACCAATTTATGCCGCAAAAAACATAAAAAATAATAAATTTATAACCGATTGTAAATCTCCGATTGTGTTGAATGATGATAACAGATAGATATTCCCAAGTAGGTTTTAAGGCCATCACACTTGGAATGATTGCCGAAAAAAGTTTCTCACGAGGCACAATCACTGTGATGTGTTGTAAACAAAATAGAAAAAAAGTGTGTTTGTTTGCCTAAAACTTAACGACCCATCGATCAGCAAGAGATCATTTAGGATCAAACAGTTGTTTTTTTTTTTTTTTTTCTTTTTCTTTACATAAGGTTGAAATAAGGTTGAAATGCTTTCAAAAAGACTTTCCCTTTCTTTTCCTTATAAAAAAGGAGAATCAATTTTATGCTGAAAGTAATAAAAATAAAGTCAATCGTCTTAGCATTAAATTTTTTTGTTCTATATTCTATTTCTGAGTAACTTACTCTCGAATCATGTGTAAAAAAGTGTGTACAATAGCGTGGGTTTGGAAGAATCTGAGGATGGGGGAATGATCACTCTTTAATACAGTTTATTTTAATGAAGCAATATTATGTAAATATTAATGAGAATTAAAACAGTTCTTTTTCCTCTCAGAACCTTTTACCGTTAATGAATATGAATCTTGCAAAGCATATTTCTAAGGTCATTAATTTGTTCTTCCTATTGACTTCACGGAAGTTCGTGTTTACAGCCATGATCTGATTGCGAAAAGGCTGAATAATGGTAACATTTCAAAAGAGTTAAACCGCATTCTATCAAGGAAGAAGGAACTTTTGTTTCTTTCTTTCTTATTGCAATTTCCTACAAAGGCAACAGTGTTTCCAGTTATTGTGTGTGACTTCCTGTTCGATTTTATTTAAAATTTTATTTGGAGTTTTAACAGCTGTTTTTATTTAATAGAATACTGCTCATAAGATATTCTTCACATGTTAT
Organism: Acanthosepion lycidas; assembly: GCA_963932145.1. Classification (NCBI taxonomy): domain Eukaryota; kingdom Metazoa; phylum Mollusca; class Cephalopoda; order Sepiida; family Sepiidae; genus Acanthosepion; species Acanthosepion lycidas. Next base: position 115,633,372 of record OZ010585.1, on the reverse strand, counting down.
TTTTCCAGCCATGTGTTATCAATTATTTTTAAAACAACGAGAAATAACGACAGAATAATATTATTTTGATATAATTCGGATAAATTTTCAGACCAGAATGAATTAAAATCTGAACGACTGATTCGTTTCCTACGGCTTATCAACACTTTACGCTTTGTTTAAAGCCCCCAAAACATTTTCGGAATATAATAATTCATTTTTGAGATAATAATGATTTTAGACACGAAAGTCTTCCTAATTAACCCACAGATTTTGTGAGAGACGTTGGATTTATACAGACGTTATTTGAAAGTAAGTGAATATAACCTACCTAAATGGATTTAGAACACAGCTCTCCGATTAAAGATTAATGGTACAAGGTTACAGAAATTGTTTTTTTCCCCTGAGCTGTCACCCATATAGATACTGACCATGCTCTAAGTTGCTTAACTTCAGTGATTGTACGGGGGGGGGACCCGTGTTTCAACTCAATATGGCCGCAAGAGATTTTAGAATATGCAACAAGCCAGTTTCGCATTTCTATATTGTTCTCTTTTTAGAGAAGAAATTTTTCTCAAGAGTTTCCATGAAAAGATATAAACGTCAAGGGAGTTAAAATAAGAGCGAAGTAATGTATTTTTTTTTAAACTATATCTGGTAGGCTAAAAAAGAATCTTTGTTTCTAACACCACTTTTCAGAAGAACCGTTGCGGTTTCAACAGTTTTCGGATTAATTAAATTTTGTACAAAAATTAGTGCTCATGTTGCTTAAATGGCTGATTATTTGTTTATATTTTTAGGCTTAGGTCTATAAAATAGAATAGAAATATATTTCAATGTAATTAAATGGTAGAATTATTGAAATAAATTAACTTATTTTCTAACTCTTTTTTTAAATTTCAGTGGGCCAAAAGAAAAATTCGAGGAGATTTCCAAGTGAATTTCAGAGGCAATAATTAAGGTTTTGCTAATCTTTCTGATGAACTTCTTTCTGTGGTATCCAGACTCTACGAATTAGAGCGGAGTACTAGATTGGCTGCAAGGTCTCATCATTTTACAGGTGAAATACTTAGATATAGCCGTAAGTTCTATACTACGAGTTTTTTTTTGGGGGGGGTTTCTATCACACTTCTCGCTTGTGGAACTCTCTTCCGGCTTCTTGCTTCCCAGTCAACTTTGATTTTCTGAAATTTAAATGTCAGTAGTTGTCTTCTGTCTTAATTTTTGTTCTTTTACCGTTCTCTCTCTCTTTCATAACGTTTTTTTTTTGTATTCTGCTACATTTAGCAATCCCTTACGTCTTAGTGTGTTTATTGTCTTGCTTGGTATGGAACGATTAATAAAATAGCAGAATGAAATACGATCGACGATTCTTTTTTCGATAAACCGTAAAATACACTGGTGAAGTTTTTAACGTTTAGCTGATCTCAAATGATATATAATATTTTGTTAACAGGGACAAGGAATGGCTTGTTTATTTTAACGCCTGAAAAATTAAACTGCCCTATTTAATCGTCTAAGAAAACCTTTTATACCTTCCACATCATGACCGATGCTAACACTCAAAAGAGTGACCCATGGCAACCTCGCGGGTAAACGTTTTCCGCTGAAATAGAGTGGGAAGATTATATTCAATCAGTCGATAAGTCACCTGCTAGAAATGATTTTTACTGTGTCGTGCTAGACCAATCTATCTTATATAAGATCTAACATTCTTAGATAATTATAAGTCTAACATTCGTCCATGCTTTGAATATTGCAACAACATCTGGACGGGCGCTTCTGCTATGTATTTAAAGTTTGTTAAATACAAAGAATAATCTGCAATCTTAGTGGTCCTAACTTGGCACCCGGCCTTTATGAACTTTCCCGCCGCCGTAACGTAATTTCCTTGTGTCTAGTCTTTATGGAATTAAGTGCAGTACTAGATTGGTGGAACGGTCTCAGCATTTTACAGTTTAATTGGCAAGATGTAACCGTAAATTTTATGCTAACAATTTCTTACATCACACTTTTCGCTTGTGGAACTTTCTCTAAGCTTCTTAGTGTCCAGTCAACTTTTATATTCAAAAATGTAAATGCAATGCCAATTGTTATTTTCCGTCTTTTAAATTCCTGCTTTTTTTTTTTTTTTTTTTTTTTTTTTTTGTTCTTTCTCATTAATAATGTATTTTTCTCATATTTTCTCACATTTAATAAGCCCTTGCATCTTGGTGGCATTTTGCCTTACTTGGGGTGAAATGATTAAAGAGAACTACAATAAGGGACAGTAACATCATAGTAATAGCTATCCAGTAATAATATGAGATGGAGAGTTTCTGTTGTCGCCTATGTCGTGTGTCCATGATAATGTTCAATTAGTTTCGATTTACGTATCCTTTACTCTTGCTGCCTTTTCCAGAAGGGTCACTGTTTTCTAGTCTTCTGAACTTTGTGTACCACACAAAAGCATTATATTCTTTGTCATAGTAACGTAACCATAAAGGGTCACAGACTTTCTGATGTTTGCAAAATGTTTGTTTTCATTTCCGGAATTAAAAGAACAGAAAAAAAAAGAGAAAATGCATTTGATTTTCTTCCTTTTCACTTTTAAGCAAACTATTTATATTTCAAAATCTACAAAAGAAAAAAGACAGAAAGATGCGTTGAAATATCACCTTTCAGGATATATAGACGAGTCATAAATTGCAGCAAAAATACCATAAATTCTTGAAAACTGCTACATATATTTGTTCGAAACCAACGAGGTTTTTTTATTTTCTTTCTCGTTCCCTTTCTTAAACTGCCCAACACCCACTGAATTTGTAGCGGAATTACTTAAGATTTAGTCAATATTTTTTAATGTTACTCATGAACGAGTTACATCACCAAATATGCCTTAATAGGGACACAGCATTTGAGGATTTCGTAAAATGTGGGTTGGTACTTTTTTTAAAGTTCATAGCGACTGAAATTGACTGAGTGCATTTACCTGTACTTTTTTTGCTGTCATTCGCTGGATTGGTGGCATTTATAAATCTCCCTTTTTCTTCTCTCGTTCTCTGTGCCAGGCTTCGGGCTGGAGGAGGGGCTATGACATTGAGTAAAACCTCTAAAATTTATATATGCGAAAATATACGTGTAACAATGAGAAACAGCAAGGCGTGAAAACAACACAACGAGTATAATTTATTACCAGGTTGTTATGTAGTGTTCGTGAAACGAGAGGCAATAATACCGAAGGTTTCAAATATGGATCGGAATCCGAGAGAAGGATCAGATAAAGAATAAGCAAAATGTATCCAGTACGTATATTTTATTTTATTCTATTCTATAAACGGGTTTAATGAATGTCCAGGTAATTTAGTTGGAAAGATAAAAGAATTGTTTGTGGTTTAATTATCTCGAATTTTTTTTGAGTGCCAAACGATAAACTATTATGACCTGAAAAACGAAAATGAGACAAAATTTTCGTTGACACACGTTTTGGCAAACGTGAGAATGTCTTGTCCAATAGTGAGAATGTCACGTGTTTGTTTGTATATAGAAAAAAAAGTGGGTTCGATTCTCATTGGTTTGGAATTAGTGAATTAATCATAGTTATAGGGTAATTAACTTGTCAGATATAAAACAAACTATATTAGAGTAAAGCTGTTGATTAAATCAGTTTTGATATTATGATAATGTCTGGACTGAACTTTGTTTAAGAATAGGTGTTTAAAAAATGATATATCATTTGGTTCAGAATAATTATCTTGTATTTCAGTATTTGGTTAATCACAGAAACCAGGGTTGCCTTCAGAACAGTCCATTATAATATTGTTTTCAAACAAAGCAACAGAGACAACTAAATTATTAATAATTATATTAAGTAAAGTTATTAAATAAGTATGATCAGTAAATGTTTGATCATTTTTGTCCCTAATTCAAAATTACTGTATTAACTAATTAATATTCACCATAAAATCAGGTATTAATTTTGATACTTAAAATAAAATCTCGTATTCATTAACCCCAGAACACTAACCATGGGTATATAGTACCCCGCGCAAATTTTCCTATTTTTAATTACAATTATCAGTACCCGATTTTCATACCTAAATAATATGTTTTTCAGTTCCTATTAATGTTACCTCAAAGTAAAATGTTTGAAGTGCCTGCATGTAAACTATTTCAAAGAATAAAGATTATATATATATATATATATATATATATATATATATATATATATATATATATATATTGATATTTTCAAAATCGGGTATGATATACCCATGGCTAGTAGTGGTGTAACTTTAATTGATGTTTAGTGTTCTATGGTTGAAGGACCTTTTTTTTTAAAAATTCTGTTTTTTTGGGGGGGTTTCTTTAAATTCGGTTTCTTTAGCAACAACAACAATATTGTCGAACAGCTATGTGATATTATTTTATCAATTAATAGTCAAAATAAGCAACTTCTTCAATGGTGAAGAGGATATTTGAGCAAACAGTGATGAGGTTCCACAGAAGACGTCTGAAAAACCCACAGACTAGGGATTGTTAAACCTATTTAACCAGATACCCCCCTTTTTTTCTCTTCCTTACCCAGCGACTCGCATTTAAAATATTTTTGAACCATAAATCTAGCAGTGATGTTGGCGATTAAAATATTAAGTCAAAATTTATGAAAAGTTAATAAATTTAGATCAGGTTCAAAATTTTACCTCCAGTGTCATCAGGTTCAGACTCCACCCCAAGAATAAAACAATTAAAAAACAGCAAGTAATGGTCCATGTAAAATTAAATAAGTCTCATCAAAATAAGTGCAAAATTTGAACCAGGGTCGCATATAGAAGGAATAGGGACACACATTTCACAGTGATAAAGCCCTTTGTAAAGCATGATTTATATTTATGAGAATCATTTTTTTGTATTTTTTAAGACATGGGCTACCAGATATCCCTTCAATGTAAAGTTGACGTCGAACAATGTTTAGAAAACTGGCCTTGTCTATTTTATTGTCCAATTTTTCATGATTTTAAAAAACAAATGTTGGGATGATAAAAATTGGGTAAAGTGTCGTTTTCTGACATTTCTTATAAAATGTTCCACGTGAAAGTTCAAAATGATTCAAATGCACTGCCCACATAGAAAACGCTGATGTAGACAAATCCATCAGTGGGTTACGTAGTGCAGGGTAAAAAACTGAAATCGAAGATTTTATTTTTTCTGCACAGGATAAATGTTTGTAAAATTCAAATTTCAAAGCCGACATACGTAAAAATTTTGTTAACACGAAAATCAGATAATGTGATAAATATCCAGAAACAATGGGCCATTTTGTTTCATGTTGCATGGTGTTAATACCCACTGAATAAAAACCTTGGTATGATAGAGTGGGCCAATATCGGCTCTGTAAAACATGCCTCATTTACTGGGAGAAAACTGTAAGAGACTAGAATAACCCTAACCCAGAACCGGTTACAGAAATAGGATCTGTACAATTGTATAGGAATTTACAATACACAGAGACAGAATTATCAAATCTAATCATCCAGGTATCATGATTGAAGACCCCAAGAACAGGATGTGCTTTATATCCACATTCCAGTCTCTTACAATTGTAACGTAATAATAATAATAATAATAATAATAATAATAATAATAATAATAATAAAAAGGATTCCTGTAAGTCCAAGGCTCAAAGGAATTCCTGGAAAGCCATGGCTCAAAGAGATACAAAAAATTGTTCCGAAAAGTACAGCCAACACTTTACGAAGGTTTTTATATATTATTTTTTTTTTTTTTGTCAGTGGAAAGGGTCATAATACCATTTCTAATGGGGGGACCCGGAAAGAAATGTGTAAACGCCAGAAATCAAAGGAAATATAATAATAATTGTAATAATAATAATAATATCAAAAGCAATGCACCTAATGCAAAATTGATGCAAAGATAACCCAATTCCTTGTTAATACTCTGCCCGTACCAAACAAGCTGATGTAGACAAATCCCCTATGTATCAGTGGGTAGGTAGTACATGGTTAAAAAGTGAAGGTTTTTTTTTCTTGCTGCACAGGATAATGTGTCAAATGTGACAAATAGCCAGAAATAACTGATTATTTTGTATCATGTTGCACAGTGTTAGCTCCCACTTAATATAAAATTCGGCATGATAGAATTGGTCAATATCTACACGGGGAAAATAAGCAAGGAAACTTCAAGAGACAGGATCTGTAACAATATTATGGGTCTTTACAATAAACACAAGGAGTGACGTTGGAGTAATGGATAGCGGCTTGGATTGAGGAATCGGAGAGCAATGTTCGAATTCCAGTCGAATTCACTTACGTGCTAATATCCAATGGGTAAATAGCAGGACAGACTGGGTTCTATAGCCTTGGAAAGAAACTGGTCTAGAAGAAGGACAACTATGAATTCGAACCCGAAGTGGAACCCCTTCTGCGCTGATACCAAACTATATTGGTTTATCCTCTCCTTTGTACTTTGCTACCAAGGCCGGGCAATATATTCACCGCGCTACTCCATCGTCTCTCGAGCCGGACAGATGCCGTTATAAAATAAACACAGACGGAATAATCGAAAACATCGTGATCAAAGACCGCAAAAACAGAATGGACTTTCTTATTCACAGAGCACTCAATGCAGATTGTAATGCATTATTGAAGATCTTCAAAAACTATCAAAATACAAGGATTTTGGAGTGGAACTCTAAAAAATCTGGCACATGAGAACATCAATTGTTTTAACTGGAGACATGGATTGATCGGAAATGCTTCGATAGTTATTCCTGGTCACCCATGACTTAAGAAAAATACACAAAATTGTACTCACAACTACAGCTCACATATTACGATGAGCTTTATCGCTGTAAAATAAGTCTTTATTTTTTTTAAGAAATAATCATTGGAAAATATCATGAAGCCATTTCTGACTTTATGTATCTGGTTGGAAACCTTTAGGAAATGTGTATACAACAGAAATCAAAGAAAATAATAATAATATAAATATTAGAATATTATTCCAATTTTTCTCTCGTTGTCAATATTATTTAGTTATGTAAGGAGTAGAAAATTCAAGATGACTTAGGATAATTACAAAAAGAAATTCATGAAATACATTTCTACTTGAAAATGATTATACAAAAATTTCAGAGAGGTAAAAGAAATTCTCTGTTCATAGAATGGGTAATTGGATAGTTGGAGAAATATTATCTCGGTGCAGACCGCTTGCATTATGAATAGAAAATGAATTGCGCAAATATGCACAAATAAAAAGGGGACTGGGACAAGAATGAATCGTCTAAGTAAATTTTGGAACTTTGGCTGTGCTAGAAGTGGCTTTGTCAAACATCGCAAACTACCACAATAACAATACGTTAACCTACAATATCTGTGAAGAGTTTCATCAGATCAAAACATTCATCAAGAATTGATTGCGCAAGAAACATTCAAAAATATCTAAACTGCCAGCTGAATAAATCCGATTTCTCAGATCAATATTTAAAATGGCTTCGTGCAAAAGGATCACATGACAATTAGGGAGTTCCATTCTCATTCGAAGTTTGTGTACTGGCGCAACATAATCAGAATCAAAGAACTATACCATATGATAAAAGCCACACACTTGAGAAATTTTAACAACGACCAAAATGTAAAACACATGCAATTCGAAGAGAAAATAATGAGGTAATTATCCAATTGACGTTCCACACCACTTCAAACATTTTCTTAGGAAGGAAGCCACTATCAATACTGGAAAGAGCATCTATTGAACGTGAAAAACCTAAATAAAAATAGTTTTAAAATAAAGATTTTTATTAATTTATACCAACATTAGCACTGGATACAAGGAAACGTTTATTGATACAATTATGAATATAGCGATACTAAAAGATCTATTATCAGTGAGCACAAACTTCACAATATAAGATAAGCACTGGAGTGCATCAAATTGGTGAACACAGAAAAGGTGCAGATTCCCATAAATAAGCTAGTCAAGTGGAAATAAATGTCTAAGAGTCAACTGTAAGAAAATACGATATATGGTCGTTAGAATAAGGGTCAGCCTTAAAGCGAATTAGGAATGAAACGTCAAAATCAAACCAAGCAGAAATTTAGCTATCTTGTAATTGTTTTAACAGATAAAGTAAACGAGACATCGAAACAAGAAAGGGCACTAGAATAGTTAGAATTCCTTACAAAAGATAAGCTGAAACATTTCGTTAGAAGATAATGATGCTATGTAATATAAAGCCACCATTATAGTAGTAAATATTAGATAGAGTTCTCCAAGTAGAAGACCAAACGTAGGACAGCAGATATATAGCTTTTAGAGAAGGATACTTAGAATATCATGGGCAGAGAACGTTAGCAACGATAGTATTTTCGAGAAAACATGAAGGAAAAGGAGACAACATTTTAATAAGGAAGAGACATTTAAATTTTCTGAGTCATGTCATAAGGAAGATTGGAAAATTGACACAGAGCACTCTGAAAGTAGGAGGGATAGAAAAATGCATGGAATAACAAGACAAACATTTAGAAGTGAGAGATAGACACGGCAGCAAATGCACCTATCAGTCATCCGTAAATGAATGATAGAACAACGATCTGTATGTGACTATAAACTACATCCAGAAACAAGGTTAGATCGCTAGATTTTGAGGAGCATTGAACAACGTCTTAATTGCTGCCGTTTCCAGATCGACCTCTAATCGAGGTGGGAGCACCTTTTAGGGTCCCAACTATGGGCAGATAGTTAATCCCCAAACCTGGGTCAAACCTGTATGAAAGTATAAAAATACATCTTTATATTAAAATAACAGTAATACATTTTCATAGTAAAAAAATAATTATCAACTATAGATATATATTAAAGACATTTTTTATGTTTAACGTTCTTTTTATAGACACACGTATTTAAGTAAATGCTCTGTTTATAATAAACAGTACTAAATAACATTTACCGGCCTGAATGTCCGAGGAATTTTCATAGGAAATATTCATCCTTTGACAGAATTCGAACCTGCATCCTATACGGAACCGTCATTATAGATTGATGTGCCTAACCGCTCGGCCACAAAGGATCGTTTGGTTGGCAAGGTCGAATTTACTGCTTATAAACTTCAATCTTCCATGAATCTAGGAAGTTGTGGAAAACTATAATCGTCCACGTCCAGAAAGGGCACGTCATATTATAGAAAAAGTTTATACTTTTAAAATAATCATAATTGTCTGCGTTCAGAAGTGACACGGTATATAGGAAAAAAAAAAGATTCTACTTTTAAAATTATCCTAATCGTCCACGTCCATAAAGGACACGGCATATAAAAGAAAAAAAGATTCTACTTTTAAAATAATGATAATCGTCCACGTCCTCAAAGGACACGGCATATAAACGAAAAAAAGATTCTACTTTTAAAATAATGGCAATCGTCCATATGACAAAAAAAAAATTATATTTTAAAATAATGATAAATCGTCTACGTCTCGAAAGGACACGGTATATAAGCGAGAAAAATTCTACTTTTAAAATAATCATAATCGTCTACGTCCAGAAGGAAGGGAGACGGTATACAAAAGAAAATGATTCTACTTTTAAAATAATCATTTAGATTTTGAGATGTTACCTATATTTTTTACATATATACATTGAAACAAATGTGAACAACGGGTCCTGTTCAGTCACAATGAAAATATAATTATTATCCTTGTCAATTAAATCCTAAAACCATCAAAACATATTTGTCGTTATTATTATTGCAGATAGAATTGCTATGATTGTGAGAATCCAAGTGTTGGTGACAAATTAAATAACGTTTACTTTCATATTTATTGAAAATAATGACACAGATGTTGGGGTATCGCTGTGCAGAGTTGAGATTATTAATAATCAGCGTAACAGAAGCGATGGCACATGTTAATGATAATGCAATTTATATTGACATAATCAATAAAGAACGGAAGAGCATTAACATCATACGGTGTCAGTACGATGATCAATACGCACCAAGGCAAAGAGAAATGCAAATAAATACAAAAGAGAAAACCAATAATAACATCAACGGGGTTTGTAATGAGAGCTAGAATAATGAGAGGAAGAAAAACCACTTGAAAAGGTCGACAATTGTCCTGAATTCTGCTATGCAGATATTGTATCGCAAAATATTTGGATGCGAATATATCCAGGGGAGATGAGACACATACAATGAAATGCATTTATTAGAAATAAACAGTCGAAAATTAGAGACGGCTATGTACCGACGTATCATGGAGGTCTAAGGTATGTTGGAGAAATTACGTAGGTATATATATATAAAGATATTTTGTAGGTACAACATTTAATGATCGAAATAAAAGTATAAAACTTAATAATATCGATATATATATATATATATATATATATATATATATATATATATATATATATATATATTAAAGTAACAGTAAGATTACAGCGTCCAAAACATTAATTTAAAGACAGTGCTCAATATACAAAGGAGACCCGTAAATATCCGTAAATATTTATTTATCTTATGCAGTGTTACATTAGAACATGCACATATCCACTATAAATTTGTACATTTTTATTTCAACATCAAAAAAGGCGAAAATCCTTTTCAGAGGTCTCATCAGGTGGGGAACCACGGTGTTACTGCGTTATATATATATATATATATATATATATATATATATATATATATATATATATATATATATATATATATATATATATATATCGGGGCTTGGAGATGGACGATCCTCAGCTTGCGGCACCTTTGGAAAGTATCTGAAAATCATACGCAAGTCTTGTGAGTGAAATTATGTAGACGGGATACTTGGGGCCGGATTCGAACGTGCATATCGGTAGATGTGAATAAATAAATAAATATAATCTTTAATAAATAAATAAAATTAGAACATCGACTCAAATATCAGTATCCATTAAAATGACATTTAAAGTCAAGTCATTTTTAAGTCAAGAAGACATTGTGACAGAACTCTCAATATTGAAGACAGTGATACAGCGCTAATATAATTAATAAAAAATATTTTCATTTATTAGGTTGGTGCAAAAATAATGTCGTTTTCTTAAATATTTTACTATGTGCGACAACGACATTATTTTTGCACCAACCTAATAACTCATGTTTACTTCAAAGTTGCATGGTTATATAGATGCAATTTATATTCGGCATAAAATCAAACTATTAAAATGCCTCGATTTTTCTCACTGTTATTGTAGTCTGAGTGAGTTACTTTTCTTTTTGCACGATCGGTGTTGATTAGTTGTTAATTTTCAATTCTTCCCCCTTTCGTTTTCTTTTATTTTTTATTCTTTCATTCTTTACTAACCTAATCAAACACAATAGAATGATAATAAAATAAAAACAACAAAGACATTAATCAACAAAACTACACCAAATGCAATTGTCAAAATAAAAACAAGTGCCCACTTAACAACAAATGCATAAGAACATAATATCTAAGGCCACCGTAAAAAAAACAACACAATCGCTGAAGAAAGATAGGAGATGCAGGAATGACCTTTAAAGAAAGATTTAATAATCACCAAACCCTTCTTAAAACAGAAAAATATAAAAACAACACAACATTATCGAGATATATATGGAGCCAAAAACAAAGTAAAATATCAACCAATATTAAATGGGAAAATAAAAAATGCAGCCCCACTCAGTAGCAACTGTAGAAACTGCAAATTGTGCCTACAGGAAAAACTAGCAATCATTACATTTAAAAATTAAAACAATTTATTGATCAAGAAGAAGGAAATAATGGGGAATGATTTAAACAAACATCTACTTTGTCAACTACAACACAAAATACAATCCCATCACAATCACAAGCCATCATACATATCATCTAAAAGATACCAATCTCAAAGACGATCCACCCAAAAATGAGTGACAACAATACCGACAAATAATAGCCAACAAATCTAGTACAACTTCAAAACGCAAAAATACACACCCGCTAAATACAAAAACGTGAGAGTAGAAAAACTAATAATAAATAAAGGAGAACGCATATAGTGGCGCGAAAATACACCCACATAAACATACACGCAGACATAATCACAAACGTATATACGTGCACACACAACTGGCACACATATAAACACGTAAACAAATACCCGCAAAGAAATAAATACACGCATAAATATACAACCGCACAAAAATACATAAAAACACCTGCACAAAAATGCATACATACACAAAAAATCATACACATCACTAAATGATCAAACAGCTATAAAATACACGATATCAACGGAGACATATAGAGTTAACATAAATACACAAACACAAAGACACGATTAGACGCGCATACATAAATACATAAACACACAAATGTGGGTAGGTGTACGTGTATGTCTGTATGTATGCATGCACACATGCGTGCGCACGAATAGGCACACAAATAAACACATCAGTACAAACACACGTACACACACCCAAATCCAAACAAAACACAATAGCAATAAAGAAAAGGTCAATGAAAAAGGTGAGGAAACAATGAAAAAAATAAAAAAATAAAAATAAAGGAAAAAGAAAGAGAGAGGAAGTTAAACTCCACAACGAATGAACATCCATCGATCAAAAAGGAGAGTAACACTTCCATACTACAATTAACAGTTTGACTCTGTTCCGCAGTGTCGTTGCATTTTTGTAACCACGGAATTTTGAAGTAATTCTTTCATTTCAACATAATTTTATACTAATTAGATATCGCCTGCAAGTAAACGTATATATTCCATTCCAAGACAATCTTATATACATAATTATACCGCTGGTGTAGGCCAGAGAGAAAGGACTAAAACGTGGGAGAAATTGTCATATTATATGTAAATATCCGCACCCTGTTTCATAGTTTGAGAGTAGAAGTGTCCTTGAATGCTTGGATGCTGTAATGATCTCTGATTTGTCGTTAAGTAGATTATGCTGTCCAATGTATAGCATAATCGCCAATTTCTGCTCTTGCCATAATTTAAACATTTTATTCCCGATGTAACTGACCGATATTTTCTAAACCTTTTTCCTTTAAGATAATTAGCAAGTTGTGTTCTGTTTCTAAGACTTGTTATTATAATATTTTCTTTTTGACTGTTCAATCCGGAAACCAATATACACTTTGTCTTGGCCATTTATAGGTTATACTTTAGGTCTGTAAACAACACTCTCTATTAGGCATTTACGGTTCAGCTGACAAATTACTGCATTCTGACAATTGCATATTTTCGGTTGCTTTAATATTATTATTTCCTCATATTCCTGTTGTATACGCATTTCCTTCCGGGTCTTAACCAGAAACCTAAGCTCAGACATGCCATCATGATATTTTCCTCAGATCATCTTTGAAGAGAAAAAAATTACACATATTTTACATAGATAAATATCTTTGTAATGTGTGATCTGTACTTGTGAGTACAATCCCTGCAATGAGTCTATCGTAATCTTTTCCAATCAAACCGAGGGCTCCAACTGCAACTGCAGTTATTGATATTCATATATGCCATATTTTTGAGATTTCCACTTCAAGATCGTTGTATTTTGATAGTTTATTTTTTTTGTGGGGGGAAGATCTTCAAAGATACATTACAATATGCAATCTGCCAATAAGAAAGCACGTTCTGATTTTGTGGTTTTTGATTACGATTTCTTGGCAATTAGTTTTGATTAATCTGTCTGTGTGTATTTCAAAATCCCATAAATTTGTTAAGGTCTTATCTCTCTAACCGGGTGTGGTTGATGTTCATATCAGTTTCTTGCAGTTTCATTCGCATTAGAGCTGCCTATTTTCCCGGTGTAGATATTGGCATTCTCTGTCATAAGGAGTTTTATATTTTATATTCAGTGGGTGCTAACACTGTGCAACCTGATAAAAATTTTGAACTGTTTCTGGATATTTATCACATTTAGGGTCAACAGGATTATTCAGTTAGCAAACATTATCCTGTGCAGCAAAAATAAAACCTTCCGTTTCAGCTTTTAGCCTTGCTCTACGTAACAACTGATTGTTAGAATTTTGGGGTACCTTGGTACTAGTGAGCAAGCCAAAATGAGCTGACTCATTTTATAGTCCAACAATAGAAGTTTTAACCAATCAGAAGGATCAAAATATTCAATGCGACGTGTAAAAAGGCGGCCATGTTTTTTTTCGAATATTCACTGACAGCCAGCCTTTGATATCGAAGACTGAAGAATTACAGAACAGCTGCTGGTAGTATTGGCGAATTCAGTAGAGTGTCTGACTCGTGAGTATTAATCTTTAACGTCGTTTCATTGAACAGATTACGTACTGCGCTGTATTCGATATTCATAGACTATGGTAAATATGGTTAACACTGATGAGTACGGGGTTTGTTTACATCAGCTTCTTTGGTACGGGCAGGGTATTAACCATTAAGATGGTTATCGTTTTTGAATTAGGTAAATTGCATTTGCTTTTGATATTATTATTATTATTATTATTATTATTATTATTATTAATAATAATAATAATAATAATAATAATAATAATTATTATTATTATTATTATTATTATTAATAATAATAATAATAATAATAATAATAATAATAATCGACAATAGTTAATTGTTAAAAATAACAGAAAATTTGCCACGAGAACGTAGTGACATTTGTATGTTGGGAACTGAGCAAAAGTCTTACTAGACAAATCGTAACAACATAAGCGACAGGCTATAAATAAATCACATGATATTTTGTGATGCCAACAAACTGGTTAACAAGGCAATCCAAGTAATTAAAATGTTTCTGATAATCGATAATAATAATAATAATAATAAGAAGAAGAAGAAGAAGAAGAAGAAGAAGAAGAAGAAGAGAATATTTTTCACATATTGAACGTGGCTGTGACATCGAATCAAAGACTGAATAAAAGGAATAAAAAGAATCTATTATAAAGTAACAGGACATTGCTCATGAATTTTGAATGCTGAACGTAAAATATGAAGATTACTATTAGGTTGGTGCAAAAATAATGACGTAATAATGTCGTTTTTTGACGTTAAAATACGTCTCAAAACGACATTATTACGTCATTATTTTTGCACCAACCTAATATATAGAATTGTACACATGTGGGGCATAGATAGAAAATAATATAATTGAAAACGGAAGATTTAAAATTCGGAAAAAGTAACTGAGACTGTGTATGCGATAACGTTGCTAGAATCTGCGACGAGATTAAAACAGGTCAGGTAGATTTTTGAAGACAGTTTGTTACTAAATATTCAGTAATGACAACCAGACTGAAGACTTTAACCAGCAAATCCTTAACAAAAATTCTACAGTAACAATGTTAATGCAACGTTAAGCCTGATCAGTACCTAGATTGGTGACCGCTTTAGAGCACCAAATGTCATATACTTGGATGTGAGGCTGGTGTAATAGATAACGACTCAGGACGAGAAATCAGAGAGCTGAGTTCGAATTCCAGTCGGGTTTGTTTTATCCACTTACAAGAAAATACACTTGGGAAACATATGAATCCAACACCTTTCCAATGTGTTAAATATTAGGACTTGTATCAGAAAATCATTCCTAACTTCAAAAAAAAAATCTATAATCCAAAACTATATTTCAGTTTAAGACAAAGTTAAAACGGTTGATGAACTGTAAAAAAAAAAAGAATCAATCAATTTATTTATTCCTTTCTTTTCCTCACTGAAACTGAACAACATCTCTCATTTGTCTTTCCCTCATTCCTCAAAATCAAAACTTAATCCATTATTTATTATGTATTGGCAGGTCGTAACGAACGTACGTAACTAACGTATAATAATAATAATAATAATAATAATAATAATAATAATAATAATAATAATAATAATAATAATTCGGATTAGATAGATGTGCAAAAGTAACATTCAAGAAAGGTAGAATTACAGAAACACCCTCAATAGATTTAGATTTTGTCACAAAGATTAGGGAATTGGAGCATGAAGAAGCTTATAAGTACCTAGGAATTAGCGAAGGAGATGGCATACAACACCCCCAAATGAAAGAAAAAATAAGAAAAGAGTACTACAGGCGTGTACGTCTGATACTAAATACTGAACTAAACTCAAAAAATAGAATATCAGCTATAAACACATTGGCTGTCCCAGTGGTGCATTACAGCTTTAATGTCCTTAACTGGACCATAGCTGAAATTAAGCGGATGGACGCCAAAACGAGAAAGCTTCTCACTTGCTATCGCATGCATCATCCCAAAGCAGATGTTGATCGTCTGTATGTGCCCAGATCCGAAGGAGGCAGAGGATTAGTTCAACTAGAACTGTCCTACAAAACTACAACAATTGGCCTCCAAAGATACTGGGAAACTACAGAAGACTGGATGATGGTATGCGTCAAGGAACATGAAAGTAGTAAGCGTCTTTACTCCGTAATGAAAGAAGCCAACAAATTCAAACTGGAGCTTCAAATGGGCGTAGAGATGCAACTACAGCACAATACACCGGCTGAAACTGCAAAATACTTGAAAAAGACAGCAAAGACGAATGCAACCGACCAGATACAGAAGCGATGGCAAGATAAACCGCTTCATAGCCAATACTCTGCCCGTATCAAACAAGCTGATGTAGCCAAAACCCGTACCCATCAGTGGCTACGCAGTGCAGGGTTGAAAGCGGAAACTGAAGGTTTTATCCTTGTTGCGCAGGACCAATGCTTGCTAACTAGGAATTATCAAGCACATATACTAAAATATTGTGTAAGACCAAAATGCAGATTCTGTGATAAATATCCAGAAACGACTGATCATCTTGTATTAGGTTGCACGATGTTGGCACCCACTGAATATAAAACCCGACATGACAGAGTGGGCCAATATCTGCACTGGAAAATCTGCAACTTCTACGGGAAGGAAACTGAAAGAAACTGGTACCAGCACCACCAAGACCCGGTTAAGGAGATAGGACCTGTTACAATTCTATGGGACTACACAATTCACACTGACAGAACAATCAAAGCCAACCGCCCAGATATTGTTATTAAAGACCACAAACAAAAACGGTGCCTCCTTATTGATATGACAGTCCCTGCTGACTGCAATGTATCTTTGAAGATACTCATAAAGCTGTCAAAATACAAGGACCTTGAAATAGAAATCTCGAAAATGTGGCATATGGGAACATCAACAATCCCTGTTGTAGTTGGAGCCCTGGGACTGTTTGGAAAAGATTGCAGTAGACTAATTGCAGGGATTCCTGGAAGCCCATGCCTCAAGGAGATACAAAAATTGTTCTGATAAGTACAGCCCACACTTTACGAATGGCCCTATCTATGTAATTTTTATTTTATTTTATTTTTTTAAATTTTTAAATTTTTTTTTTGTCAGTGAAAAGTATCATGATGCCATTTCTAACCTTAGGTCCCTGGGTGGGGCCCGGAAAGAAATGTGTAAACCCCAGAAAGCAAAGAAAATAAAAATAATAATAATAATAATAATAATAATAAGAAGAAGAAGAAGAAGAAGAAGAAGAAGAAGAAGAACATTGAGATTGGTGATTATTATGAGGCCTACGTACATGATATAATTCTAAGCCGGATACGTATGACATTAAAACAACAAAACTGAGTCAAAGGTCACACATGATGATATCAATCATAACGACGATATTGAAGTCACTGTCGACACATATTTTTACACGAGAATAAGCCAAAATAAATTATTAGCTGATATTAACTTTTCATATAAAAGCGAAATCCACTTAGAGTTAACTTTATATTTTTCCTATTCACATTAAGGATTGTATATTGAAATTTATTTTTTAGTCAATCTGTAAGATATAATTTTAGCTGAGTCTTGCAATAAATACTTTAGACATTTCTAATTACATTAGTAATAATAATAGCAACAATAATATATTGCATCAGATTCAAGGCGCGATAGACACTCAAAGTAGAAGGTTACTTTGTGAAGTTGTATGGACGTAAGAGGAGGAAGAAAGTACATATGATGAGGCTATATAGGATAGATAACGGTTGAATCTAAACTTGGGTAAGATTGTAAGAATCACCTACTCGAGTGTTTGTTTCACAGCGTAGCGATTCTTAGGAAGAAGCTGTCTAAATGGAATCTCATATTCCCAAAGGAATAGGAATGAAATGAGGGTATACACAACACCGTGTACATAAAATGGTGGGTCCGAAATGTAGAAATCTGAACTGTTGGAACTAAAGAATGTATCTCCTCAGAACAGTTTCTCTGCAAATAGCGACAGTCGAGCGACAAATCTGCGTCGTTTCGTGTGGGAGGAAAGGGTTTTAAGGTAATAAACAAGTAATCTATCATAAGTGCGCGTAAACATTTTGGAACTCACACAGGGACAGGAAAATGTTTATTTCCCAGATACATCCCATATACGGCAATTGTATTCTATTTTTGGTGTGATCAGACTTTTCCAGCGTTAGTGCATGGTAGAAGATCTTGGGTATTTCCTGGATCTAAAACCGACCGTTTTTTCAGCAGCATTACTAATGGACATGTATTGAGATCTGGAAGTAGAGTCTAAATCGGCGTTTAACGCAAGAAGCGCCATCCAGAGAATACATCATGAAAATAAAAATAATAAAAGTTATTCTTGGTGATAATGGACAGTTCCATAGATTGGTTTTGGAGGTACAGAGCAAACCATGACCTTATTGAGCTAGAGAATAATTCTATAATAATAGGAATAGAAAATTGTTCCAAAAAACATAACATGATATCAGCAGATAGCCACATATTGTATATAAAATTATACAGTCCGATCAAAACTATCATATGATTCTGAACTTAATATCAACATTTTTAGTGCTTCACTTCATTGAAGGCGACAATACAACTAGGATGCAATAGGGTTATAAGGAATGAAAGAAAAATGACTAAAAGGACAATATAGGAGCGGTATTCAGGAAAACAGAAGATGGCGACTGACGATGCATTCATATTTTTGAAGAATATAGGTGGCACGAAAGTAAATAATACGAAGGCAGTTGCACAGGCGAGCATTTCGAGAAAAAAATATTAGAAGAGAAATGGCAGTTGCATCTAGCTAGTTCAAGAGTATAACTATGAGACCTAAATGCCAATCTAGTAAGACGATTAAATTCATGCAGACGATTCACTAAGGAGAACTATTGCTATGGAAATATTTGTAGAAATGACAGAATGCAGGAAAATCACTGGAGTAGAGATACCAGGTTAGGATCGATTTGATTACAGGCAATTTTACCAAGAATCTCAACGGAGACTAATTAATCTAGTTATTTGCATTATTTACTTTGTTTCCATACTCAAGAAGTTTCGGCCGTTGTACGCTCCAGCCATCTGTTGATGATTGGAATTCGAACTGAACTCTTTATTTAATTCTGTGGGCTATATTGTCCTAGTTCCACGTGTCATGCCTCTCCTGATGTCTCGGTTATCTTCCTTTAACTCAACTCTCCAAGTTTTTTCCATCACTGCAGTAGCCAGGTATTGAACTCAAAACTGGACCCAACCATCTCTTTTATCCACTGTTCCACGTGTCTTTAAGGACACATATATTGAATATAACGCAAAGATATATAGCCCAGCGGATAAAAGATTTGGTTGGATCCAGTGACTTGACCCAAAGATCTGAGAGTTCAATGATATGCGGTGTCTACGGGCAACTTTTGCTCGGCAACCACGGACTCGGCTTCCCCCACATTAATTTGGCCTTGTGCCACATGCTACCTCGTGGGGAGACAGGTAAATATCGTAATATGCTGTCTAAATAGTCCACCACTAGCAGTGGTTTACCTACTTCAAGCTGCTAGCGAGTATTTCATTTTGTTGATGTTGTGAAGTTGTGAGTTCAATGTCGTGAATATGACAATAAAGATGATGACAACAGTTCGAACAATGTAAATAATGTAAATAATTACAATACCTCATCTCAGCAATATAGACAGATAAGAAATCTAGCATGTAACTTGTCATCTTTGGAATAACGTTAAAATTAAAGCATATTTCATCCGAGAAGTCATAATACAATATATTCTTTAAGACACGATGTCTTCTCTCACGATTTCATAACTGTGATGACAAAAAAAAAACTATTGCTTTTTTTTATTTTCAAGATCTTCATGAAATAAAATTCATTCTGAGATAAAAAAAAAAAAAATGACTTCCTTGACTTTCGTCTTAAATAATATCTCTTGCTTTAATTGTTGCATGACAATACGGCGAATCAATATGTCTGAAGTATGATACGTATTTATTAGCTAAAGATTGTCTGCATAATAATTCATTCGTGTAATTAATATTCACCTGTATATTCAGTACACTAAGAATAGTCATTATGTTAAAAACAAATGAATGCGTTATTTAACATAAATATATGTTCCTCGTTAAATTGCAAGCCTGTTAAGATACGTGGCATCATAACAATAGCAAAGAACAGAATCTTTAACATATCTTGCTCTATAATTTTCTTTCTCTTTTCATTCCTTCTTTTCAATAGGACGTGATAGTTTTGCCTGTCGCACAGTTTCCTCACCTTCCCCGACTATTGAAGAGGAGAGGTGTTTTATCCCTAGTTTCCTGTTTAGGATTGGGTTTCCGATTCGTTCTAAAGCCTGCTCATTCTCTTTCACTCCCAGTAGCCTCCCTTGCGTCTTAGTAACGTTAGCGCTTTGCTTGGGGTAAAATTTTTAAAAATCGTTTCGTCGTTTTCAACTCTATTCTAGCAATTAATTCATATTGACCACTCTTTCTGTAAAAAAAATAAAGGTTTAATATATATTATTGTACAAAGTATAATGTAAGTTTGGGATAGGTATTGGTGGTCGAATTAGAAATTTGAAATCTCTCGCTCCTTAGAACTCAGACAAGAATGATTGTATGAACTACAGATTTTTGGTGACAACACTGGTGACTTACGTCATCGAAAGAAACGACAACGTGTCGAATGTGTTATCTCCCGGTAAAAAAGAAAAAAATCACGTGACCTCTCTCTTTTGCGTAGAGAACGTCATGGCAATGTTTTGTTCTACCTCAACCTATGAAATACCATCGAAATGCCTCAAGCAACCCGTCAGTTATTATTATTATTATTTTTTTTATTAAAAACAAATAAGTAAGCATAAACAGGAACGTTTGTATAAAATCATCTAAAATGAAATCAGTATATCTATCATATTCCTTTCGTTTTTCGACGATGTTACTTCAATTTTTATTAAGTCACGGGTTGATTTAGCTGTGGGGAGCGTTACCAGTAACTGATATAATATTTATCATTATCTATATTGAGAGATTGATTTGTTTCTTTACAGATTATCAACACTATAGGTTATTTAAAGGTAGGAAATGTTTAGTTTCAAATGATTTTCTTATTTAGAGTACCTATGAACACTAATGTTTATGTCCCAATCCTCATAAATACGTTGGACGCTATTATAACTGGGGGTAATATGCTGTCTAATACTGCACTACTAGCAGGGGTTTACCTATTTCATTCCGTTAGCGAGTAAATGTATTTTACTGATGTTGTGAAGATTGCCATTTCATTTCCAACCTACGTTTTGGTTATTCTTCATTCAGTAACTCTTTCTAAGTTACAATACATTTAATGATACAGATCTTACTAATTAACCTATAGTTGGGGGGAAGATGAGTATTTGCACATAACAGAATATAACGAATCCAATGGGAATAGAAACACCCGTGTTGTCATCGATTACTCCAAACTTATATCCAAGTTTACAACACCTAGCATTCCCAAGCGCTCACTTAAGTATTGACCAGGTTCTATGTTGCTTAACTTCAATTATGCTAAGGTAACCGATGTTTCGACATGATGCGTTTGTAGGCCTCTCCTAAGAAAGTTTATCATAGAATTATCGTTATAGTTATCATCATCAACAGCTTTTCATCATCTTGTATCCTTTCTTTGAGTGAAACATGTTCCCTATAGCGAAATAAGTGATTATGCGGGAGATCTTATTAAGTGTGTTGGATCCTCTCTCTGAAATGACGGCTAAATATTACACCAGCACAAATCTATAGACAAATCCTACAGATGCATGCTAGGATTTCTACCTGTCTCATATAACAATGTAACATTCTCGGTTCTGTGCACATAATTTTCTCTTCCTTTGGATGATGCCAGAAGACTATAAGCATTTGACTGTATCACCCTTTCATGTGAACCCTATTTCTATTTTATGAACTTTATTACTGTTTTATAGTTGCAGTGTTGAACACCATATTTATCTTAGTAAATTCACTATATTCTCCCACATTCACTTTTAAAGCCTTATTAATCGAAGGTTGAAATTAGTTTATGTTAGGCTTCTGTCACGTTTCTCTTTTATTTAACATTTATTGTGTACACAGACTCGGTGTAATAGCCCATGTTAAGGATCGCAGCTATGAATAAATGGTGAACTTCCAAACAAAGACAAAACCCAATGAAAGTATAAAAATGTATTTTTATAGTAAGAATACTAGCAATACATTTTTATTTTTAAAAAAATAACAAAATACATATTTGTCGAAAAATTAATAACAATATAATTCATAGCAAAATGACCAACAATACATAAATAAAGTCGAATTACCAACAATACATATTATAGCAAAATGACCAACAATACATATTTATAGCAGAATTACCAACAATATATTTTCTAGTAACATGACCAACAAAACATAGTTATAGCAGAATTACCAACAATACATTTTATAGTAAAATGACCAACAATATATATTTATAGTAGATTGACCAACAATACCTTTTATAGTAAAATGACCAATAGTAAGAATGCCAGCAATAGTTTTTATTTTTAAAAAATAACAAAATAGATATTTGTTGGAGAATTAATAACAATATATTTTATAGCAAAATGACCAACAATATATTTATAGTCGACTTACCAACAATACATATTTTAGCAAAATGACCAACAATACATATTTATTGTAGAATTACCAACAATACTTTATATTATAAAATTACCAACATTACATATTTATAGTAGAATTAACAACAATACATTTTATAGTAAAATGACCAAAAATACATTTTATAGTGATAATACCAACAATACATTTTTATTTTAAAAAATAACAAAATAAATATTTGTCGAAGAATTAATAAAATATTTCATAGCAATATGTCCAACAATACATATTTGTAGTCGAATTAACAAAATACATTTTATAGGAAAATCACCAACAATATTTATAGCAGAATTAACAACAATCTATTTTACAGTATAATTACCTACCATACATATTTATAGTCGAATTCCCAAAAACACCTTTTATAGCAAAATGACCAACAATTCATATTTATAGCAGAATTACTAACAATACATTTTATAGTAAAATGACCAACAATAAATATTCATGGCCGAATTACCAACAATACATTTTATTATAAAATTACCAACAATACATATTTATAGTTGAATTACCCACAATACATTTTACAGCAAAATGACCAACAATATTTTTTATCTGTATTTGAAGGCAAACAATTGCTTTCAAAATATTTGGTTTCGCTATTAAATGTGTCAAAAAATCAACCTATTTACCTGGAAAATCACTTTCGTGATATTAATCCATATAATATGCTAGGATTTCTTAAAGAAATCAAACTCTAATTCAACAAAAGTACAAAATAACCCCCAGATGTCACTTACTCTAGTAATTATCTAGTAACAAACATGTACATGCATAAAAGCTGAATATCATCTACCATGTACCCAATTGTGAAAGCAGAATAATATATATCATATTTTATTACTTCAGATCTACCAAGAAAATTTAATTTTGAAATTAAATGTCTCCATAAGATGTTGATATACCGTTAAACAAGTAAATCAATCAATCATTTAATTAACACTGCTTGTGATTGAAAATGGACTTAACACACGGCCATTAATACTAAAACATTTAACCGAGCAAAAAAAGACCAGCAAAAAATTGGTGAGTGAAAAAAAATAAAATAAAAAGAATAACTAAACGTATTATTGGCATTTATATTTAATAGGAATATATATATATATATATATATATATATATATATCAACTGATTCATACTTCTCCCCTGTCTTTTAAATAGGAGTAGAGATTATTTTCTTGTTTCTTACTTTGAATTGGGTTTCCGGTTGATTCTAAAATCTTCTTCATTCTCTTTCCAACCATGTAGCCCACTTGCATCTTAGTGGCATTATTGCCTTGCTTGGGATGAATTGATTTAAACAAAATATAAATTAACATTTCGTCAGCGAACTTAAACCCTTAATATATGCAAGCGATGAGGTCATTAAAGAAGAGATTAATGTTCATAAAAATATACACAGCGCCGGAAAACAGCATAAGAGATAATATTGAAGTTTGAAAGTAGCGAGGAATTATGTCGCGATGTAAAAAGAAAAAAAAAAGTACCTGAAGAACCAAATAGACGATTGATTTAAAAAATATAGATATCTCCATAAATGACGAGCAGATATAACAAGATAAATAAATGAAATAATATTAACAAAATTGGGATCGAATTTCATTACGTGGCCCATGTCTATGTCTTGGATTAGCAACAGCTGATCAGTAAAGCAGGGTGAGATAACACTAGACATGGACAATCGAACGAGAATAGTCTATCCTATTAGACGCAAAAAATGTTAAGTTCGAATTTCCATAAATTGTATCCGTATAGATAGACAACTTAGGATGGCAGCAGAATATTAGGCCGACTGTAAATGATGTGTAAAATGAAATGACTTGTTTTTCTAATTAGAAAACACAGCACATCAAGTAGATAAGAATATAAAAATAAACAATTCGTAAAAAATAAACCCATGGAAAACGACTGAAATTTGGCCGTATAAACTAATGGCATATACAGAAAATAAAAAATATCTGTGTTAATAAAAAAACAAATATTGTAGGATTTTGAGTTCAAAACGAACAGCGGTAAACAAGTCAATAGTTCATTATTTACATTATGCGGACTATTTTCCTCATCGTTTCGGCTGTTGTACACTCCGGCCTTCTTCAGATGGTTGGAATTTCGAACTAAATCCTTCATTTCGATCACTGGGGTAGACTATTCTAGTTCCACGTGCCATGTTTGATGGATGTCAGTTATTAGTTATCTCCTACTAATTTTTCTTCTGAAAGTTCTCCACTGTCTTAACCGGGTATTGAACTCATACTCTTTGGGTCTGTCACTGGATCTAACTAACGCCTTTATCCACTGTGCCATGTGTCCTTGAGGACAGCAATGTCGAATATATACATGGAATACTTTGAAGAAATGGCATTAGAATCTATATCGCTAAAGCCTACTATATGGTTAAGGTACGTAGATGACACCTTCATACTCTGGCCACACCAGGAAGATGTCCAGGTTCTACTGGACCATGCAAACTCAATAAGACCTTCGATACAGTTCGCAATGGAGAAATAGAGTAACAACACACTCCCATTCCCGGATGTACTAATATCTCGAACAGAGCATGGGTTCAAGATATCCGTATACCGTAAACCAACATTCACCGGACAGTACCTCAATTTCAACTCCCACCATCCATACAGCGTAAAGAAAGGGATCGTCCGTTGCTTACAACACCGAGCAAAAGTCATAAGTGGCGACCCAGAGATGTTAGATACAGAATTGGTCAGTATAAGTAGTACCCTACAGCGTAACAACTACTCTGGGTACATGGCAGCAGCCCCCAAAAACTGGGATAGGCGGGTACAAGAGGAGGAAGAGGACAACAACACTCAGAAAACAGTCTGCCTGCCTTATGTGAAGGGGTTATCAAAGAAAATACAAAGGATCTGCGGTCCATATAACATCAGGACAACCTTCAAGAGCTTGACAACACTTCGCAGATATCTCTCTCGAGTGAGACCCCCCATACAGGAGAACATGACTAAAGACCGTGTGTACGCTATCCCGTGGAGCTGCGGAAAAGAATATAAAGGAGAGACAGACCGCCTCCTCAATGTAAGGCTTCAAGAACACCATAAAGCTGTAACGCGAGGGGAAGTAGAAAAATCAGGCGTGGCTGACCACATATGGAGAGAGAAGGGAGATCACCGTCCCCTGTGGTATGTTGATATCTTAGACAGGGAACACCATTAGAAAATTCGTAAACTTATGGAATCTGCACATATGCTGGGCCACAAAAATCTCCTGAGCCGACCACGCATAGAAATAAATACAATATGGGAACCAGTAATAAGGACTGCCAGAGAAAAGCAATAATAACAAAGTTGCAATATGAGCTCTGGTAAAAACATGCAATGATAACAGCAAAATTGCAATATGAGCACTGGTAAAAATGGTTGCTGAAACCATTTTTACCAGTGCTCATATTCCAATTTTTACAGACATTCCAGGAAGAGAGGTTTATGGATCAATTCGGTTTTTATGCCTTATGAACTCTGAAAACATTAGGTTTATAATACCCAGAAATTCATACCCAGATGTCCTCAAGGACACATGGCACAGTGGATAAAGGCGTTGGTTAGATCCAGTGACAGACCCAAAGAATGTAAGTTCAATACCCGGTTAAGGCAGTGGAGAACTTTCAGAGGGAAAATTAGCAGATGATAACTGATAACTGACATCCATCAAACATGGCACGTGGAACTAGAACAGTCTTCCCCAGTGATTGAAATGAAGTGTTCAGTTCGAAATTCCATCCGGAGCGTATATATGGCATCAAAGATGAGGACAATAGTCCGCATAATGTAAATACTGTACATAATATCATCTCAGAAATATAGACAGACTCAATAGTTCATGTCGAATTATTGTTTAGTATGTGACTAACCTCAGTTGATACTAGAGTATATATTATAGACATTCCAGGAAGAGAGGTTCATGGATGAATTCGGTTTTTATGCCTTATGAACTCTTTGCAGGTTATTTGAAGCCAGATTCTTTTATATAATAATGATTGAGTGATGCGATTCTTACTAATTAACGTATGGCTGAGGGAGAATGTCATTTGCATGCAAGTAAATATAACGGATACAAGTGGATTTTGAATTCGGCTTTTTAACAATTCCAAGCCATTGTCCAAAACACTACCCGCACATCCAAGCTTAAAGCACCTGGTAATCCCAATTGGTCATCAATCTAAGTAATGACCAGGATCGATGTTGCTTAGCTACCGTGATCAGGCAGAAACGGTGTTTCAACGTGATATGGTCATAAGCCGAAAGCTGGGTGTATCCGTGGTTTAACACATGGGATGATATTTTAGCCACCAGGTACAGATTCGCGCTTCAAATAAGCCGAATGTAAGTTGATATTACCGACTTGTAATCTGGTGGCCAATCCAGTTGCGCTTAGGATGTGCAAACGAAGGATAAACTGCATGGTGAGTAGATATATGAAAACTCCCCAGTATATTACAACCACGTGGAAATGTAGTATCCACGTTCGGGGAAATACCCTGAAGCCTCACATGTGTTCACCGACAGTAAGTGATGAAGTCCGGAGTTGAATGACTAATAATTTGTTATATGAATGACATCGTATCGTTTTTTATTTGTCTTTACAACGATAACATAACATCGATAAAATTGTAAAGACGTTTTTAAAAGTAAAGATAAGATTTTCATATAGTTTCTATCGTTGCTGCGAAAGGAAAGACGGGAAGAAATCAAAAAGGCTTTGAAATATGCTAGCGTTGTAAGGGAGGAGACATATTACCGAAAAAATGTGAAAGAGAAAGATCTGGAATATATTATCAATACGCTTGGAACATCCGCGAGGCGCTTTGCGAGGAGAATGAAGTAATTAAATTTCCGATTCTACACCCCATAGCATTCTGGCGTCAACTGTACTAAAATCACAAGTAATGCTAAAAAGCGCGCTGGAGTATTGAGATAGCTCTTTTTATCAATTGGTTATTCAGGGACAGACTCCGTGTTCTCAAAGGTATACAACTAGAAGACACACTAACCAAATTAACTGCATAATTAATTATTTAAGTGCAATTTTAATTACCCAGCCTTTATTCAACATCGATTAAGTAGACAAATCGATCGTCATAATATTGTGCCGAAAAAAGTTGCAAATATTTAAAATGGAGTTGTTTCTTTTTGTTTGTTATCTTAGTATTTCTGAAGTGTTCTGTTTCATTTCTGAATTATTGTTTAAAGATGAAAGCAAAATCAAATTAATTATGTAGAAAAATAAACTTGCAAAATATAATAACCATTTTTAAAAGAAATATAAAAAAAAATATCGCTTCAAAAT
This sequence comes from Acanthosepion lycidas, assembly GCA_963932145.1. NCBI lineage: Eukaryota > Metazoa > Mollusca > Cephalopoda > Sepiida > Sepiidae > Acanthosepion > Acanthosepion lycidas. The sequence continues at coordinate 115,605,133 of OZ010585.1, read as the reverse complement.
GCAGGAAATCATACTATTATCAGGACGTGAACTTGTGCTTCAAGTGACAGAGATAAGGGGGAGATAACATCAGTCTATTTTAGAATCGAAACCAGTAATGCACAATAGTGCTGACGAAATGATTAAGAAGCACATCGATATTGTAGTGAAAGAAAATTCCAAATGAAACGAAAGAATAAAATATAGAAAAATATATAAAATGAAGAAAAAAAGAAAACACCGATAAAGAAGTCATGGCAAGGCGAAACATAGTCAAGAATAAATAATGAATTGGTAAAAATTGAAAAAATAAATACAAACGTCAAGATAGAATCAGCCATAGAAAGAAATCAATTCCTTTTCAATAATTGTAAAAAATAATAATAATAATAAAAAACAAAAACATTGCCATTAAGGGAGTAGAATCCCAGAATTAAGCTGAAGCGGCGTGAATGAAGAGACATCTTGCCAGAGGAAGATGGGGTTAGAAAAACTGATTTGGATTCACAATTTTGTTGCTTCAGGCTACAGGCGAATTTACACACCAGGGACCGACTTAAAGCTGTCGTAAACCGCTTTCACATTCATTGAAAATTTAAAGGAGATTTTTATGGACCGGCTTCTGCTTGAAGCTTTTGTTTTTTTTTTCTTTCTGGTTGTTCTTTTAGTACAATATACTGTTTCATTCCCCACTCTAATTTCATATAATCGAATGTCTCTTAACTCTTTCTGTGCATCCTAGGCCAGAAGCGATTGAATCGGGATAGCAGATTAGATAAAACAAATGCGAAGACCAATTGTGGTCGAATAAAATTACGACCTCCATTACTATAATACAAGTAGTCGGATCAGTAATTACTAAAGAGTGCCTATGGCTGTTACTTATGAAATTAATGATAAAACCTCGACCGCCATGACAACTTCAGCTGTAACTATTACTACGACTAATAATCATAAATTACAGGAAATTATAATAATAATAATAATAATAATAATAATAATAATAATAATAATAATAATAATAATAATGCCAATTAGAGCGATTAAATAAAACCTAGCATTGTGTCGCTTCATAAGTGTACGTGGCTTGTCACTGTTGATATCTATTGAACTTTGCTTTCACCTGCTGAAAACGAATAATAATAATAATAAGAAGAAGAAGAAGAAGAAGAAAAAGAAGAAGAAGAAGAAGAAAAAGAAGAAGAAGAAGAAGAAGAAAAAGAAGAAGAAGAAGAATTCCTACTACATGTCAATTATAAATTAAAACCAATACCAATACTAATTGCTTTTTAATATAGAAGACGTTACAATTTTTGTTTATAGAAAATGTATACCAAAACACGCCTTTCATATTTTGTCTATACGGCGCAGCATATGTCCGAAAAATCGCCTAAATATAAAATCAATATCTGAATATTTTAGGTTCCATCTTTTTTACTACAGTTATGAATGACATGGATAATCAATAAAAACTGCTGATTAGTTTTATAATGTCATTTATTAAAAATTATCATTATTCTATTTCAATGTTTCAATTTGTGCCTCAATTTAAATATTGTATTTAAATTTTAATATTTTGTTTTAATTAAAATAAAATAAGGATATAGCTGTAAAGATCATTTTAGCGCACTTAAAGCTTGTTTTATCCGGTTTTTAATTCACTATTCATAATGTTATTTCTGTCATTTAAATTCATATCGATAAAGAATTATCATTTCCAAGAGAGAAATCTAATCCTTTCATTTCAACATATTATAATTGTGTTTGTCCCTCCATTCATTAGTTCACGCGATCGTTACGCGCTGTCAATACCTAATAAATAATGGACTATTCCGTTTTGCTCGCGTGGAAAGGAGGGAAAATACACTAATTGGCTTCAGTGAGAAAAGGAAATAAAGAAATATAAATAGACAGACAGATAACTAGAAGTTGTTATTATCTATTTAGGTAAAATGGAAAAAAAGTTTTCAGTCTTTGTCCCCACTTCTTAAAACAACGATCAGCATTCATATTAATGATTTTTATTGCAGTATTTTGTTAAAGTTGTTAAGCTCAAATATTTAACGATGCGATAGGAGAATTTCAATACATATTTTCTTGTAGAACATACCTGAAGCTTATTCATTCAAATATTTAAGAATTAAGATTCATTAACAAATTCAAATACTGTAATGTCTCAAAAATAATACTCATTTTTTTTTTTACTTTAAAAAACAGGTGATAGTAGGATGCCTATTATAGATAGGTTTAAACAAAAATATTTTTCCTTATTGATTTATAATAATAAATACGTATTTGTTGTTCTAAGATAAGAGAGATATTATCTCAATTTTCATTTTATATCCAACAATAATAATTGTAACATGTTTTGTTAATATATTTATGTGTATCTGTAATCTCACTTTTTATTTGGCGAAAAAATGTTTGAAAAAATCAATAAAAAAGTATAATTTCGAAGAACCGAGGATATAAAGTTAACGATTTATTGAAATTTTAATTTTTATCATCAACTCTTTCTATTATAGAATCAATGTCTAAATTGTCATTAAACAAATTATCATTCTCAATATTATATTCGTCCTGTTCAAAATTATCAGCGACCTTTTTATTCTCTTGCCAAAGGATGTCATCTTCAGAGGCATCTATAGCTGTCGTGAGACAACACTTCTTGAAAAACCTCTCTTTATAACATCCTCCGATGGTAATTTTCAACATTATTTTAACTGCTTGGTTTCGATTTTATTCTTAATGTCAAGGTCAATAAAATGTCTTCGCAATTATTTTTTTTGACAAAACTTATAGATTCGTATTATACATAGGGATATGTATTTCTTAATTTTTAGATCATTTCTTGGGGTGTGTATTATTTATAAGTGCGTATTATTTTCGAGAAATTATGTTAGGAAATTTTGAAAACTCTTTCTTCTCAAAACTGATTCTGGATATAGCCTGGATATATTCTAACATTTTGCAAATTCTTATTCTTTGTAGCTCTAAGCATAATTATTATTATTATTATTATTTTTGTTGATATTATTATTAATATTATTATTATTATTATTATTACTATTATTATTATTGTTGTTGATATTATTATTATTATTATTATTATTATTATTATTATTATTATTATTATTATTATTATTATTATTATTATTATCATTATTTTTATCCAGCTTCTTTCATATGTCCTTCAGCATGCGTACGATCATGGCTCTTCAGACCTTTCTACCGTTTGTAGCAATGTCTGTTTCTTATTTTTATTCCCGGTTCTTGTCCTGCCATCCATTTACTGAAGTTCGCTAATAAGGGTAATCATGGCTCTCCACAATTTCCTATCCCTTTTGACTCTAAACAATGTCCCTTTACTATTCCACCTGTCCCTGTTCTGCTATCCATTTACACGAGTTGGCTAAGGAAGTTAATTATGCCTCTCCACAACTTCCTAACACTTTAAACTCTAAGTAATATTTGTCTCCTTGCTAGCCCTCCAAATTCTTGTTCTGCCAACCATTTACACAAGTTCGTTAAGTAGGGTAACCATGGCTCTCCATAAAATCCTATCCTTCTTAACTCGAAGCAATTCCCCCTCCAGTTCTTGTTCCGCCATCCATTTACACAATTTCGTTAAGTCGGGTAATCATGGTTCTCCACAACTTCCTATCCATTTTGACTCAAAGCAATGTTTGTCTCGTTAATTTCCCACCCACTGCTTGTTGTGGCATCCGTTCTCACAAGTCCGTTTCGTGGTTTACTTGTTGTTTCTCTCTGCTAGTCTTAACTTGAATATTCGCTGAGTGTCAAATTTATTAACGACGCTTTCTTTAATTAATACTATTAATTATCGTAATCTGTTTGCGATAGCCCTCGCTTCGAGCTGACATGTTTTCTTTGGTGAATCCAAGTATAATATATACATCAGCAGGTTTTCGACAGATGATTTTGTGCGATAATAGGATGCCTGTTTCGAGTTCAGTGACGCATCTTCTTGAATAAAAACCGTACGCATTGAGAGTCATGTGATTTAAGTACACATCATTACATGGCCTTTGAAGTAGCCATTAATCATTCACAATAGTTAAACTAATGCAAAGAGATGCAGAGAGACTCTTAAATAAAAAATCTAACAAGAAATATGAATAGTAAAATCGTTTCTTGTCCGTCTTTCGAGCAAAGCGACTTCATGGCGTGCAGGTGAGATGTGGCAGCGACATTGTTGAAATAAAGTAAACCTAATTTTATGGTCGGCCTTATATATTTCTTTCCATACCCTTATTTTTCATTACAATGCTGTTCACCCTGTATAAGGTCAAAATGCCACTTGAGTTAGGGGTTACAGAATAGGAGATAATGATTTAATTTGTTTTGTTTTTTTAAAGTCATATCAAGTGTTTATGGGTCAATTAATCACGGAATTTAATTTTAATTGGCGCTCTGAAGCAATAAAAATATGGTATATGTTATTTTGTTTTCACAATTGATTACATGGTAGATAATACTCAGCATTTGTACATATATATGTCTGCGTGGACATAATTACTAGTAGTGATTATTAGTCTGGTTTATGTTGTATTGTTGAAGTTTTATTTTGGAGTACAGTTTTATTTATCTAAGAAATTTTCGGATACTATATAGATGATGTGGGTGTCAAAGTTGGGACAACAGAAGTAAAACACGGAACACGGATTAGATGTAAGAAAGATATATTAACAACAGGTTACAGAGATAGTGTAAACTAGGTACCTCCACTTTTTCGGCATAAATTATCGATACCTAAGTTTAAAATGCATTTTTTAAAATGAAAAAATATGCTTGAATATTTCATTTTAGTTTTACTTGAAAGTTGAATCATTAAATTTATTATTTCCATTAAGTAAACAATTCTGGTATATTTCAGATAGAAACTATATACATTGGAATGTCAAATTTAATTTTTAATTTTTAAATTTTCAAAAAACCCGCCATTTTCTTAATTTTAAGAAATTTGTAAACAAACACAAATTTATCGATTTTAAAAATATTTAAAAAAATTTCTGACACGTCATTTTAGTAAAATTACAAAATTTAATGTTAAATTAATCTGATTTAAAAAAAATATTACTTAATTATAGCATAAAAAAGAAATATACAACGAATTATTAACGATTGGTACCGTAATTTTGATCCGATACTTGATCCACGTGTTGATTGACAAGTGATGACAGCTACGACGGATGACCATAAATGAAAATTACTAGAAATCTGAGTGAACCCTTTTATTTTTAGTTTTACTGTTATGTCTATTTATTAGAATAAAGGGACAAAACTCTTTTTATAATAATGGCAATTTCAGTCTACCGTACATGGAAATAAGGAATGTATTAAGTAGAAAAATACAACATAAAAAATTATTTGAAAAAAAAGTGGAATCACTAAATTTATTAAACTTGGCAATTTTGAACTCGTAAATTTTGTTTCTACTTAATTACTAATTATCAAAAGGAAATAAGCTAATACAGAGTTTTGCACGATTTTTAAACTATTATAAATTATTATAATCAAAATGTAAAACAAATAAAAAATTCTTGTAAAATTTAATTATTCATCAGAAAAAATTTATTTCTTCAGGCAATAATGACCTTAATATTACTTATTTACAAAAGCAATTAAAAGCTTTTCTAATTAAGTAATATCATAGTTTTATTGGATTCATTATTTTTCTATTCAAAGCTCATTTTACAAAAGTTGGAACAAATTAGAAAAAAAAAAGTAGGTGATTTACCATCTCCAATGACTCTTACTTTAAACAAAAAAAAATTGTAAGGAAATAAAAAGAATTGAAAAAAATTTCGAGAAAATAAGTAAGTGGGGTGTAACATATTAAAAAAAAAAATATTTTTTACTAAAATTTACTAAAAAGAAATATTTCAAAAATAATTTCATTCATTGGTGAAATAAGTCCTGAAAATTTCATTAAAATCGGACAATTACTTTAATTTTACAAGAATTTCCAAATCAATGGGTTTTCAACGGGAAAAAAGCGCAAAAAAAAACAATGTTATTTTTACAGCACCGCGATGACGTAATAAAAAGAAAACTTTAACCAAAATTTCGAACGTGTTAAAAAATATTAAAAAATATCAAAAAATAATTAAAATACACTTTGGTCTTTCATCTTAAAAATAACATAAGCGTTTTGACGATAAAAATTTATTTTCGGTAAGTTTGTGGCATTTGTTTATTACGCTATGCTGTTTTTCCGCGAAAAAGTGGAGGTACCTAGTGTAAACAGAGCTTACTATATGTTAGTTTTCAACACAGGTAGACGTACGAGAGTCTCTGTGTCACTCTCTGTCTCTCAATATTTATTTGTATGAATACAAAATGCGGCACAAGGCCTAAAAGGGGGGTGGGGAAGGACGGTCTTCATCTGTCTTAAATCTAAACTTAGCTAGTCGCAGACACTGACGCAATCAAGCCAACAATATTCCAATCACCAAAACAACACATTCACTCCTACCTTTCTTACTACGTCCACCATAATACCTCAAATTCTCGATGATGTCCTAACTAGACCCCTTATGTACAATTATTGTTCGTGGGGGGGGAGGGTCAAAAATTAACAACTTTTAAAAATGATCCCCAAATGAATATGTACAATGTGCTTTAAATATTTACACTAAACTAAACAAAACTGTGTTAGTAATAAACCCCCCACAAACCATGAATGTGGCAGAAAACATCAGTTCACCGGGACTATGAAGAAATGAAAAAAAGCATTCATACCTCCAAGCATTCACGCAGGCATACACACATTCATACACAACAACAAATACGAAAAATCACACACACGAAACGAAAGTCGTCCCGCATCCACCAGAGAACTGACATCACTGACCACCTAACGAGGGAGGGGATGGGGAATGAAACAAAAGAAAAAAAATAGGGACAGAAATAAAAGGGACCAATGCGCATGCATGCCCTAGCTAAGTTTACTAGAAAAAAAAAGGAAAAACTAAAACTTCAAAATACAAAACTTAGTCTAACCTAAAATCTGGGTGGGTCGCCTATGTTCAACCTTGTTAGGACAAAATTCTGTACCTAACCGACATCCAAATGCCACTCTAGGTCAGCCCCTTTCACTCTACACATTCGCGCAAGATTCACCCACCTTTTGCCGAATTCCGATGAAGGGAGCCGCCGCCTTTCCGTCCTAATCTTGACTTTAAGCTGATGCTTAAAGAACAAGATCAGTTGGGAAGAGGTGAACTTCTCGCCCTCATGGAATCCCTTCTGACGCGTCGTCCAAATCACGACTCTCATAATCCCTAGTAAGCAACAGAACACATAGTGTTCAGCCTTCGTCAATTGCGGCACCACATTGCTACAAACAGAACTGGCTTCCAGGTCAAAGAACTTTCCCTGCAGCATGGGAACCATGAGGCCTTCAACAAACTTGCACAACGGCACTACCGTCTTGCACTGAAAAAAGGCGTGACCAATGGTCTCGACTTCCCCAGTACAGCGACGGCAGTTTGGATATTTCTCCAAACCTGCTGAACAAAGTCTCTTGCCGACCCAGAGGGCCCCACGAATCATCAGCCAGGTGAGTGATGCCTCATCATTATTGAGACATTTCAACCCAGGAGCCCAAGGCCATATCGAGCGAGCCTCCTGCTTCGTAAGACCGAGCTCGTCGATCAGATCATCTTGAACGGACCCCCTAACTAACAACTGATACAATGCCTTACGAGACAACGCCTGGGCGTCGGAGAGGCCATGCGTCGTCCGTAAGAGGAGCTTCAAAGCACTACGACATTCGCGGTAGAAGGAGCACTCGGCACGAGGTGTACGGCCGGCCTCCTCCGCGCACGAGTGCACACTTCTCAGGGATGGGAAATGTTTTCGGACATCTTCTTTCCAAAAGGTGCCCACCTCATCCAATCCGCGACACATTCGGTCTAGAAAGGTAATGCGAAGCATATATTGACGAATCTCAATGCTAGGCATACCCAGACCGCCCTCAGAGGGATGAAGGCAACAGATCTCGCGACATACCATAGGGGCCTTGTCTCTCCACAAGAAAGAGAACAAGGTCCGGACTAATGACATTAGTCTGGCATATGGGAGTGGAAGCACAGACAGTCGGTAAAGGAGGATCGGATATATGTGTGAAACACATACCTCCGCCCTTCCCTTCAGGGAAAGTCTCCTCCGAGACCACAGTTTACCCGCGATCTCGGCCTTCCCTTGCACCTCCGACCAATTCATTTCCAACTGGAGATCAGGACCGAAGCAGACGCTGAGTATCTTGATCGGCCCATCCGTCCAGAGGAAAGGTCCGGGAAGAGAAACTCCCTTCCACGCACCCAACCGCAAGCCCATAGACTTATCGCGGTTGATCTTGGCCCCTGTCACCATCTCAGACCCACTGATCTCTTTGCTGACTACGTCAATCTCGGCTCTGCTCGACACAAGAACCGAAACGTCGTCAGCATAGGCAGAATACCTGGCTGAGGTGGAAGCCCCAGGCAGGGAAATTCCGCGCAGGACCGGATTCGCCTTTAACTTGCGAAGGAAATGTTCCAACACAAGAACGTAAAGCAGAGGTGAGAGCGGACAACCTTGACGAATGGAGCGAGACAATACGAAAGGCTTCGATCTTACCCCATTCACTTCCACCAGCGCACCGGGGGTCGCATACAAAAAGTCGGATCCAGGAGCGAAAGTCGGCTCTGAAACCGGCCGCCGAAAGGACAGCCTCCAAAAATCGATGGTCAACCCTATCGAAGGCCTTGGACTGATCTAAATTGATCAGCGCTGCTTCACTGTCGACTTGTTCTAAGATCAAGCGTACCATATGAAGGTTATCCTGAATAGTCCTATCCTTCACAGCACAAGTCTGTTCAGGGCCAATCAGACTAGACAGGACAAGCTGCAAACGGTTGGCTAAGATCTTCGCCAAAATCTTGAAGTCCGTATTTAACATCGTTAAAGGGCGAAAGTTCCCTAACCCATCCCCACCGTTCTTGTCTTTACGCAGAAACTTGATCACACCCCTGGTGAAGCGTTGGGGTAAAGACCCCTGCTTCATCCAGTGGTTGTAAATCAGTTCCAGCAAAGGAACAAAAACGTGCGACAACCTCAAGTAAACTTCGTAGGGAAGACCATCTAGTCCCGGAGACTTATCCAGGCCAACCTGCTTCAGCGCTTCCCAGATCTCCGACTCTGTTATGGGACCCTCGCACCTAGCCGCTTCAGCTGCCGAGAGGCAGGGAAAGTCAGCTAAATAGGCGTCGAACTGAGAAGAGCTCAGACCGGGCTCCCTGGTGAAAGGACCCTGAAAGTAGTCCCGAAACACCTCACATATGCCCGCGTTTGTAGTCACGGTCCGCTTATCCGGCAACGTGACGCATAAAATATGTCGCCTAGACGCGCTTCGATTCTCCTCTGCACGCAGTTCAGCGGCCATATTCGTTGCCTCAGAAGACATTCTTTTTAACCTAGCCCTATCTACCAGAGCTTGATCCTTCTTGATAAGCAAGGAGGACAACTCTGCCTTAGCTAAAGTTATGTCCCCACTAACACGGGATTTCACAGCCCGATCGACTTTATCTTCTAAAGCAGTTTGCGCCGCTAATCTATCTAGATTGAGTCGACGACTAAAATCGGCAGCAAATGTTCGAATTTTAGATTTAAGATTTCCTCACCAGGCATTTCACACAAACGCTCCCGTCAATTCCCTTTGGATGGTTAGTAACAGCTGGTCCCGGAAACCCTGATCACCAAAAAGTGAACAGTTCAATTTCCAGTAACCAGTCAATCTACCCTTAGGCTTATCTAAGTTTACACGGGCCCGGACAAGCCTATGATCCGTATAAACTATATAATGGAAACTTGGACACCATAAGAGCCCTACATCGACTCTCCTAACTAAGACTCGGTCCAGGTAGCTCGCAAGCGTGCCAGGAGCCGAATTGCCACTAGTTGTCCAAGTCCATGCTACCTCCCGAGGGTGTTCATTCCGGAACTTATCGACCAGATCAAACCGATCGATAAAGTCCCGAAATGATTTCACATACGGGTTGTTAGTACCTTGTTTATGCCCTATACGATCTATATCGGGGTCAAGGACGGCATTCCAATCCCCCGCTAAAACTACCCGACGAGACGTCGTCAAGAACGGCGCGATCTGCCGAAACAAAGCAGGCCGCTCGGAATGGGTATTGGGCGCATAAACCCCAATGAGACGTAGAACCTTATCCTTTATGGTAACATCCAGCACGCAAAGTCTGCCCGCCGGATCCGCGAAGACAAGGGTACAAGCAGCCTTCAAAGACCTGCTCACTAGCCAAGAGACGCCCCTCGAACGACCATCAAAACAGGCTGAATAAAGGGCGAACCCCTTAGACAGTATGTCCTCACGATCATGAGAAGAAAACCGGGTCTCTTGTAGACAACATACATTCACCCCGAGGCGCTGAAGGTCACGAGTGAGCCTCGCCCTGCGAGACTCGGACCTCACGCCCGGACATTTAAACTAGCTAACCAGAGAGCCATCGTGAAGCCGATTAGGGTTGTCCTTCAGGATAGAACATGGCTGGGGTGAGGACACCGACAGCTTGTCCCATCGAACCTGACATCATCTCAGTGTCGAGAATATCACTCTGAGACAAGCCACCGATGTCCGCGGGATATGTTAACTTAAGAGCTCTATAATAGGATGGGTGAACGAAAATAGGGACCCTCCCTTTACATTTCTTTGATTCATCCAAGTTTTCCTCAAGGAGGACTACTGCTGGGGGCACCACTTTCAAGGAGGCCTTAGCCTCCTCTATCATGCCCCATATCTCCCGCGTACCCGGGCCAGTTCTTATAACGGTTAGCTGATTTCGGGCCTTAAAATTTTCCGGGGCCTCCACATCTACACCCTTGATGTGCCGGAAGTTCCAAAGAACTTTTAAGGGCATCGGGTTTTTTGTTTGCCCAAAGACCCTGTCAGCCTGCTCCCGGGATACGGATAAGGAGGTTTAATTTTCTTTTTTTTCTTGTCCGTAGCTGATTGTGCGTCAGGACTTCGGTTTCTTTTTTTTTGAGGAGAGTGTGTGGGTGTTTGCATAGGTGTGTCTTTCGGTGTTGTAGAGGGTGTCATACCGGAAGGAGTTTTTACGGGTGAAGGTTTGGAGGAACGAAGAAATTTTACAGGAGAGTTTGTCAGAGATTTAGGCGGTGGTGGTTTTTTGAAGGTTGATGGAGGGGAAGACGGGGCAGAGGATAGGGGGCCCGGTGCCCACAGCGATTTTTTATTTTTAGCCCCATTGGCCTCCAATTTTTCACGCAATTTTTTGAGGTCCAGAATTTTCTGCCAGCTTGGCTCGTTAAGTTTTTGGTTCTCAGTTGCTGTTTCAGCATAAGACGCCGAGGCCTCGCCCTCAGAGCTGGTAGAGGGAATGGGGCTGTAGGTGATAATATCCCCGGGGTCATGTTGGGACTGAGGAACCGCTGTTTGGGTCTTGCCCTTGCCCCTAACCACGAGGCGCCATTCCCCCTCATCCTTCTCCTTAACCACACTTGTGGCAGGCGTCAGTTTCGGGGGTAATGTGGGTATGGACCCAACCGAGGGATTTTCCCCAACGGTCCGCCCCGCAGCTAGGCCCACTACAGGCGCCGCGGATTTTACTTTGTCGGCCAAGGTGGTATTTTGGTCGCATGTGACCGGAACTCCAGGGGTCTTCTTCCCTGGGCAGGAGGAGGAAAGGTGACCAGTCTCTCCACACCTCCAGCAAGTTGGTCTCCTACCGGTCACTATGACCGGCATTTTCCGGTCACCAAACACCAAACAGTTGGGGACGGACTTGAAGGCCTCTTGATCCAGCATGATATCAAAAGTCCATCCCCCGTTCAAATTGTCGGAGGGAGCCCCTAAAATTTGGCCGTACTGCATAAAAAATGCAGCCAAGAGCTCTCCCGAAATTTGAGGAGGAACCTCGAACACGGCCACCCTGGTCCGCCTTCGGCTTTCTTACTCTGTTCTTAGTATTAGATCTTTTGTGATCAATTCTTTCTTTGCCATGGCCAGGCAATCTTCTGGTGTGGGCAGCAGTATGTCCCACATGAAGAACCCTGTACCCTTAATTACTCTTTGGGGTTTTATCCCCAGGGACAAAAGTGATTTAATCACTGTGTCTTTAGTGGAGCGACAAATCTTTTTGGTTTTTTTTCCACCACAAAAACGGTCACCATTCTCTTTTTGAACACATCGAGCTCCTGGACTACATCGACGAACCCATCTTTATTTACAAGATGGGCGTAACCTTTCGCCTTATCCAGGAAATCCGCCATGTTCAGAATGCAACTTGGTGGGGACTTCCAGCAAGAGGGAAATTCCTCGGCTGTCTTACTTTGTGCCTCCTTTGGCACCTCGACATTTTTACTATAAGCTTCTCCTTTCTTGGAGGTACTAATTTGGTCAGTTTTGGGGCTACCATCAGCCCGCTTCTTGGCATCATTATCAGGGGGGTTGGCTTTAGCAGCCGACCCAAAAAGGTCCTTTTTTATATTGGCCCGACTGGCACCGTCGGCCATATTGAGAACGTGGAGACTACCACCTGCGGGTCTTTTAAAAATATCGCCAGAAAAGGAGTTTGGTTGGGGGGGGGAAGAAATTATACAAATGAAAACAAGCCTGGATGTACCAGTAAATTAAAAAAAGGAACAACTTTTTAAAAAATAAATAAACTGGAAAAATTAAAAGACAAACAAAAATTAAACAGGAAAAAAAGAAAAAAAGCCGAAAGGAAAAAAAACAAAAACAGAAACTCCTGTCTTTTTTTAAAAACTCAGAAAAATGTACAAAAAGAAAAAGAAAGAAAAATAAAAAGTCTGATTTACAACCAGAAAAAAAATAAAGGTTTGCGGCCGAAGCCGCTAAAGAAAATAAAAAAGCAAAAGAAAAAACAAACTAGTTAAACCAAAAAGACGAGAAAATGTGACCGAAGTCGCTAATAAAAAGGAAAAAGTAAGTTTTCTTTTTCTTTTTTTTCAAAAACTGTGCTGGTCTTTTTTTTTTTTTTTTCAAAAAACAACTAGAAAGAAATAAACAATAAAAAAGAAATCGTCCGGTAAGACTTTGTCAAACCGGACTAAAATAAAAAAATTATGAGGGCCGAAGCCCCAAAAATAAAACAAACAAAAAGATAAAGAAGAATAAAATCAAAAAAATAAAACTTAAAGAATAACTTATCAGAATAATTCTCTGAAAGACGTCCAAAAAGTTCTTGCAGCACTGAAAGAAAACAAATCGTTAGCAGCAAAAAAGGTTCGTCGTTCGTCAAAAATTTCAAAATATTAAACACACGGTCAAAACACTCGCTGTCACTCTCTGTAGAGTGCTATGTCGCCTACGTAATATAGACCTGGAAGAGTCTATTGTGTATGTAGTTTCCGGTCTCACAATAATCCCCTTCCAAAGAGTTTTCTTTTTGAAAAGAAGAGAAAAAAATAACTGGTAATTCTTTTTCCTCTTGGGATTTACGTCGAGCGGTTGAGTCAATGTCCTTTTCCTTCCTGAGCGTCGTACATCAGGAGAGACTTGGGGCATGTCGAGATCGAAATGTGTGAGAGAGAGGTCTGAAGTAAGAGTTTTCTTGATCTTCTCGAATACGTCTTGGCATTCCGGGGTCCATGACAATGGTTTGTCCTTTTTTAAAAGTTGGTTTAGAGGCCCTCTCAAATTTTGCATGTTCTTAATGAACCCTTGGTAAAAATTAGCTAGGCCGAGGAAGCTTTGTAACCCTTGAACGTTATCTGGAGACGGCATGTTTCTGATCGCTATGGCTCTTTCTGGATCCGGCCGAAGACCGTCTTTATTTATAATGTGACCTAAGTATTTAATCTCTGGTAAGAGAAAGTCACACTTTGCCTCCTTAACCTTAAATCCGTATTCTTGTATCTTTTCGAATACGTTTATTATATGGTTAGAGTCCTCTGCCGTAGTTTTACTAGTTTCCAGTATATCATCCAAATACGCTGTTGCGTAGTCAAGGTCGCCCAGCATGGCATCCATGACCTGCTGGAAAATTACAGGCGCAACCTTCACTCCAAAAGTCAGCCTGTTGTATTTGTACAACCCTCTATGGGTGTTTATGCAGAGCAATTTTGAACTTTGTTCTTCCACCTCTATCTGAAGGTATGCGTCAAAGAGGTCAATTTTAGAAAAAAAATTTCCACCATTGAGTTTATTTTAAATTTCTTCAGGGCTTGAGAGAGGATAGAGGTGATCTTGCAAGGCATCGTTTAACCCTGTAGAAAAATCTGCGCATACTCGTATTTGATTGGACTTCTTTTTTACGTAGACCGTAGGTGCTTCCCACTGGCTGAAATCTGTTTTTGACAGAATACCTGCTTGTTCGAGTCTATCTAACTCTTTGTTGATTTGCTCTAGAGCAGGGAAAGGGACATTCCGTTTCTTTTTGAATACCGGTTGTGCACCGTCCTTCACCTTGAACTTAGCTTTCATTTTAGTACATTTCCCAAGGCCGCCAGAAAAAACCTGGGCACATTGTTGTTTGAGTTGCTTTTTTAGATTTACCAAATTGGACGTTGTACTTTGTATCTTGCGACAAAATGTACTCATTGGGCAATCCCAAAGATTGAATTTTTCTATCCAATCAGTTCCAAATATGTTATCTGAAGTTTTCAATAGGTAGACTTTTGGCCTTTGGAAACTCCATTTAGTGTTACTGTAAGTATTATCTTGCCTAAAATGTTAATTTTTTCGCCAGTTACGGATTTTGCTGTTTTATCCGTTTTTAATAAGGTCGGCTTGTTTAATTTTCGCCAAGTACGCCAGTTAATAGTTGAAATATCACAACCCGAGTCAAGCTGGAATTTAATGGACTTATTGAAAATATCCACTGTTACATATTTTCTTAAATTCCTATCAACAATATTGTCAGATTGAGCTTGCCTAATTTTATTTTGGGGTATTCTCGTTCTGTTGGCGTACCAGCACGAAGTTAACATGCCCACTTTTATTGCAATTTTTGCAATATTTTTTGTTCTTAACTGGTCAGAATTTCATCCAATGCCATTTACCAGAATGGTAACATGGTCCGGGCGGTTTCTTCAACCTATTTTATTTTTGGTTACTGCGTAATTTAGGACATGAGATTTGCCTTTTGTCTTTTTGAGGGGAATAGGAGGTAGACTTACTTCTGATTTTATTAATCTGAGTCACACCTGATTCCTCGATAGTGTTTGAGTCACGATTTACAGATATTACTCTTTGACAGTCCTCTGCCAGTTTTTGGAGAGTCAATCCTTTTTCGTTCTGAAGCTTAGTCAGTACCCGTCGTTTGACTTCGGCGTCTTCTGCTGATACTAGACCTTGTGCGAAAATTAAGCACTTAAAATCATCGGCAGTCAGTTCGGCTACTTTAAAATCATTACAGAGCTTGTTTACCGATGCTGCAAACGTTAGAAAATCTTGTTGGTTATCTTTGACTCTGTTCAGGCATTTCCAACGTTTGTGGAACAAGGTTGTGTTAGGCCCGAATAGTTCCGATAGGAGCTTAATCGTCTCTGAAAAATCCAAGTCAGTGGTTTTCTTGGGTAGAATGAAGTCTACGAACCTACTATGTTCTGTAGTTCCCAGTTTTCTCAATAGTAGACGTACCTTTTTTTCACTGGGCCATTGTTCACAGTCTACGTTGAAAATATCTTCGTAGCGCCTGTAAAAAGCCTGGAACGTTTTATCTTCCTCTGGTAGGTATTCAAAGGTTTCCATTGAATTTTAGATTGTACTCTGGGAGAATATTGTATCTTTTTCAGAGTTTTAGCTTTTTAATGCATTTACGAGTAATTCCTTAGGTTGTTTCTGTTGTAGTTCAGCATTCTGAAGCGTAATTCGTTGGAATTCCATTTGTTGTTTATGTAATTACAAAATAGTTGTTGTTGTCTTTCTTCTGATTTTTGTTTCTGATACAAATTTAATTTTAACATTAGGGCAACTACTTTTTGCAAATCTTCCTTATTTAAAAATGACAGCGCTTTTTTTGTTGCTTTGAAACACGTGTACTAAGAGGAGGTACACAAAAAATCTTGGATAGATTTGTTTGTTTTTTTTTCTTTTACAGAAAAAAAATATGGACAGACAATAATTAAACTAAACTAATTATGTATGTTTAGCTTTTTTTTACCGTGGTTCCGTAATTGAATAATTTTTCACCACAGTTATGTATTTTTTTTTTTAGAAAGGTACAAATAGAGAAAACTCACCTCAGGGAATTTGAGGGGAGAATAATTTTATGCCCGAGTTCAACTCAGTTACATAAAAAAAAATTTCAATAGTTTTTTCCGAAAACTTGAGTACAATGGTAGTACTTGCTCTTGTATTGTCAGTTTGCCTTACGAACAACTGTTTTTTTTCTGTGTGTGCCGGTGTGTAAAAATCGTTTCTCGTATTGGACAGATTTAATATTCCGTAGATGTCGAATCGCTAGTTTGTCAATGGCGCTTGGTATTGGAATATATGTAGACGCTGTGTGTTTAGCTTTTAAATCGCTAATGTATTAATACCAGATTAATTTCACGTTCAAGACCGCTGTGGGAACGCGTGGAGTTTGTGTATTTTTCGAGTACTGTCGCTATTGATAATGTGAGAACGAAATTCTCGAATTTTTCTGTCGCCACTGTTGTGGCAAGGTATTGCGGTTTTTTGACGTGAATGCGTTTCTAGAACTCTTCGTCGACCCAGATGTGGGATTGGTAAGATATTTAGGTTTCGCCGTGAGTGCTTTTCTAGAATCCTCGTCGACACTGATGTGGGTGCCAAAGTTGTGCCCACAGAAGTAAAACACGGAACACGGATTAGATGTATGAAAGATATATTAACAGCATGTTACAGAGATAGTGTAAGCAGAGCGTACTATATGTTAGTGTCCAACACTGGTAGTCGTACGAGACTCTCTGTGTCACTCTCTTTAGAGTGCTATGTCGCCTTCTTAATATAGGCTTGGAAGAGTCTATTGTGTAGGTAGTTTCCGGTCTCACAATAATAGATTAATGTAATGAAAGAGTTTTTTTTTCGAGCTAATTGGATTGGTTAATTTCGTTTTAGCGACATATCAGCCTGTATGGCTTAATCAATGTCGAAAGTTAAATATTTTGAACGCAATTGCATGCCTTCAACTACAGAGAAAATACATTGTTGGCCATTTTGCAATAAAATTTATTGCTTATATTTACACTGTAAAACATATTGCTTGTCATATTGAGTTAAATATATATATTGTTGGTCATTTTAATATAAATATATATTGCTTATATTTTTACTATCAAAATGTATGTTTATACTTTAATAACATTTTGTTTTTGTTTGCATGTTCACTATTTGCTTATAGCTAGGACCGTAAGAGTTCTGGGTCTGGGTGGACCAACAGCTATTTAGAGGTGGTTTCAGGTTCCTCAAAACCTGTCATCTCCGATCAATTGCTGGTGAATGTAGTTTATCGTCATACCCAAGACAAGATTACAAAGAGCACAGTTTATAGATATATGTAGAAAAGATATCGATGTATCCTAGACTTGATTCTGGATATATCTGGGGACATCTAACTTTTCACCAATTCCTATCCTTTGTAGCACTAAACAACAGGTTAAGATTGTATTGATCGAGAAAGCATCCTCTTAGGTGTCGGTTACACAAAGCCGTTGTTCGTGGTACGAAAGAGTTAATTCCACGAAGATTTATTTAATCTTTTGCTTCTTACTCACTTCCCCACTTGCATCGCTGAGGATTGTTTAACATCGTTTCCCTGCTGGGAAGATTACGCCTTTACAGACCCCACGTCTTCTGTCATTACTACTGCCATTATTAAAACTTCCGCTTGGGGAAAATATGAGTTTTGATGTTCAGTGGGAAATCGATACGATCCAACATTGGAGTATTAGCCTGAATTCAGCCCAGGTGGCCATCTTTGGAGCGACGACCGTAGTTCGCACAAAAACCAAAGCGAACCACAGAGTATAGAATGGCAATACATTAAAAACAATAGAAATCAAGACAAATTACGAAATAGTACATAAATAAACAAACTCAAATACAAAACCCATTTTTAAATCTTTTTTAAGAGGGCAGATACAAAAACTGAGAATATGAATTGGTATTTAAATCTGAAATATTTGGAGATTATGGATTCATTTGTTAACGTACAATAAAATAATTTATACATATTAGACAGTACTAAAAGCTAAACTATCAATTTATAGCAAAAATGAACGAGAGTAGAAAATGAAAAGTTGATAACTAGGAATTAAGGTAAGCAAAAAAAAAAAAAAAAAAAAACTAAAAATAAACATAAACGCTCTTCAGGTTAGTTGCTGAAAAACAATTAAATACTAATGGAGAAAAAGAATTCGCTGTGAAAAGGCTTCAAACTAATTCCCTGTTATCTTCATCTCCTAAGCAAGGACTCTTTTACACACATTCATGAGCTGGAAGTTTACGTACGGGACCATCTCCAACTGGCTAGGGAATTCTCTCTCGATTCACCTGACCATCCATACATATGTCTCCGTCTATTTCTCCTATGTCCTGTGGTACACTCGATAGCATTTCCTATAATATAGACAAGGCTATCTCTCTACATCCGTCTGCACACCTATTTGTATTTGGTGACTTTAAAGCCCACCATACCAAATGGCTTAAACCCTCCATAACTTTCCTTCTGTTTTTGCTTTTGTTCAGCACGCTCTTGCAGAGCGGCCAATAATCTTTAGAACCAAACTTGCGAGACGCAATACGCAGTTTATTTCTTTCAGCAAAGAATAACTTTGCTTCATTAAAGACACGCTTGCACTAATGACGGGCAGTGACAAAGAGACGTCTGTTGCAATCAGGCATGTCGCTACGGTACAGACTGAAGTAGAGATCCCTGTGGGCAATAACAGCTCAACAAACATCTGAGAATGAAGGAGATTTCACTTTATATTTTCCAGCTCTTACACAGGATGAGACTTCAGACGCACATTTTTGTACGGGGAGATTTAAAGCAGCATTCCAGCCGACATCGTGAAAGAAATCACGGAACGTGTCCCAGTATACTCGTTGAAAGATGTTCTGTTAGTAGGAGGTTTGTTTACTGGGGGAGGAGTAGAACAGACACGACGGTATGATCAGAGATGCCAAGACGGCAGAGCTGTGTGTCACGACAAAACTCGAGTATTGAGGTAAATCAGAGATCAAGAAGGGAAGCCTTACCATCATGGTTACTTGTGAAACGAGTGAGAAAGTCTACCACTTCCGTGAGGGATTGAGCGATTGAAAATTTAAGGGTTTCTATAGGCCAGGAAGGACAGTTATGGAGTGTTTAAGCTTTTTGGTAGAGTTGGAATTAAAGACACCGATTAAAATATGTGTGCAGACCTGATTTCCCCTCTCGAACTGAGTGAGATGCAAATCTCGATGGTATTTGACATCAACGATGGTATTGGACATCATCTGTAAATTAGACACTGATAAGGCTAGTGGGGGGGATGGGATACCGGCCATTGACCTGAGGAAATGTGCTCCTGAATAGGCTCTTGTCCTCTCCTCTATATGTCCGAGATGAGGCATTGTAACTATTTACTCTATTTGCATTTTTCGAACTGCTGTCCTAAACTTTCTTGTCATAACTAGGATGTTTCGGACGTTGTATACTTCGACATTTTTCAGATGATTTGAATTTGAAGAAGTCTGGATCGTACAAGAGCCGAAACTTCATGAATATGTTAACAAAGATGAGGATCATAGTACGCACAGTGTAAATAATATAAATAATTTGTAGAGTTTAAAAAAATTAGTCAATTCAATTTACTCTGTGTTCAGATATTAGGAACACTCTGCATCAGCATTATACTAAAACCACACCCAGTAACCCAGTGGTCATGAGCCTTATATTGGGTGAATATTAATATCTAAAAAAAGATGCGAATGGGAAGGGGCTCATTAAACTAGCTAATGCCAACGAAGTGTAACCCATACTCATACATACATTAAAACTTATATCTTTGCATTGATCGCGTTTATTCCGTGATATTGATTTATTGAAACCAAAACTGCAACCAGGACGGGGAATTCTGTAATTTCAGAATGTCAATTAGTTTCTATGAAATGAAGAGCGTATAGCTACAATGAAGTATTTTTATTAAGGAATGTTTATTACTAAATAATTTCCCTTGAGTATCTGAAAACCAGTTCACTTCAAAATTAGATGTAATAAAAAAATGTTAGGCATTGGTTTGACGATAAAAAAAAGTCAGTTCCGGTTCGAAATATTTCTTTAACGAACGATAAGATTATATTTTTAAAAGAAATATTAGTCTATATATTTGAAAATATTTATATAACATAATATTATATATTATATATTCATCTGAGTAACCTTCAGGTAACACATAACTGAAACCATTATTTAATCTACGGGTTGAGACTGTTCTCGTTGCAATCTCTATGTTTAGGGATATTTCTTATGGTTTTAGTAGTTTATCGCCCATTGACGTTGAGTCCAAGTACATACTGTTCAGCCCAGTGATTAGACACACTTAATATGTCATCAAGTTCACGAACCAATGTTTTAATATAATAGTCGCGAAGGACAATTAACTGTAGTGATATTGGAGACATAAACCTAAGCTAACTGCTGATTATTACTGCTACTGCTGCTACTGTTTGTTATGCTTCGACACCTGCTGCTACTATTGCCTATCATGTTTTGACTGCTGCTTATGTGTAAATAACCACAAATAGATTCCCGTTATGTTATTTCCCGGTAGCTGAGATCCAACACTTGTAATAAAATGTAATTCCTTAATTGTTAATCTAAAGGAAATTCACTATATTTAAATAACAAATTAGGAATGGTATATTCCAATCTGGTGAAAAGGTCAGGAACACACACGTCTCCGCCATTGCTGAGCATCTTATAAACAATCCAAGTTGTGTCACCAATTTCATCATTGACTCATTCTCCAAATTTAGTCATTCTCGTTTTCTGCTGCATTTAAAGCTATTGAAAACAATCTATGTCAAGTCCAGGCAGCCTTCTCTCTGTAAACAGACGGAATATCTGTTAGGGCATGCCATTATATCCATCAGATCTTTCCACCTTTATTTCATCCCATGCTTCTCATATCTAATTATTTTATATTATAATTTCTTTTCACTCGATTTCAGCTCTGTTTCTCTCTCTTTCTTTCTTAATCATAAAGGGTAAAGCTCGTCTTGTCGTTTTTTTTTTATTTCCATAATAAAATGTTGTACCCCTAAGAAAATAATTTATAGAAATATACAATAAACTAAATTAAGGATTGATTCTTTCGGTTAATATGCTTTTGTATATATTATTCTTGGACGCTTAAACTTGAATTTTATTTTAAAGTTAAATGGGATTAAAAATGAGAGATCATAAAATTAGTTTTATTATTTAGTCGGGTTTGTTTTGATATCTCTAAAAGCACACGTCCAGTCTTCCATATATTGGCCGTAGACAAGTGCTTATAGTAAACGTTGTTGTCGTTTTCCTCGTTTCTCTCCAGCGATCATACAAACGCGCGAGCTATGTATCGGTAAATCAAGTATAAAATCAAATGAATATTTCAACCGTTTTCTCCAAGTATAGCGATGGAATTCTGTTCAGCACCAGCTTTTGAAATCAATTATTGTGAAGATATTCATTTGCATCGTATATATCTATATACATTTCCCCCCACCCCGTATGCATTTCTGCTATATTACAACTTCAAACCTATTCGAATATTTTTTCAGTATCGTTAACATAAAAAGCCGCTGTATATTTTTGAGATTAAATATAATTCCATCAATACAAATGTAGCTCGAAAAGAAATGCCTTTCAATGTTATTACGATAAAATATCACGCCAGAAATGTATGTTGATAGCATAATAGAAGAGGTTAAATCTTTGCCCCACAATAGCACCTAGTATTATTTTCATTTTTACGTATGTTGTTCATGATGACGGTCGTCTTTGAGTATATAATCCAGAGGTTAGCAGTGAATATTTCGAAGACAGTAGGGAAGCGTAGTTCAGGTTAGCAGCGGATATCCCGTTAAAGTAGCAGAGCGTAGTTTTTCCTTCTGATCCTCTTTGCCTGACAAGCTGGTAGTGGACATTCGGATAGAGTAAACAAAATGGCCGCCTTTATACACGACGGATTGAATATTCTACGCATTCTGATTGGTTAACCTTCTATTGGGGGACTATAAAGTGAGTCAAGTCATTTGGGCTAACTCACTAGGACATACTACCCCAAAAACTGCAACAACGTATGGCAGCATGCGGTAGCTTGGAAAAAGTGGCTTCTGCTTTTGCTGCGAAACATCCACAGATACATATTTATGTCATTGCTTTCCTCTATCTAGAAAAGAATGTACATATCGAAATTAGCTGCATGTTTATGGAGACCAAACACTGGTTCTAGCAGCGGCGAGAACAATGTTTTTGTGAAAGGAGACGTTCAGGGTTGAGAAAGATTGACTTAAGGGACAACATTTTCCCATCCACCTCATCACTCCTGGGAAAAGTGGAAACGGGTATCAGTTAAAATCTTTATCTATCCCATAGTATTATTGTACTCCAGGTATATACCTTAATTTGGATGAAAATAAATCAGTCGATCAGTTATGTGCCATACGTGATACACGCATAAGCAATCATGTATCTTTTGAAACATGATAGACCAGGTAGATTTTCTTCCACAGAGGTTGACATTTCTTTTTGCGTTAGACCAATTGTAATCCAAGGCTAAAGCACCCGGTCCGACCTGCTATTTATCCATAGCTGCGTAGAGAAGAAGATGATTCATACATTCCCAAGGGTATCAGCACTGTGAATCTAATTGATTCGACTGGAATTTGAACTCGGGTATACTGATTCCTCAATCGGAGCCGCCTCAAATGAAAATAAATAGGAGGCATTAACTGGAAAATACTTCGTATCGACAGACAGATATCACTTCATGCTCAGACTGGATTTCAAACTGCATCCACTATTGTTCCACGTGACTAATCGCTCGGCCACGTAAAACTTACGGCCAAATAAAGCGCAAATAGTGCCTTATATATATATATATATATATATATATATATATATATATATATATATATATATATATATATATATATTCAGTTGCATTTATATGAGATTGTCATCCTGGTGTTTCTTGATTTTGCGATCATGAAACAAACGCAGGGCAACAAACTCATATCCTTATAAATGAATAGGTTAACTCTATCACTATTAGTGAGCTCCTTCCAAAAAGTTTCACAAACATATATATAACATATTGAATAAATAAATATATATATATATTTAAATATATATATATATATATATATATTGAATATATATATATATATATATATATATATATATATATATATATATATATATATATATATATATATACCCAAGTATATAATTGGTTTATACGGAATGAATTCCAATAACCAGCAATTACTATTCTTAAAAGAGTGCTCAAAACAGAGTAGAGCATATATAAATAATTATATAAATATATATATATATATATATATATATATATATATATATATATATATATATATATATGACGAAATATAGTTTTAAGTTGTGATATAGTAAGGGCTCAAGTGCTGAATATCAGGGATAGATCGTATGTAAATATAAATATAAAAGTGAACATTGAAGTCAACACTCAGTGGTTACTGGCTGTTTCCTGTTAGACGAAATCGTCAGGTAGCGTGTGTGTATATATATATAATTGTGTGTGTGTATATATATATAACTGTATATATATATACATATATATATATATATATATATATATATATATATATATATATATATGTTTGTGTGTGTGTGTGTGTACGCGCGTGAGTGTGTTGTGAGCGTGTGTAAGTGTGTAACGAGTGATTTTTTAGACACATAGATAAATATCAATCCAAGTTTCTTCATCTCTATCTATCTATCTATCTATCTATCTATTAACATAAAAAGATTTAGAATTTATTTTGTATTTTTCAAAGAAAGTATGGTCAGTCTGGTTCACCTGAGTTTACGCTGGACAATAGGCAACAGTGTAATTAATGTATTTCAGTTATGAAACATTTCGCGGTTTATCTTGATTAAAGCTACTGGCTGTGGGATCTGCAGTATTCCTTGAATCTTTCTCGTTCACTTCTCGCATTTTAGGTACCCCCCCGCAGTGATTAATGCTTTCCTCAATTCTCAGATTCCTTCCTAAGAACATCGCCAAAAAAAAAAATTAACATTGTCAACCCCCAAATCTTCCGTTTAGGACATTATATGATCTCCCCTAAATGGTATAACAGTTCGCCCTTTACACAGTATTTAAACAGTATTTTATTTGGACGTTTTAATCTCTGCTCTCTCGTTGCGATTTTAAAATCGTTCGTTAAACTTATCGGAAAGATAAAATGAAATATTTATTAACTTCATAGTTTTACAAAAAGCAAGCTTAAAATTGCGAAAACTGTTCCGCGGGAAACAGCGAACTATGAAAGAGTCCGCTGATAATTAGGTACGTCAGGAAAGAACAAATTGATTTTTTTTTTCTGTTCGCTCGTGATTTCTGTTTTGTACCAAGAGAGCTGTTACAAAATATCCATCTTTTTTCAAATTATAAATATTTGCGGCTTTGAGAGATTTAAGAATATCAGAATATGTCTGTTCCTAAACAAAGTGAAAAGTCATTTGGGAGCGATTACTACGCTTCCATTTGTCAAATTATAAATATTTTCGGATTAGAGGCAACCAGGGAGTTACAAAAATCAAAATATGATTTGTTCTTAAATCATGTAGCAGAACATACTAGAGAGATTATTACACTTCTTTTAAATGATATCTCTAAAACATTCCAACTGAAATAATTCAAGACAGATATCCCACCCGTACTTATCAGATACGAGTGAAGTTATTTGAATGAATGCCAGAGTTGACGTGATATTTTTGAGTAAGTTTATCGATGGTAAATTGATAAATCCATAGCAAGTTCTATATTGTGCTAAGACGATAACTCAAATATACGTTTTTTCCAAGAGACACCTGGTATCATGTTTTCTAAAGAATCACAAGCCTTTTAGAAAGCTGCTTCTGTGAACGGCAATATTCTAACAATATAAAGCAAGTAATGTAAATAAATAAATAATTCAGTCTGTCCGACCATGTGTCTGAAATCTCTCTGCCGTGAAATAGTAATGCAATCCTAAAAGAATTAAAAATCCTTGCATGAAATAGTGAGGTAATCATAGAATAACGAAATTTTATGTAATGATACATTCAGGTACTCTTAGAAAAAGGAAAATTCCTCGCAAGATACAGTGTGGTAATCCTACAAAAAGGAAAATTCCTGCCACGTTACAGTCAAGTAATCCTTCAAAAAGGAAAATTCCTGCCGCGATACAGTGAGGTAAACCTAGAAAAACAAAAATCCCTGCCACGAAACAGTGAGTTAATCCCAGAAAAAGGAAAATTCCTGCTACGATACAGTGAGGTAATCCGAGAAAAAGGATAATTTCTTCCACAATACAGTGAAGTAATCTTAGAAAAAGCAAAATTCCGGCCAAGATACAGTGAAGTAATCCTAGAAAAAGGAAAATTCATGCCACCATACAGTGAGGTAAACCTGAAAGAATGAAAATTCCTTCCATAAAATGGAGAGGTAATCCTAGAAAACGAAAATTCCTGCCACGATACAGTGAGGTAAACCTAAAAGTATGAAAAATCCTGCCGTGAAATAGTGAGGTAATCCTAGAGCCAGAAATTTCTGCCACGATACAGAGATGTAATCCTAGAAAAAGGAAAATTCCGGCCAAGATACTGCGAAGTAATCCTAGAAAATGGAAAATTCATGCCACCATACAGTGAGGTAAACCTAAAAGAATGAAAATTCCTGCCATGAAATAGTGAGGGAATCCTAAAAGAATAAAAAGTGCTTCCATGAAATAGTTAGGTACTCCTAGAAAAAGGAAAATTCCTGCCACGATACAGCGAGGTAATCTTAAAAAAAGGAAACTTTCTGCCATGAAATATTAATGGAATCCTAAAAGAATTAAAAATCCTTCCATGAAATAGTGAGGTAATCATAGAATAACGAAATTTTATGCCATGATACATAGAGGTACTCTTTGAAAAAGGAATATTCCTCCCACGATACATGTGGTAATCCTACATAAAGGAAAATTCCTGCCACAATACAGTGAGGTAAACCTAAAAAAATGAAAATCCCAGCCATGAATTGGCAAGGGAATCGTAAAAGAATTAAAAGTCCTTCCATGAAATAGTGAGTTAATGCAAGAAAAAAAAATCCTAGAAACAGGAAAATTCCTGCCTAGATACAGTGAGGTAATCCTAGAAAAAGGGAAATTACTGCAAAGATACGGTGAATTAATCCTAGTAAAAGCAAATTTCTTGCTACGAAATATTGAGGTAAATCTAAAAGAATGAAAAACCCTGCCATGAAATAGTGAGGGAATCCAAATGTATTCAAAGTGCTTCCATGAAATAGTGAGGTAGCCATACAAAAAGGAAAATACCTACTACGACACAGTGAGGTAATACCAGAAAAAGGAAAATTCCTGCCACGATACAGTGAGGTAAACCTAAAAGAATGAATATCCATGAAATCGTAAGGGAATCCTAAAAGAATTAAAAGTCCTACCATGAAATAGTGAGGTAATCCTAGAAAAAGGAAAATTCCTACCACGACACAGTGAGGTAATCCTAGAAAATTGAAAATTCCTTCCACGATACAGTGAGGTATCCTAGAAAAAGGAAAATTCCTGCCACGATACAGTGAGGTATAACTAAAAGGATGAAAATCTCTGACATGAAATAGTAGGAGAATCGTAAGAGAATTAAATTCCTTCCATTGAATAGTGATGTAATCCTAGTAAAAGGAAAATTCCTGCGCCGATACAGTGAGGTAATCCTAGAAAAACGAAGATTTCTGGCACGATACAGTGTAGTAAACCTAAAAGAATGAAAATTCCAGCCATGAAATAGTCAGGGAATACTAAAAGAATAAAAAGTGCTTCGATGAAATAGTTAGGTACTCCTAGAAAAAGGAAAATTTCTGTCACGGTACAGCGATGTACTCATAGAAAAAGGAAACTTTCTTCAATGAAATAGTATTGGTATCCTAAAAGAATTAAAAATCCTTCCATGAAATAGTGAGGTAATCATAGAATAACGAAATCTTATGCCATGATACATTGAGGTACGCTTAGAAAAAGGAAAATACCTGCCACGTTACAGTCAAGTAATCTTAGAAAAAGGAAAATTCCTGCCACGATACAGTGAGGTAAAACTAAAAGAATGAAAATCACTGGCATGAATTAGTAAGGGAATTGTAAACACGATACAGTGAGGTAATCCTAGTAAAACGAACATCCCTGCTTGGAAACAGTGAGGTAATACTAGAAAAAGGAAAATTCCTGTCTCGATACATTGTGGTAATCCTAGAAAAAGAAAATTCCTGCAAAGATACAGTGAAGTAATCATAGTAACTGCAAAATATCATACCATACATTGAGGTAAACCTAAAAGAATTAAAATTCCTGACATGTAATAGTGAGGGAATCCTAAATGTATTCAAAGTCCTTCCATGAAATAGTGAGGGGATCATAGAAAAGGAAAATCCTACTACGATACAGTAAGGTAATTCCAGAAGAAGGAAAATTCCTGCCACGATACAGTGAGGTAAACCTAAAAGAATGAATATCCATAGCAAGAAATTGTAAGGGAATCCTAAAAGAATTAAAAGTCCTATATGAAATAGTCAGGTAATCCTAGAAAAAGGAAAATTCCTGCCATGATACAGTGAGGTAATGCTAGAAAAAAAAATTCCTGCCAGGCTTACAGTGAGGTAATCATAGAAAAAGAATGAAAATTCCTGCAACGATACAGTGAGGTAATCCTATAAAAAGGAAAATTCCTGCCACGATACAGTGAAGTAATCCTAGTAAAAGGAAAATACCTGGCACGATACAGTGAGGTAATGCTAGAATAGAGGAAACTTCTTGCCATGATTTAGTAAGGTAATCCTAGAAAAAGGAAAATTCCTGCCACGATACGGTGAGGTATTGCTAGAGAAAGGAAAACTTCTGCCACGATACAGTGAGGTAAACCTAAAAGTATGAAAATAACTGCCATGAAATAGTGAGGGAATCCTAAATGTATTAAAAGTCCTTCCATTAAATAGTGGGGTAATCCTTGGAAAAGGAACATTCCTGGCACGCTACCGTTAGGTAATCCTAGAAAAAATTCATGCCAACATACAGTGAGTTAAAACGAAAAGAATGAATATTCCTGCCATGAAATAGTGAGGGAATCCTAAAACAATTAAAAGTCCTTCCATGAACTAGTGAGGTACTCCTAGAAAAAGCAAAATTCTTGCGACAATACAGTGAGGTAATCCTAGAAAAAGGAATGTATCTGCCACGATACACTGAAGTAATCCTAGAAAAATAGAAATTCCGGCCACGATACAGAGAAGTAATCCTAGAAAAAGGAAAATTCCTGCCACGATACAGTGAGGTAAACCTAAAAGAATGAAAATTCCTGCCATATAATAGTAAGCGAATTCTAAAAGAATTAAAAGTCCTTCCATGAAATAGTGAGGTAATCCTAGAAAAATTAAAATTCCTGCCACGATATAGTGAGGTACTCTTAGAAAAATGAATATTCCAGCGACGATACAGTGAAGTAATCCTAGTAAAAGGAAAATTCCTGCCACGATACAGTGAGGTAAAAGGAAATTTCTGCCATGAAATAGTAATGGATTCCTAAAAGAGTTATAAATCCTTACATGAAATAGTGAGGTAATCCTAGAATAACGAAAATTCCTGCCATGATACAGTGAGGTAATCCTAGAAAAAGAAAAATTCATGCCATCATACAATGAGGTAAAACTAAAAGAATGAAAATCCCTTCTATGAAATAGTGAGGGAATCCTAAAAGTATTAATATCCTACCATGAAATAGTGCGGTAATCCTAGAAAAATGTAAATACCTGCCACGATACAGTGAGATAAACCTAAAAGAATGAAAATCTCTGCCATGAAATAGTAATCCTAGAAGTTAAAAAAATTAAAAGTGCTTCCATGAAATAGTAATCCTTGAAATAGGAACATTCCTGCCACGACTCAGTGAGGTAAAACTAATGTATGAAAATTCCTGCGATGAAATATTGATGGAATCCTAAAAGAATTAAAAGTCCTTCCATGAACTAGTGAGGTAATCACAGAAAAATGCAAATTCCTGCCACGATGCAGTGAGGTAATCCTAGTAAAAGGAAAATTCCTGCAACGATACAGTGAGGTAATCCTAGAAAAAGGAAAATTCCTTCCACGATACAGTGAGGTAAACTTAAAAAAGAGGAAAATTCCTGCCATGTTACAGTGAGATAATCTTAGAAAAAGGAAAATTCCTGCTCTGATACCTAAAAGAATGAAATATCCGGTCATGAAATAGTGAGGGAATCCTATTCCGGCCACCATACAGTGAGGAAAAAAGAATGAAAATTCCTGCCATGAAATAGTGAGGGAATCGTAAAAGTATAAAAAGTGCTTTCATGAAATAGTTAGGTACTCCAAGAAAAAGGAAAATTCCTGCCAAGATACAGTGAGATAATAATAAAAATAGGAAAATTTCTGAAATGAAATAGTTATGGAATCCTAAAAGAATTAAAAATCCTTCCATGAAATAGTGAGGTAATCCTAGAAATACGAATTTTTTGCCATGATACATTGAGTTACTCTAAGAAAAGGGAAAATTCCTGAGACGATATGGTGAGGTAATCCTAGAAAAAGGAAAATTCCTCCCACAATACAGTGAGGTAAACTTAAAAAGAGGAAAATTCCTGCCACGTTACAGTGAGGTAATCTTCCTGCTCTGATACCTAAAAGAATGAAACATCCGGTCATGAAATAGTGAGGGAATCCTAGAAAAAGTAATATTCCAGCCACGATACAGTGAGGTAATCCTAGAAAAAGGAAAATCCCTGTCACGATTCAGTGAGATAATCCTAGAAAAAGGAAAATTCCTGCCACGATACAGTGTGTTAAACCGAAAAGAATGAAAATTCCTTCCATGAAATAGTAAGCTAATCATAGAAAAAGGAAAATTCCTGCCAGGATACTGTGAGGTAATCCCAAAAAATGAAAAATCCTGCCATCAAATAGTTAGGGAATCCCAAAAGATTTCAAAGTCCTTCCATGAAATAGTGAGGTAATCCTAGAAAAACGAAAATTTCTCCCACGACACAGTGAGGTGATCATAGAAAATGGAAAATTCCTCCCACGATACAGTCAGGTAATCCTAGATAAAGGAAAAATTCCTGCCACGATACAGTGAGGTAATCTTAGAAAAAGGAAAATTCCTGCCACGATGCAGTGTGGTAAACCTAATGGATGAAAATTACAGCCATAAAATACTGAGGGAATCCTAAAATAATTAAAAGTCCTTCGATGAAATAGTGAGGTAACCCCAGTAATAGGAAAATTCCTGCCACGATACATTGAGGTAATCTTAGAAAAAGGAAAATTCTTTCCCCGATACAGTGAGGTAATCCATGAAAAAAGAAAATTACTGCTATGATACAGTGAAACAAAAATAAACGAATGAAAAACCCTGCCATGAAAAAGTGAGGGAATCATAAAAGAACTAAAAATCATTCCATGAAATAGTGTTGTAGTCCTAGAACGAGAAAAATTCCAGCCACGATATATTGAGGTAATTCTAGAAAAAGCATAATTCCTACCACGCTACAGTGAAGTAATCCATTTAAAAAAAGAAAATCCTGCCACGATACAGCGAGATAAACCTAAAAGAATGTAAATTCCTGCCATGAAATAGTGAGAGAATCATAACAAAATTAAAAGTACTTCCAAGAAATAGTGAGGTAATCCTAGGAAAAAGAAAATTCCTTCCACGATACAATGAAGTAATCCTAGTAAAAGGAAAATTCCTGCATCGATACAGTGAGGTAATCCTTGAATTGAGTAAAATTCCTGTCACGACACAGTGAGGTAATCCTAGAAAAAGGAAAATTTCTGCCACGATACAGAGATGTAATCCTAGAAAAAGGAAAATTTCTCCAGCGTTACAGTGTTAGTAATCCTAGAAAAAAATAATTCCGGCCACCATAATGTGAGGAAAAAAGAATGAAAATTCCTGCCATGAAATAGTGAGGGAATCGTAAAAGTATAAAAAGTGATTCCATGAAATAGTTACGTACTCCAAGAAAAAGGAAAATTCCTGCCAAGATACAGTGAGGTAATAATAAAAATAAGAAAATCCTGCCATGAAATAGTTATGGAATCCTAAAAGAATTTAAAATCGTTCCATGAAATAGTGAGGTAATCCCAGAAATACGAATTTTTTTGCCATGATACATTGAGTTACTCTTAGAAAAAGGAAAATTTCTTGAGACGATATCGTGAGGTAATCCTAGAAAAAGGAAAATTCCTCCCACAATACAGTGAGGTAATCTTAAAAAGAGGAAAATTCCTGCCACGTTACAGTGAGGTAATCCTAGAAAAAGGAAAATTCCTGCTATGATACCTAAAAGAATGAAAAATCCGGTCATGAAATAGTGAGGAAATCCTAGAAAAAGTGATATTCCTGCCACGATACAGTGTGGTAATCCTAGAAAAAGGAAAATTCCTGCCACGATACAGTGAGGTAATCCTAGAAAAAGGAAAATCCCTGCCACGATTCAGTGAGGTAATCCGAGAAAAAGGAAAATTCCTGCAACGATATAGTGTGTTAAACCGAAAAGAATGAAAATTACTTCCATGAAATAGTAAGCTAATCATAGAAAAAGGAAAATTCCTGCCAAGATACTGTGAGGTAATCCCAAAAACGAAAATACCTGCCATCAAATAGTTAGGGAATCCCAAAAGAATTCAAAGTTCTTCCATGAAATAGTGAGGTAATCCTAGATAAACGAAAATTTCTCCCACGATACAGTGAGGTGATCATAGAAAATGGAAAATTCCTCCCACGATACAGCCAGGTAATCCTAGATAAAGGAAAAATTCCTGCCACGATACAGTGAGGTAATCTTAGAAATAGGAAAATTCCTGCCACGATGCAGTGTGGTAAACCTAATGGATGAAAATTTCTGCCATTAAATACTGAGGGAATCCTAAAATAATTAAAAGTCCTTCGATGAAATAGTGAGGTAATCCCAGTAATAGGAAAATTCCTGCCACGATACATTGAGGTAATCCTAGAAAAAGGAAAATTCTTTCCCCGATACAGTGAGGTAATCCATGAAAAAAGAAAATTACTGCTATGATACAGTGAAACAAAAATAAACGAATGAAAAACCCTGCCATGAAAAAGTGAGGGAATCATAAAAGAACTAAAAATCATTCCATGAAATAGTGTTGTAATCCTAGAAAGAGAATATTTCCAGCCACGATATATTGAGGTAATTCTAGAAAAAGGATAATTCCTACAACGCTACAGTGAAGTAATCCATTAAAAAAAGAAAATCCTGCCACGATACAGCGAGATAAACCTAAAAGAATGTAAATTCCTGCCATGAAATAGTGGGAGAATCATAAAAAAATTAAAAGTACTTCCAAGAAATAGTGAGGTAATCCTAGTTAAAGGAAAATTCCATTCACGACACTGAGGTTATCTTACAAAAAGGGAAATTCCTGCCACGATAGAGTAAGATAATCCTAAAAGAATTAAAATTACTGCCATGAAATATAAAGGGAATCCTAAAAGAAAGCCTTCCATAAAATAGTGAGGTAATCATTGAAAAAGAAAATACCGGCCACGATAGAGTGAGGCAATATTAGAAAAATGAAAATTCTTGCCACGATACAATGATATAAAACGAAAAGAATGAATATCCCTGCCATGAAATCTAAGGAAATCCTAAAAGAATTAAATTCCTACTATGAAATAGGGAGGTAATCCTAGAAAAAGTAAAATTCCTGCCACGTTACAGTGAGGTAATCCCAGAAAAAAGGAAAATTCCTTGCACGATACAGTGAGGTAATCCTAGAAAAACGAAAATTTCTGCTAGGATAAAGTGAGGTAATCCTAGAAAAAGGAAAATTCCTGCCACGATACAGTGAAATAATCGTAGAAAAAGAAAATCAAAAAGTATGGAAATTCCTGACAAGGAAAAGGAAAATTCCTGGCACCCTACAGTTAGCTAATCCTAGAAAAAGAAAAATTCCTGCCACGATACAGTGAAGTAATCCTAGAAAAAGTAAAATTCATGCCACCATACAGTGAGTTGTACCTAAAAGAATGAAAATTCCTGCCATGAAATAGTGAGGGTATCCTAAAAGAATTAAAAGTCCTTCCATGAAATACTGAGGTAATCCTAGATAGAGTAAAATTTCTGCCACGATAAAGACAGGTAATCCTAGAAAATGAAAAAAAATCCTGCCACGATTCAGTGAGGGAAACTTAAAATAAATGAAAATCCCTGCCATTAAATAGTGAGGGTATCCTAAAAGATTTAAAATCCATCCATTAGATAGTGTGGTAATCCTTGAAAATGGAAAATTCCGGGCACGCTACAGTGAGGTAATCCTAGAAAAAGAAAAATTCCTGCCACGATACAGTGAAAAAATCCTAGAAAAATGAAAATTCATACAACAATAGCGTGAGGTAAAACTATTATAATGAAAATTCTTGCCATGAAATAGTGAATGAATCCTAAAAGTATTAAAAGTCTTTCCATGAAATAGTGAGGTACTCCTAGAAAAAGAACAATTCTTGCCACGATACAGTGAGGTAATCCGAGAAAAAAAAAAATTCCTGCCACGATACCTCGAGGTTAACCTAAAAGAATGAAAATTCCTACCATAAAATAGAAAGGTAATTCTAAAAGAATTAAAAGTCCTTCCATGAAATAGTGAGGTCATCCTATAAAAAGTAAAATACCTGCCGCGACACAGTGAGGTACTCTTAGAAAAAGGAAAATTCCTGAATCGATACAGTGAGTCAATCCTCGAAAAAGGAAAATTCCTCCCACGATACAGTGAGGTAATCCTAGAAAAAGGAAAATTCCTGCCACGTTGCAGTGAATTAATCCTAGAAATAGGAAAATTCCTGCCACGATACAGTGAGGTAAACCTAAAAGAATGAAAATCCCTGCCATGTAATAGTGAGGGAATCCTGAAAGAATTAAAAGTCCTTCCATGAAATAGTGAGTTAATCCCAGAAAAAGGAAAATTCCTGCCGCGATACAGCGAGGTTATCCTAGAAAAAGGAAAAACCCTGTCACGATACAGTGATGTATTCTTAGAAAAATGAAAATTCCTGCCACGATACAGTGAGGTAATTCTAGAAAAAGGAAAATCCCTCCCAAGTTACAGTGATTAATCCTAGTAAAAGGAAAATTCCTGCTACGATACAGTGAGGTAAACCTAAAAGAATTAAATTCCCTGCCATCAAATAGTAATGGAATCCTAAAAGAATTAAAAGTCCTACCATGAAATAGTGAGGTAATCCTAGAAAACGTAAAATTCCTGTAACGTTCCACTGAGGTAATCCCAGAAAAATGAGATTTCCTGCCACGATACATTGAGGTAATCCTAGAAAAACGAAAATTCCTGCCAGGATACAGTGATATAATCCTAGAAAAATTAAAATTCCTGCCACGATAGAATTAGGTATCTTAGAAAAAAGAAAAATTCTTGCCACGATACAGTGAGTTATACGTAAAAGAATGAAAATCACTGCCATAAAATAGTAAGGGAATCCTAAAAGTATTAATAGTCCTTCCATGAAATAGTGAGGTAATCATAGAAAAATGGAAATTTCAGTCACGATACAGTGAAGTTATCCAAAATAAGAAAAATTCCGGCCACGATACACTGAAGTAATCCTACAAAAAGGAAAACTCATGCTACCATACAGTGAGGTAAACCTCAAAGAATGTAAATTCCTGCCATGAAATAGTGAGGGAATCCTAAATGAATAAAAAGTGCTTCCATGAAATAGTTAGGTAATCCTAGAAAAAAGAAAATTCCTGGGACGATACAGTGAGGTAATTCTAGAAAAAAGAAAATTCCTGCCACGATACAGCGAGGTAAACCTAAAAGAATGAAAATCCCTTCCATGAAATAGTGAGTGATTCCTGAAAGAATTAAAAGTCCTTCCATGAAATAGTGAGGTCATCCTAGAAAAAGTAAAGTTCCTGCGACGATACAGTGAAGTAATCCTAGAAAAATAAACATTCCTGCCACGATACAGTGAGGTAAACTCTAGAAAAAAGAATATTTCTGCCATGAAATAGTAATGGAATCCTAAAAGAATTAAAAATCCTTCCAGGAGTTAGTGAGGTAATCCTAGAATAACGATAATTCCTGCCATGATACAGTGAGGTATTCTTAGAAAAAGGAAAATTCCTGAGACGATACAGTGAGGTACTCCTAGAAAAAGGAAAATTCCATCCACGATTCAGTGAGGTAATCCTAGAAAAAGGAAAATTCCTGCCACGATACAGTGACGTAAACCTAAAAGAATGAATATCACTTCTATGAAATAGTGAGGGAATCCTAAAAGAATTAAATGTCCTTCCATGGAATAGTGTGGTAGTACTAGAAAAAGAAAAATTCCTGCCACGATACAGTGAGGTAAACCTAAAAGGATGAAAATCCCTGCCATGAAATAGTGAGGGAATCCTAAAAGAATTAAAAATCCTTCCATGAAATAGTGAGGTAATCCCAGAATTAGGAAACCACGATAATGTGAGGTTATCGTAGAAAAAGGAAAAATCCTGCCAAGATAAAGCGATGTATTCCTAGAAAACGGAAAATTCCTGCAAAGATACAGTGATTAATCCTAGTAAAAGGAAAATTCCTGCTACGATACAGTGAGGTAAACCTAAAAGAATGAAAACCCCTGCAATGAAATAGTGAGGGATTCCTAAAAGTATTCAAAGTCCTTCCATGAAATAGTGATGGAAACCTAGAAAAAGGAAAATTCTTGCCACGATACAGTGAGGTAATTCTAGGACAAGGATAATTCCTAAAACCATAGAGTGATGTAATCCTAGAAAAAAGAAAATTCCTGCCACGATACAGTGAAGTAATCCTAGAAATAGGAAGATTCCTTCCACGATACAGTGAGGTAAACCTAAACGAATGAACATTCCTGCCATGAAATAGTTAGGAAATCCTAAAAGTATTAAATGTCCTTCCATGAAATAGTGAGGTAATCCAAAAAAAGGAAATTCCTGCCACGTTACAGTGAAGTAATCCTAGAAAAATGAAAATTCCTGACACGATACAGTGAGGTAACCCTAAACGAATGAAAATCCCTTCCATTAAATATTGAGGGAATCCTAAAAGAATTAAATGTCCTTCCATGAAATAGTGTGGTAATCCTAGAAAAAGGAAAATTCCTGCCACGATATAGTGAGGTAAACCTAAAAGAATGAAAATCCCTGCCATGAAATCGTGAGGGAATCCTAAAAAATTAAAAGTCCTTCCATGAAATAGTGAGATAATCCTCGAAAAATGCAAATTACTGCCCCGTTTCTGTTTGCAATGCCAGAAAAAGGAACATTCCTTCTACGATTCAGTGAGGTAATCCTAAAAAAAAGAAAATTCCCACCACGATACAGTCAGGTATACCTAAAAGTATGAAAATTCCTACCATGAAATAGTTAGGGAATACTAAAAGAATTAATAGTCCTTCCATGTATAGTGAGGTAATAGAAAAATTCCAGCCTCTATACAGAGAGTTAATCCTAGAAATAGGAAAATTCCCGCCACGATACAGAGAGGTAATCCTAGAAATAGTAAAATTCCCACCACGATACAGAGAGGTAATCCTAGAAATAATAAAATTCCCGCCACGATACAGAGAGGTAATCCTAGAAATAGGAAAATTCCCGCCAGGATACAGACAGGTAATCCTAGAAATAGTAAAATTCCCACCACGATACAGAGAGGTAATCCAAGAAATAGGAAAATTCCCGCCACGATACAGAGAGGTAATCCTAGAAATAGGAAAATTCCCGCCACGATACAGAGAGGTAATCCTAGAAATAGGAAAATTCCCGCCACGATACAGAGAGGTAATCCTAGAAATAGGAAAATTCCCGCCACGATACAGAGAGGTAATCCTAGAAATAGGAAAATTCCCACCACGATACAGGGAGGTAATCCTTGAAATAGGATAATTCCCACCACGATACAGAGAGGTAATCCTAGAAATAGGAAAATTCCCACCACGATACAGAGAGGTAATCCTAGAAATAGGAAAATTCCCACCACGATACAGAGAGGTAATCCTAGAAATAGGAAAATTCCCACCACGATACAGAGAGGTAATCCTACAAAAAAGAAAAATCCTGCCACGATACAGTTGGGTAAACCTGAAAGAATGAAAATCCCTGCCATGAAATAGTGAGGGAATCCTAAAAGCCTTAAAAGTCCTTTAATGAAATAGTGAGGTAATCCTAGAAAAAGGAAAATTCTTGCCACGATACAGTGAGGTAAACCTAAAAGAATGAAAATCCTTACCATGAAATAGTGAGCGAATCCTAAACGAAGTATAAATCCTGCCATGAAATAGTGAAGATATTAAAAGCAGGAATTCTCTTGTCAAAGGAGGGCCCCAAAACTTAATCCCCTATTGGGACTAAAGATCAAAATTTTTATGAATCAAATTAACTAATGAAGTGTTCTCCAAATAGGGCCCTAAGACTTGATCACCACTTGGGACTCACGTTCAGCAAATGTTGTCAATCAAATTAACTAATGAACTGTTCTCCAAAGGAGGACCCCATGACTGATCACCTCTTGGGACTCAAGTTCAACCCAAGTATCATTGACTTATGTTGATTCGTTTTATACTTCTCATCAAAGTTTTGCGCATTATTTAAGCCAGAATTTTATTTTAAATCGTAAGAATTATTTTTTAATGGGGTGAATAGGAAATATTAATCAGTTTAGCGATAAAATTCTTACTTAATTAACACATTCTGTGAGGAGGTGCGCAGGCGGATTCGTACCTTGGCCAAGTTTATTTGCGCGTAATTGAATATAAGGAACGATACAGGGATTTGAACACGGCTCTCCAATTAAGAATTCCGACCCATTATCCATTACACCTGCGCAACAAATCTTACAACACTCGGTATTACAAAAATGTCACCCATCTAAGTAATGACCCGGCTCGATGTTGCTTAGCTTCAGTGATTGTCTGCGAACCAGTGGTTCAACGTGAATAGCCTCATGCACAGACCTCAAGTGGAACTAAAATATACGATCCATCGCTAAAGATACTAGTTAATTAGAGATTTATTTCTATCGCTCCATTAAATACTTGACTAATACTGCCATGTTCTATCTTTTTTAAGAGGAACATGAAGCCACAAATTACAGGATTTATCAATTCAGAAGCATCTACGCGAACTTTTGGCTGATGAAGAGTTTTCCACTCTATAAGCCCTTACCCACAGACGAAATGAATGTTGCTTCATTGGTACATATTCAGATGAAATGCATTCGTTGGTCCTACTAGTTCTGGCCTTCACTGTCAAGAACCATCATGTCAGCTGCAATGGGAGAATACATTTCAATTCGTATTCACTTAGAAAGGAGAAAGTTCCATTAGGGCTGGTTCTGCCCAAGATTCGCTTCTTTTGATGAATACATATTACGGGTGGAGGA
>OZ010585.1:115551450-115561450 GCA_963932145.1 Acanthosepion lycidas | reverse complement strand
ATCTAAATATGCGTTTTTATTTTTTTGGTTTATTTAATAATATATTTTGTTAAAAAGACTTTGTGAATTCGGTGCTTAAAGGGACATTTTGTTGGCAGGATGGAGGCATGTAATACTATAGCTAACAAGCTTGAGTAAATGCTTTGAAAAAGGGATTAGGAGAGGCAGAGAAAAATACAAATGATACTGAGGGCTAGAAAGGATAGAAAGTTGTGGAGAGCTATGATCACCTACGTCCTGAAAGCACATTGCCCATAAAAGTCTTTTAGTGACACCCGCCACGATTCTAAGGGTTGTGGTATCTCTGAACAAATCTCTGGCTTAATCTAATTTGTCCTAACAGATCGTGTAGTGAAGATCATGTTGAACGCATACACTTTTAGTTCATTTCATATTCATGCGTAAGTCTCTACGGGCTCTAAAGAAGGATCTAGATTGTTTCTTATCTTCATAAACGACCTTCACGATATCATCAGGTTCCAAATAGGTAAGTATGCTGATGACAACTAGTTACTCCTGCTTTGGTAGATAGTCAGTCTTCTGAGGCACATGCGATCAACGCAAGCGTTCTCTAAGGCTCACTTCTCGCGCCAAACTACTTTCTTCTTTACGTTAATAATCTGCCTAAGAGTATACACCGACTCTTTATGGAAATCTATGCTGATGATATCAAGGTATATAGGTGCAAATCCAAAATTTCAGATGATCAAAGACTGGAAACTGATTTCTCTTTTGTCTCCCTAAAATTTACAACAAATTCCACTTTGTTTCTTGCTTCCCAGCTTGCTGGAGGCCCTCCTTTGTAATTGGCGTCTTTAAGATCCCCGGGAAGCCTCTGTTCCCTTAAATGATTGCCCTATTAGACTGTTACCTCTTTTTTCAATGTTTTTGTATCTCTAACCAACGCCGTATTAGGTTTCAAACCTTACTTCACACGAGGTCATTTCGGATCTTCAAAATGCCTTCCGTTTCGGCCATCACTGATGTTGCCTATCATGGTTTAGATATCGAGTTGTTGCCTTATGTATTTCCAAGTCATTCAACAGCTTACGGTCTTGCGGTGTCAAGGGACGAATATTAGGCTTAATCCAATAATTCCTAATAAATCCTGTAATTTAGGTCGTGTTTAACGCGCACTCTTTTACATTATTTCATACTAATGCGAGTGTCGTCCAGGGTACTATCCTGATTCCAATCTTCATTAATGACATTCACGGTGTCATCAGTTTTCAACTACGCATTTATGCTGACGACACAACCACTTACTCCTGTTTTAGAAGATAGTCCGATAGATCCGACAGATCCGACCAAGTAAAACTGGCAGTTTCTATCGAAAACGACCTTTAATCAGTTATTAATTGAGGCAAGGAATGGCATGTAAATTTTAACCCCCCCCCCACAAAAAAGCCGCATTCATTTTTATGCTCAAAGAGAACCTTTTCTGCCTTACGTCTGTATGGCTGGTGCTAATGTCCAACAGAACATCTCGCCTTCTTCCACTGACATAAAATGGAGTGCTTATATTGAATCAGTTGCGAGGTCTACAGCAAGGAAAATTGATTCACCAGATAATTTTTCTCGTCAGAATCCATCTTGCACATTTATAAATCTATCATTCGTTCGTGCATTGAATACTGCTGACATATGGGGTATGGTTCTCATAGTATATATTTCCAGTTTTTTTTTTTTTTTTTTTTTTACAAAATCCATAGAAGATCTGTAATGTAATAGATCTTGACCTGGCATATCGACTTCAATCAGTTCCTCCCTGCCATTATGTGCATTCCTTTTATTTTTTTTTTCTGCAAATATTTCCACGGTAAATGTTCTGATGAGTTTTCCTCCTTGATACCTGGACTCTGTGAATTTAAGCTCGTTACTAGATTGGCAGATAGGTCTTGTTGTTTTCCTGTTGAAATAGCACGATGCAACCATATATTTTATTCTAGGTTTTTCTTTTCTCTCTCCCTCCAGGTCTCTTACTTCATTTCTTTTTACAATTTTCACAAATTTAAATGCATATATGATCGCTTTATTCTGTGGTTTCTTCTTTTTTATCCTTTCTCCTCACTAAAGTCTTATCATTTTGTTTCACAACCTGTAACCCTATGCCTCTTAGTGACATTATCGCCTTTTGGGGGATAAATTATAAAAAAAATTAGGCATCCCTGAAGAAAATTTTCAGCTGTAGTGGATATTGGCAAAATTATTTCTGGATCATTATTCTTCGTAAAGAGATGCACTTGTTTTTTTTTTTATTGTTTGTTTTGTTATTTTTTCTTTGTTTTGAAATAAACCAACAAATAAAGTTGAAATTATTTAAAATCGACAACTATAACATTTAGCTAAATTAACAATAAAGTGGCGAGCTGTTAACATTTCAGAAAAATATAATTCTCACATAATAAACTGATTGAGTTAATATATTTATAAAATTATTTTTAATATTTCTGTAAAATACTAATGGGTTTTACTCTATGAATATAGCATCCACATATTCCTGGCGGTCTCCTTGTAACTCACGCGGAGTTGTGATTCATCTTGAAATTAGATCTTTATTCGAGACAACAATTTTATGAGGAATTGAATCAAATAACTGATTAATTTGTTTGATAGAAATGCCGAAAAGCCTCACGCATGGGTGAATAGAGAGATCTGTGTGTTGATATAGAGAAATCACGAATACTGAATTGCTGCGTCCGATCAAGAAGCCATTACAAAATTAAATCCGATGTGTGGTCACGGGGTCAGATTTTGATTTGCTGGGAGGTATTTCTCTCGCACACTGTATATAATGAGTGTCTTAAAAGCATACTACCGGTTGACCCAAGACTTCTGAGTGAAATTGGTTAGACGAAACACTTTGGAAGCTGTCGATAGTCTTAAGATACTAGTCATCTTGGCCGAGGGTTTGAGCTTACTGCCGTTTTTCAAACTACTGATCATGACAGATTTTGCACTCTCCCCTAGATATTGTAACTTGGGTCTGCCCAAAATAGTTGAATTATAAGACATGATGATCTTTGTGGAAGATGAACAAACACAATGTTGCCCGAGCAGCCAATTGCAATAAGTATCGGTTTCAGCCTCATAAACATGTGTTCTTGGCAAACGACAGTAGCCCAGCATTGCACACACACAAACACAAACTCATATATATATATATATATATATATATATATATATATATATATATATATAATTATTTTTTTTAAATATCATTACTTGGCTACATAAGAGTTCTGATGTTTCAAAAATGAGAGCCGCAAACCTCAATATAATTATTAAAATTAAATTGAATTAAAGTATCAAGCCATGATTCATCCTCAAGCGAAAATTTAGGAATAACCAATCTTGAAATTTGGGCATCTTTATAAGCATATTCATTCCCAAAATAAATTACTATGGAAACGGCTGGGGTGACTATTTTGACAATAGTTTTCTGCAGACATCAACAAATTTTTGCATTAAATAATTAGCATAAAAATAATTAAATTTCATAGTCTAATAAAATATTTAAAAGTTTAACACAATAATAATACAGAAAAAACCCTTTATGAAGTCGTCGAAAAAACAAATTGTAGTTCAATGTGACGCGTTTATGCACGAAGCAGCTCTTTAGGAAAAAAATAAATAAATAAAATAAAACAAAATTCTTTAGACACTTAACGACTTATTATGGTGTCAATAGCTATCTTTCGCTGTGACTGACCTAGAAGATGTGCGCACATGAATGCCATCATTTGCTTTGAAATGGATACGCCGACTCTACTGCGGCTTGAACTCTTTCCGAAGGTGACTGATATGTGAATAAAAACTAACTCTCAGTCCCCTTATCAAAATGTTTTTTCTGAGTAAGGGATTATGACTAAAAATATTTGTGTTCTAATCTAAGGAAGATTCTACAGATGTGTTTCCTGACGTTACTATTGAAGGGTGAATTGAACCAAATAATTTTGTGCTTTCTATTCTTAGAATTACTATTGATATTCTCACTAGTGTTAGGAATGTACTTTTAAACATTGTGCTTCAATTATATTTAATGCATCAACATGGGAGGTTAGATTCTTTACTAATATATGTATGATTAAAAAATTCCTTATTAAAAGGCATGTCTGGATAGATAGACTGTACTCTCAAGGAAATTAATGACCTTGGCGTTGGTGACAATAGCAATGTTAAGTCTGTGATCCTTAAAGGATTTAGTTAGCTGTTTTCTAAGCCAATCAGTTGTTTTGTGGCTTGGAGATACGTAGAAGTATCATTTCGTTGTCCCTGCACAGTCCGATGTTCTCACTATCGAAAATATAACGAGGAAGTGTTCGACTACGCCGAAGATTGTGAACTAGTCAACTTGCTACTACTATGGAAGCTCATATATATTTTCGAACGGAAACAAGTAATGAAATTATTCAAGGGTCACTCCTGATCGCCTGTAGGCACAGAAAATCGTTTCTCTTAAAATATTGGAAGTCCGATTAAATTATTTTATTATTTTTTTTTCTTTTATTAAGCTCTAGGTTTCATATCCGCTTACCTCCCTTTAATCTGTCAGTCCATACTATAATGTTGTTGCAAAAATAATGTCGTTTTTCTTTTGAAGTTGAAAGTCAAAAAAACGACATTATTTTTGCACCAACTTAATATATCAGCCACAGAGATGAATCTCCAGTCCTAATTTAAAATTTAAACTATATTTTTCCTTTATTTATTCATTTTATTTTTTCTCTTTTCTCTTTATTTAAAAAAATTACGTGCACCTCATTTCCTGCACCTTTTGTACTATTTTATTTTGAAGCAACGTTCCGCCCATGTGACATCTCTATATTTTTATGAAAACTTAAGACATACTTTGTGCACGATGAACTGGAAAGCCAGCGAAAATTAAATCGCCCACCAGCACCTAGTTATATGTATATTTCTTACATGATTTAGATCATTCGGACTATTGTCCTCATCTTTTTTGCCATATTTATTACAACGTTCCGGCCGTTGTACGCTCCGGCCTTCTTCAGGTGGCTGGAATGTTGCACTGAAACCTTTATTTCACTCACTGGGGTAGGCTGTTCTAGTTCCACGTGCCATGTTTAATGGATGCCAGTTATCTGTTATCTCCTGTTACTTCCCCTCTGAATGTTCTCCACTGCCTTAACCGGGTATTGAACTCACACTCTTTGGGTCCTGTCACTGGATCTAACTAACGCCTTTATCCACTGTGCTATGTGTAGTGACAAGGACGAGGACAATAGTTCGAATAATGTAAATAATGTACATACTACCTTATCTCAGAAATATAGACGTATATATATTTGACTGCCCCTATGTATAATCACGAGACGTTTCAGTCCCGCAAGTGATTTACAAACCTTGTCTTAAAACTCACACAAGTAACATGCAGATCATTTTCGTTTGCGTTGCATTCTCAAGAGTTTGCACCTGATTTCTCTGCTGTGATCTTATATGACTGGCTAAAGCAACACCCGAGAGGGTGACTTTTCCACAAATATGGCAAGCGTGTTGATATCATAATAGCTGTGTGTGTGTCCGAATGGCGCGCTTTTTTGTTACACTGCTCAATTTTATCTCGTTCAAAATTGATGCAGAGTTACTAAATATACTTTCTCCTGCCAGATCTATCTCTAGCAACAGTTTCATAGTCTTCAATATTATCTCCGAGTGTTAACATATATATATATATATATATATATATATATATATATATATATATATATATATATAGAGAGAGAGAGAGAGAGAGAAAGAGAGAGGAAG
This sequence comes from Acanthosepion lycidas, assembly GCA_963932145.1. NCBI lineage: Eukaryota > Metazoa > Mollusca > Cephalopoda > Sepiida > Sepiidae > Acanthosepion > Acanthosepion lycidas. The sequence goes on along the minus strand of OZ010585.1, from coordinate 115,555,678 downwards.
TGAGGGAGAGATAGAGAATTAAGAATATTATAAAAAATGCACAACACCAGTAAAAAATGGCAAACAATTTAGGCTATTTTTTTATTACAAATTATTTAAAACCGCCAAACTTATAGATAAAAATAATAATTCACCTCTTACTACAAAATTATATAGAACAAATATTATTTACGAATTTAAATGTCCATTAAGTAATTGTATTGCTGATCACTCAAAATTCGTAAACAATTATATAGGCCATACTACAACATGCATGACAAGAAGACTCGCACTTTCTGACCGTAGCTCAATTAGGTGTCATTTAAATACTCATGGAACCCTTCTCAACACTATCCGTTACATACTTGTTGATAATACAAATGTAATAGCAAAACTATGAACATAGACACAATATCTTGACCTTGTTCTGAAAATGAAACAATATATAAATACATACTTACAACAATTTATTTCTTGTTGGTAGTTAATATACTTCAATCTTGAAATGATTAATGTATAGCCGAATGATCTCGGAAAGAAACAACAATTGAACAGTTGTTATATAATTTAGAAAAGACAAATATCTAAGATCACATGACAAATTGTACAAAAACTAAATCAAAGCAACTTGTCTAACTTGGATATACTGTTCTAGTTCCACATGCCATGGTCTTAATGGATGTCAGTTAACAGTTATCTCCTGTTAATTCCCCGCTTAAAAACAGTCTACCCCAGTGAGTGAAATAAAGGGTCCATTTCGACATTCTTACTACCTGAAGAAGGCCGGAGTGTACAACGGCCAAAACGTTGCAATAAATATGGCGACAAAGATGAGGACAATAGTTCGAATAATTTCAATAGTGTACATAATACGTCATCTCATAAATATAGACAGATACTGTAAGATCGCCCATTTTACAGATTTTACCGAAGCTAACTGATTCCACTCTTATTCCATTGGTGAGATGTACATTCCACTCGAGCAGCTTTTTCTCACAACCCACTGCTTTGTGGAACTGACTCCTAGGTTTAACCGTCTCATATCCGCATAAACTGTGCTTCTTACTCTGTAAGCATCTACCACGAGTGGCTCTCGGTTCTTTTCCAGTGTGAAAATCATTGAGTAAAAAAAAATAAGTAAATAATTTGATCTTTAGTATTTATCATAACTTTCCAAATTCTCTTTCATTTCACGTATTATGTCAAAATAAAATTCTAATTGTTATTTCTGTTTGTGAAAAGATAAACTGATTGATTTAAAAGCCAAAGACAATTCTTTATTTGATATTTGCATTTATTTTTCGCTCTTAATCACCTTAATGACGTTACCATCCATTGTGGCGGGAATAAGGGGATAGGACGAATAGACAGTTTCAAACATTAAACTCGTCTAAAAATATAAATACGATAAAAGAAATCTCGAATCTAATTGGGTTGAATAAAAAGATTACGAGTCAAATAAAACGAAAAACTAATTAATTTTAAGTTTCTTTCTCCGACTTGACAGAAGCTGAAAGCAGAAATGCCGTTCCGTTATTCAATTTAACACTGGGTGCAAATAAAGCAAATCTATTCATCGCCCCAAGAATCTCTCTCTGACAATATCTTGCTTTGACAGGCGGAAATAAAACTGCCGAAAATATGGCACTGGTCCATCTCCTTCACGTCTAATAATGGTAAATCTTTTTTTTAATCAATTTTGGGGATTGTCCCCTATCAAATGGGGGACAGTCATTTATAATTTTTCATTTGACTTTCTCATTTGTTTGTACCACGAAGACATTGCATATCAAGTTTCCTCGTAGATAGACACTTGTGTGTCTAAATTCTTTTTTTTTTAATCTAGTTCAACACAAGGAAGGCAGTAAAGCCACGAAGACACATCGGTTTTGTTGTGGTGTCTGGCAAAATATAAAACACTTGACAGAATCAGTTGTGATAGCAGTATTCAATACCCAGCTAAAAAATCCACTGGAATAGTATTATCTTTCATCGCTGACAATTACGCAGGACTAAGGGGTGTCTGGCTCTTATCACAAAAGGGTTACTGGGTGTGGAAGAATTAAAACACAGGAATATTACTAAGGAGCAAAAAAAAATAGAAATCAGGAGGATAATAGATAACGACTGACATTGCATTTAAGTTTATGGAGATTAAATTTAGCTGGAAAGTGTGGAAACGGAAGGAAGTTGCACAAACTGGAAGTACAAGTAGAGAAACAGTTAACATAGAAATTACTGTCATATTTAGCCAAACCAACTATAAATTCATTAGATCTCGATACCAGTTTAGTACTGCACTTAAATTCTGAAAGTCTAGCGAAGAGATCCGCACAATTATCATGAAAGTATTTATAGATAAGGAGCAGTGGGACAACATTACAGTGGTGGGAATGTGACTGAAGCCTAAACGCCACATCAGGACAAAAAATATTGCTGGTTATTATTTGGATTCTATCTAGGCGCTATGGATAGATAGCAGAAGTACCAAACTATATGTGCCGTCATATGTATGACGATAAACTGCATCCGCGTCCTGGGTAAGACGATAAACTACGTCCAACAGCAAGGCCTCTGATCAGAAGATTTTGAGGAGCATGGAACCATCTCTTAATTGCTGGTGTTCCCAGGTCTATCCTGACCCAGAGTGGTAACACCTGTTAGGGTTCCTGCTATGGGCAAATAGTTAACCCCCACAACCTGACTCAAAACACTATGAAAGTGAAAAAATAGATTTTAATACCAGAAATATTAAAAAAAATAGTATCAGCAATAAATATTTGAAAAAAGAAAATATTGTCAAAAATAAAAATCTAGTCAGCCTTAAATAACCCATTGAGGTGTTGATATGCCACAAAACAAACTAAACTATACATTTTAAAAAAAAAAATATTACAAACTATACATTTCTGAAAAATATTACCAGCTACACATTTTTGAAAAAAAAGGGGACATTTTGTCGGTATTAAATAGCCCATTTTGGTTGATATGCCGTAAAATAAAACAAACCAAATCAAACACAAACCAGACTATATGTGGCAGCAATCTTTTAAGCATGGACGAATGGTAGACTTACAGATATGTAGGATAGATTATCGGCAGAAACATTGTCTTGCACGCCACATTGAACCGTCTTTCTCAGCAGGGGATCATGCAATTGAGTCAATGTTATATTTTCAATTCATGTTAGCTGAGAACGTTAGCCCGAGAAAAGCGAAAAGAGTGACTTTCCTGGGGCTTAACATCAGCCATTTGATAGAAAGCAGAGATGGGTCTCTCAGATGACTAATGGAGAGCCTAAAAAGCGTTAATGAAATTAAAACGATTAGCACATGATCATAAATGCGGTGATTATTTTCTTACCTTTCTGAATACGGTTTTTACGACTTTGATGTCATGTGACAAGAAAACATGAAATCTCAGTGGGAATGCATAGACAGTCTAACTCGGCAGTAAATAACTTTCAAAGAACTTTTTTTGCACTATGAAAATTGCATGCTCAAAAGACTTGTGCAGATCTTGTAAATTAATTTCTGACAAAACAGGACAAAAGATATAACTTTCAATTTCACAACAGCTCGCATTTAATACTCTGCAATGTTCATTTTTCAGTGTAAGACAAAGCAAATTGCAGATCATGATTAATCAAAATAACTGATGTACATCTCGAAAGATGGATTTGAAAAATGTTTTAAAAAGTAGTGGTGATGCTGAAATTACCATGCGAAAAAGAAAACAATTTCATAATCAAGGAGATATTGCCCTTACTAAGAGGGAACCTTTCCTGACAGATATCACACAACGTGCATATATATATATATATATATATATATATATATATATATATATATATATATATATATATATATATATATAATATTTTTTGTTTAAAAATATGATTGCTTCGCTACATAAGACTTCTCATGTTTCAAAAACGAGAGCCGAAACCATACAAATAATTATTAAAATTCAGTTGAATTGAGGTGTTTAGTCCCGATTCATCTTCAAGCGAAATTTCAGAAATCATAAATAGTAAAGCTCTACTTCTGTATTGGAGCACTGTCTTCTTAAAAATAAAAAACAAAATTACTAAGGAACTCCGGATTACGCACCCAACGTGTTCTTTTCTATTTTCTGCATACCTGCCCACTTATATATACATATATACATTCACACACACAGAGCAGATTTCTCTTTCCTCATGACACATCCATTTATATGCAGCCTGGTCTGAAGATCGCATGTAAAA
>OZ010585.1:115531450-115546450 GCA_963932145.1 Acanthosepion lycidas | reverse complement strand
TCCATTAGGACTATCCCTGTTGCAGTGCATGTATTATGAATGAAAAGAATATATATATATATATATATATATATATATATATATATATATATATATATATATATATATATATATATATATATGTGTGTGTGTGTGTGTGTGTGCATATATATGCATTTTTGACCAAGTTGGATGCTAGGCGGTAAACCGATTAAACAGGTTTCCTTCAAATTAATGTGGAATACGTCTTTAAATAAACAGATATATTTAATAGATTTATACTAGGGTATTAACCGCGATCTAACTTTACCTTACGTTAGAGTACATTAATATCCTGCTATCATAATAAATACATCTAAGACATAACAGTTCAGGACTCTAGGCATTTAACCTATAGAAATATGTTTCTCTCAATTTAATTAATAATCATTCAATTCAAATCTGTTATGTTTTTAACTTAAATTTCTTGGTTGATTATTCAAAATGCTTATACTAATTTTCATTTACTTTTTTTTAAATATGTTTAGCTAATTTCGAAAAACCTTTTTAAAATGTTTTGAACCAGGCACTTCTTTAATATTATTTACAGAAATTGTTGAAGAGAACACAGGGAATTATTCCCGCTCTAAATTTTCCTTAGTTTAAATTACATTCATATTTTACAAAATATTAATAAAGATACTCTTGATATAAATATGTTTCTCTGAATATAAGTATTTTAATTTAAATTTCTTGGTTAATTATATAAAATGTTCATGAAAAATTTTCGTTAATTTCGAAATCATTAAATATGTTCTCTTTTGATATTAATTACAAATAATAGGTTGAATGAAATATATCAGAATTGAATTTTTGGCCCTTTTGACAGAAACAGACGGGGTTGTTTCAGATTCACACGTTATAACAGACTGAGGTCAGTATGTCAAAATAGGTCAACACTGCTTTTCCCCGCTTCCATTAATGCGAGCCGTGCACCAATGGAGTAATGCTAGAGCTTTGAATTCTTGTATACATTATTTTCACCTCTTCTTATCAATAATTATATTGTTTCCATATATCTGACTGTTCAGATAAGCCTGCTCATGTTAGTAGAAATGTCATCACTGGGATGCTATTTCCCAGTCAAGAGTGTTTTCATGTTGGAGAATAAATGGTAGCCAAATCGGGCGAATTTGGAGGGTGACCTCCTATTAGGTTGGTCCAAAAATAATGACGTAATAATGTTGTTTTTTGACGTATTTTTAACGTCAAAAAACGACATTATTACGTCATTATTTTTGCACCAACAAAATAGTTTAAAGCCATAGTCACGCACAGCCACTGAAATCAAGGACTTGTTTTCTGGAGAGCAGACGAGTGCTGATGAAACAAAACTGCTTTCTCCAGTTTCCCTGGGCGTTTCATCTTGATGGTTTGTTGCAGCCGCCTGAAAATCGTACTCACGATTGATAGTGTGGTCTTATCGAAGATAGAAAAAGAAAAATGCCATTTGTATCCCCTCCCAAAACGGAGGTTTTCTTAGTTTGGAACAATTGACGAGGGTTGCTTCCTCTGCATAAATCTTTCTTTGTATTTGGCTCAAAGTGATTAAAACAACGCTCATCTTCGTTTAGGAACCGTACAAAGAAACCAGCTGAATCTGCCTTACACAATATCAATTTTTTTTTCTGTGATGTGGTCAACAAGTGCGCTTTTTGTTCAGGTGTCAGAAAACGTGTACCCACCCCCACCGAGCTGAAACCTTTGTCATGCCAATTCATTGTGAAGAATATGTTCAACACCCTCACAGAATATGCTAACGGTATTTGCTATTTGATTTATGGTCACTTTTCTATCATCCATCACCATATAGTGAACACGATCAGTGTTTTCGTCGGTGGTGGCAGGTACAGGACGTCTCAAACTTGGATCATTCTTCAAGACTTTACCTTCCCCTCCTAAATTCATCTGCCAACTTTTCACTGATGGTAAGCTGGGGCATCACACGTTACTATAGCAATTGTCAGCATAAATGTCCTTGTAGGTTAAACCCTTTTTCCTATGTACTTTATAACATCACAATGTCAGATTTAACCCATTTTCAAGAGAAGTCGGTATTAGTTAATTTTAATAACTTTTTCAACAGATGTCAGAAAGAAACAATGCATTAATAAGAAGTTGAAAGTAATACATGCAAATTTTTCTTAATTAATAAAAAGATTTATAAATAATACAGGCAAATTTTCACGGCATCATTTCGAATTATTCAGCCAATCCTCGTACAACTGTAACATTGTTTATTTTTGGACATCAAATAAAATTAAATAATACGAAAGGGCAGCTCTTGGGAAGAATAAAGCTTGATAGAGCAAAGATAAATGCCAGAATTTATCGAAAGTGATGCATTTTTCAAATATTCTTTAGTTTCACTAGATCAGATTTTGACAGTTAAGAGACAAGTAGACAACGTCAGGTCATCATTGTTCCTTTCGGTCCACTTAAACAGCAACCTCCTCAGAACTGATATATTCTATTTCCTGAACAGATGCTTCCCCGATCACTACAATCTAAAACGCTTGAGGTGCAGAATCAAGCGATATCTACTCTATATATATTTTAATAATACACATATATGTATTTCTGTCTTAATATTCTCACAAACATCTCTATATGTATCAAGAAACCCAAAAATTGACCATATATGGACTTCTGACTTCCATTTTTTTGCTCTTACAACAATCGTATTCATTAGCCTCTACCTATAGCCTTCTGATAAAACGAATTCTGATAAAAATGTATCCCGATTGTTGCTAGGCTAACGGAGTTAAATTATATAGTGTCAAGACACTTGGCACAGAATGATTTGAACGATGCCGTGAATCTACACTAAGTCACTTCCGCAGTTTAAGCATTGCTTGGAAGAAAGTCTGTTGTCGGTGGTCGTCTCATCATACCACATAAATTACATCGGTGATCATGGTGTGTACAGCAGTTTGGGGCTAAGAACAACATTTCGACAAACGCTATATTCCCTGTAACTCGCCACTTCTGATTTTCTCTTTTCACAACTTAAAACCAACTGGAAATGAATACGGTTTCATGACGTCGAGGAAAATCAAGGGCAATGCGACGAGACAGCTGCTTGTTATCACAAAAAAGGAGTTCCACTGTTGATTTCTTTAATGTAAACGACGCCTGATAAAGTGGGTGGAATCTGTAGGAGATTATTTCTAAGATTAAATGTCAAATTGATATATATTGTAGTTTCTTTTTATAAGTCCCAATATATTTTGATCAGACCTCGTATTGCGTGAATAATAATAACAACAACAATAATAATAATAAAAATAATAATAATAAATGTAGCACATGGGAACATCAGCTATCCCTGTTGTAGTTGGAGCCCTCGGGTTGGTTGGAAAAGATTCCAGTAAATTAATTGAAGGGATTCCTGGGAGCCCATGCCTCAAAGAAATGCCAAAAACTTGTTCTCACGAGTACAGCCCACACTTTACGAAGGGCTCTATCTATGTAATTTTTTAAAATTTTGTCAGTGGAAAGAGTCCTGATGCCATTTGTAATCTTAGGTCTCTGCGCGGGACCCGGAAAGAAATGTGTACACACCAGAAATCAAATGAAATAAAAACAATAATATATATATATATCAGGTTAGTGCAAAAATAATGACGTAATAATGTCGTTTTTTGACGTTAAAAATACGTCAAAAACGACATTATTACGTCATTATTTTGCACCAACCTAATATATATATATATATATATGTCTGTGTGTGTGTGTACTGAATTGAATAAAAAATAACACGAAGCAGCATTGACGGAGAAGAAACACAAAAAAGAATTGAATCATCAACTGAAGAATAAAAGTAAAATTATATAAAGGAGATTATCTTGTTCAAACTACCGTTTAATTTAAATGTAAGAAAAAATATTGGTAAATGTTTGTAAATTACTCGCTAAACCATTCCCAATGGCTATATTGAATTCGTTACGAGTTCAGAAAGTTTGTGCACTAATATCGTCCGAGATAATTTTGCTCTCCAGAATCTATCCTACATAACTGTCAGTCTACCATTCGTGCATGCTTAGAATATTGCTGCCACACATGGTCCAAAGTTCCTTTCTATTTATTTAGACCTCCTTTAAAATAATCTGAAATTCTATTTGTTCTGATCTGTCGGCTCAGCTTCAGACTCTTTGCTACCGCTGTAAGGTTACCTGTGTCTTTTCTATAAATAATTTAATAGAAATTGTTCGGGTGAACTCATTACTCTGGTACCTAGACTTTTTTAATTCAAGCGCAGTACTAGACTAGTGTCGAAATCTCATAAATATACAGTTGAGTTGGCTAGATATAGCCGGAAGTTCTATGTTGTTTCTTTTCCCGCTTGTGGAACACCCTTAGTGCATCGTACATTCCAGCCAACTTTAAGCTACAAAAAATTTAAATGCAATGTAAATCGCTATCTCTTGTCCTTAGTAGTATTTTGCTTCCCGCTCATTTGTAATGTTTCTGTTTTTAATTCTTCCACACCCAGAAAACCCTTTTGTCTTAGTGGCTGTTCTGCCTTACATAGGGTGAACACAACCTAAAAACATATAAGAAAAAACAAAAAAAAAAAACATGGTAACATTGTGCTATAAATTGAAATATCGTAATTATTAATACTACCACTAACAGTAATTGTAATTTTATGCACTTAAAAGTTACATTTTCTGAAGTCATTTACGAGTATCTGAACGAATTCATTAAAATTATTCTCATTGTTTTCCTCAATGCTTAACGCGAATTCCAACATAAGTTAAAATTGGACGTAATTAATCGTTTAAAGCGTTGTTTATCTATAAGTTCGAAAGTGTTGGCTCGGAATCAAGGTGTACTAAAAAGAACAGATTGTAAGGATTGATTCAAACAATTATCCTAACTTTCCAGGAAGATCTCCTTCAAAATAGAACAGCAATCAAACCCGCTGATATATTGGGTCGTCAAGCATATTAATAATCATATAACCGCTCGTACACATCGAAGAACATAATTTATGAAAAATTATTAGCCTGAATTGCGCATGCGTATTGTTCTGCTCAGTATCTTAGGAAGTATTTTTCTAACGCTTTGTCACCCCACAAAATTAGCAGCTATAATTTCCGTTATTTTCGATGTAGATCCTATGAATCTTCCTTGTTTGTGTTTTCATAATACATTCTTATATTTCTTCGCATTTACATTATACGTCTTGTTTTTTTTTCTACTTATTTGATTTTTTAAAATTATTTCCCCACGAAACAAGTGAATAAAACACTAATACGCAACGGGTTACTGAGAGTTAAATTTTCCGAGAGAAAAGAAAGAATATTATGGAGCTACCACAATAAAAGAACAAGAGATAAGAAGACAGAAGATGACGATTGACATTCCAGTTAATTTTTAAAGATCGTAGTTGTCTTGTTGATTAGTAAACAGAGTGTTGTAGTGTCTTACCTCTAAAGAGTCTATGTTGGACTCTTCAGCCTACTATAAGATTTGTAGGAGAGAATGTCTTGGGGGAACAGTGCCTTCACCTGTTCAACTGTCAAAATCAAAGGGCAAAGTTTCGTCCGGTGAGGTTGACAGACCCGGACGAGTTGATGCGGGTTCTAAAGGAATATTTTTGGCCGAGCTTACGGATTCGGAGAAACCCGTGCTAAACTCGGACTTGCGCTACATGCATCCCTCGTGGTGTGGTGTTAAATATTAACAGTCTAATAGATTGTTCTATCGAGGCTGTGACTTTTCGCAGCTGCTGTCGAACTCTTCCTTTGGGCAGAGAGGAACACGGACGAGGCTGCGCTGAAGGGTAGAGTCAATCCGTGGCGGTAGACAGACCCGAACACGTTTATGTGTGTTCTACGGGGATTTTTTGGCCGAGCCTAGAGGCTCGGTTGACCGACGTTAAACTCGGCGTTGTGCCACTTCTACCCTCGTGGGAAGGCTGCTAAATATTAGCAGTCGAATTGAGTAAACGCTGCGTCAACCGACACACACTCACTAGCCGTTAAATACTCTTTTGTTGTATTACTGTTTAATATATGATATATCTGTAATACTTATTTTATTATTTCTTTAACTATTTACTTGGTCACAGCACAGAGAGAGAGAGAGAGAGAGAGTACTGCAAACGTGAACTGCAAATAATCGTTCTGTAAAAACGTAAGTCATCTAACACTTCCATAACACTATCTTCGCAAAAAAGATTCTCATGGAAAACTTGTACAATTTCTGTAAAACACCCTTCAAATTGAGCTCTGTACAGAAAATGGAATTAGAAAATCCTTCGTCGTTAGATTTTGACTATATAACGTTTCATGTTTTCTTTTAAATATTCACATTTTTAATTATATTGCTATATTTGTAACTGTGTCGGGTCGGACTTGGCTTACAGTCAAATCTCCTCGGTTTATTTAAATAAAACGCCATCGAATGCGATCAGTAATTAGCTCAATGACTGCCTGGAAACACAATTTATTGTTGACTGTGGGTATCACTAGGCAATAATCTCGGCTTAATATCATTATACTAAAAACTTTAATATTAAAAAGAATGAATGCAAAATTAGCGTTCAACTCATCTTTCCTGAATTCTGCTCTAATTATTGTCACTTAAGGAAAAAACATGCCGAAAATAGCGGTTACAGACACTGAAAGTAGGATGGGATATCGAGTTTCAATTCTCGCCAAGGCCGACGCGTTTCCTTCGGATCAAAGACCTTTGGAAATGAATCTGTTAGTTTTTCTAAGATATTGATTTTAATGGATAGGCAAACTGGGCTACTAGCTTTAAATACAATACCGGATAAAAATTGCATCTAATTTAAACCAGGCGTCAAAAAAGTCGGGTGCGTCAATAGGATCTACCCTGGCCGCTGAGATGAAAAGTACGTGATCTCACACCTGCACCTTGTTTGCAGACGTTGGTAATATTTTATAATACTCACAGATATATGAACAACTACCCTTGGCAGCGCTAGGCAGTCTCTTCTTCACCACAGGTAACCAATATAAAAGCGTCTTACATTCAACGAATGTACGGGGTTCACATACATCAGACAGACCGAGAGAAAATGACATATAGGAGTGAATAAAATATGTAATCAAAATCAAAATCTGGTGTTATCATTACTACCGGCACAACCCAGTTCATCAGGGCAATGAGTCTAGTAGGATAGTCCTGAATTCAAAACACGTTGGTCGTAGGCCTACCAATTTCAATCTTTAAAAAAAGAAGCCATAGTTGTAGCAAATAACTTTATTCATATACAACGTATCCATAAGGTTTGTGTGCACTTTAAAAAATTATAACTTTATTTGGATTTGCAATAGAAATAATCTGTAAAAAATATTATAAAGGTAATGTACCTAGTTTTAAGTATATCTAAAATAACTAATGTGATTTCAAGCATTACTGTAAATCGGCAAATGTTTTCTGTGAACTGCAAAATCGTGTTACCCTTTATATTGCTAATGATGGACATGTGGGAACTTAAATAAAATTTCAATAAAACCTTAAAAAATATAGATTTACTTCCTTCTAATACTTTTTACAAATTATTTCTATCGCAAATACAAATAAAGTTATAAATTTTTAAAGTGCACGCGAACTTTATGGACACCCTGTGTTACACATTGGACTATACAAGATTAACAGCTAATAAAATAAAAGTTTGATTAATAGTAATAATAATACCATTATTATTCGTTTCCATATAAGAAAACATTTGGAGTGCATTGACATGGAAAATACTGCTACTGTCAGTTGAATTTTATAAAATCTTTCTCTTAAAACAATTTTTCAGAAAAATCGGCTTACTGAGCCCAGTAACTTTTATTGCTCTTTCCATTATTCATGGCGGTCTAGTTTGAAATGAAAGTATTTCAGAAGAGAAACAAACGACAGAAGTTAAATAAAATTTTGAATTATTTTAATGAGACAATCCATTTAGATTTCGTCTCTTTGGACAATTTTCAAATTGTCAATTGCAAAATGTCACTATTGCAACTCTACTGAATATTTTTAAAATTACTGAAAATCGACCGGAGTAAAAGGCTGCTAAAATATTAATTGACCGGAATTAAATCAATTATAGCCAAACGATGATTGATTGATTTCCGGTTGTGAAGACTGAAGCAGAAGCGCATAGTTAGAGATGGAGTCATCTTAAGTTTCTTACGAATGTTCATTAATGTGTCTGTGACGCCGTGATTTGACAAGGAGTTAGCAGAATGTCTCCTCCAAGCATAAAGAAAGCTGTCAGCTTAACCGGAAATATTGCATCGCAGCAATATCAATAGTGCTATAAGTCGAATATCATTTCATCTACTTTTCTATTATTTCATCCAATGAAGCAACAATTTGTGTCTGAAATCTGGCTCTTAACCGTCGCAACATTGAGGGAAATTTAATAAGATTCGTAAGTGACGCACGCCTAAAGGTGTATTGGAATATCGAAAACTGTCTTCCAAAACCTAATCAAACGATTACAAAGTAGGAAAATATTGCTAGAAACAAAGAAAATAATACCGAACTGTTATGTAATATCGGTCCTCGTATATGACAGTGAAGGCAGGGCAATCTCTTTACAAATTAGGTAGAGACTTGAGGCAATAGAAGTGTGTTTCTACAAAGGATACTGTGTACACTATGGACTAAATATCAGCAACTACAAAGTTTTTTTTTTTAAACAAAAAGAACACATATCCCAAAGAATACCGTTGAAGTTTTTCGGGTAAATAATTAGGAAAGAGAGCTTGGAGAAAATTGAAATAGATTTACTGAATGCAAGATAGATAAATAGAGCGAATAACCTATGTAACAAGCTGATCGATAGAATAATAATTAAGTAATACAGAAAAAGACTTAGTATGACAAATGACATAATGTTGTCGATCACCCACGACCAGTTGAAAGGACAGATACAAAAAGAAGACGACAACGACGACGAAGAAGAAGAAGAAGAGGAAGAAGAAGAAGAAGAGGAAGAATTATAAATAAAATAAGAAATAGAAGATGAAAAAATAGAAGGAATAGAAGAAGAAAAGAAGACGATGAAGAAGAAATAAAAGACGAAATATAAGACGACGAAAAAGAAGACGACCCATTAGAAGAAGAAGAAGAAGAAGTGGAAGACGACGCATTAGAAGAAGAAGAAGACAACGACGCATTAGAAGAAGAAGAAGAAGAAGAAGAAGAAGTGGAAGACGACGCATTAGAAGAAGAAGAAGACAACGACGCATTAGAAGAAGAAGAAGAAGAAGAAGAAGAAGAAGAAGAAGAAGAAGAAGAAGAAGAAGAAGAAGAAGAAGGCGCATTAGAAGAATAGGAATAAGTGGAAGACGACGCATTAGAAGAAGAAGAAGACAACGACGCATTAGAAGAAGAAGAAGAAGAAGAAGAAGAAGAACTGGAAGACGACGCATTAGAAGAAGAAGAAGAAGAACGAAGAAGAAGAAGAAGAAGAAGAAGAAGAAGAAGAAGAAGACGCATTAGAAGAAGAAGAAGAAGAAGAAGAAGAAGAAGAAGACGACGACGAAGAAGAACTAGAAGACGACGCATTAGGAGAAGAAGAAGAAGAAGAACTGGAAGAGGACGCAGTAGAAGAAGAAGAAGAAGAAGAAGAAGAAGAAGAAGAAGAAGAAGAAGAAGAAGAAGAAGAAGAAGCTTCAGCAGCAGCAGAAGAACAAGAAGAAGAAGAAGAAATGTCATAAATCCCGAGGACAAAATTCACGGTGCCATTGTTGTAGTGAACGGTCTATTTCATTGTTTTAATGCAGTGTACGCTTTGTCTTCAGAATTGATGTAAGGAATTAAACTTCAGTATAAAGTAAAACTTTATGACACAAAACAATACTTATTAAAATTTTAAAATCAGTAAAAGAGTTTAAATATTAAGACATTTAAAAATTGTAGATGTTGTAAAAATGAAATAAACAAATTGGATTAACCTTTTATGTTACCCGGTTCCATTATTGTTTTATTCCAATACAGAACTGTGTTTCTTTTTCTTATCCGTTTGTTGTGTAATATTAAGGACGCTGCTCTCTCAGAAATACTCATTCATATCTAGAATTGACAATTCCGTGTCTTTTTTGACAAGTATATAATTATTTATTTTTTTATTATATTTTTTATTTCTTTTTGTCATATTTTATAGTAAGTTTGAATTCCTAGTCTAATGAAACGTTTTCAGTAAAAAGAAAATCGTAGTAACCTTTCTTCTTGATGATTTAACACGTTGAATTCCAGAGGTCAATTACGAAATCAAACTTCAAAAGTCATGTTGATAATAGCCAACCTAGGCAAAAACGTTCTATTATGAGTAGATATATAATCTTAGCTAATCGTAGCTTAGCACAAGGACGAAAGCAGGGGATACTCAGTGAGGATCAAACTCACTACTCACTGGCAATTATTCTAGGTGCCCATAGAAGCCAAGATAAAGTCGCCATCGTTCCCTCTTTGTTGTGGTGTTATTTAGCAATGGAAGCTTGTATTTGTACTAAATCGGTCCTAAATAGTTCGACGTACAAAACGTTAGGAACTTGATATGATAGGTATTACGCAGAGTAATCTTGTTGTGGTCGCTAACTAGTTTCGTATTCGACTAACTGTCGTCCGCCATTGACTAGTATTTAGTCACATCCCCACGAGGGTATCATGTGGCACAAAGCCGGTTTAACGTGGGATCTCCAAGCCCGTGGGCTCGGCCAAAAATATACCCTTTGAACCCGTATAAACGGGTTCAGGGTCGGTTTACCTCCCCGAACGAGACTCCGCTTTTTCGGCGTAGCCTCGTTCGGGTCCCTCCCGGCTCAAAGGCAGAGAGTTCAACCGTTCAGCCGGTCGTCCGACATCGACTAGTATTTAGTCACCCCCCCACGAGGGTATCATGTGGCACAAGGCCGGTTTAACGTGGGATCTCCGGGCCCGTTGGGCTCGGCCAAAAATATACCCTTTGAACCCGTATAAACGGGTTCAGGGTCGGTTTACCTCCCCGAACGAGATTCCGCCCTTCGGCGTAGCCTCGTTCGGGTTCCTTCCCGCCCGAAGGCAGAGAGTTCAACCGTTCAGCCGGTCGTCCGACCTCGACTGACCATCGTTACTCTTACTACTCCTACTTATATTAGGTGGGGGAGTCTATTAACTATAGAATAGGTGTGTTTCACCATAAGGCCCCCCCTCCTAAAACTTTCCTCCGTACGAGTAAAACAGTTTTATTTATTTATTTTTTACAGGAAAAATGAAGAAAAAACAAAAACATTTTTTTAGCAACATCGTAGCGTATCTCCTAAGTTTTGGATCCATTTTAAATGATCAGTTGCCTTTCTTTTTCTCCTGGATCGGCGTACGTCAAGTAAAATCGCTGCAAGCGTTGTTAGATCAAACCTATCGAAAATAACCTCCATCGACGTTTCTTCCGCGGGACCGCTGTCAATCACGGCGGAAGAGCGTCGTCTGGTCTGGTCTGGTCTGGTCTGGTTAATGTGCAGTCTGCACGTGAATTCTTCGCCTTTCACCAAGTACATCATATTGCCAATCCGCTTTTCTATTTTTTGGTACCTCCATAGTGTTACCAGAAACAACCTCCCGCTTTGAGCTTCTTAAGGATGGTGTCACAGTTTCTGTAGGTTCTTCTTGTGGCTCTAGCTTTACTTCTGTTGATCTTGAGCTTCTTAACGTTTTCTGGGGTGACTTCAATTGACTTAAATCATTTAATAATACTGCATGTCCTTAGCTGCGGGTAACTCGCTCCCCAGTTTTTCTCGATGTCGGCTTCATCTTTACTTTCTGGGCCTTTTTTTCACGTATATCATCGGTGTTGCCCATTCACAATACTAAACTTTTTTTTAAGTACACCGGTTTTCTCTAATCTGTCCAATTCTTTATCTATCTGTTCAATTGAGCTAAACGGCACATTCCTTTTCTTTTTGAATACCCGCTGGGCGTTTTCTTTTCGCTGGAATTTTACCTCCATATTAGTACACGTTCCCAACCCCGGAGAAAAAGCAGTAGGAAATGTTTCTTTAAGTTTCTTTATTCATTTTTCGGCGTCTGTGTTTAAACTTTCTACCTTGTAACAGAAGGAATTTATCGGTAGATCCCATAATTGGAATTCTGTTATCTAATTCGTACCAAGTAAATTCGTGGTATTTTCTATGACAAATAGTTTAGCTTTTCGCGTTTTTTTTTATTTAACGTGACGTTTGTTTTTTCT
Source organism: Acanthosepion lycidas (assembly GCA_963932145.1). NCBI lineage: Eukaryota > Metazoa > Mollusca > Cephalopoda > Sepiida > Sepiidae > Acanthosepion > Acanthosepion lycidas. The sequence continues at coordinate 115,534,230 of OZ010585.1, read as the reverse complement.
CCCGTCACTGACCTCGCGATTTTCTTTGTCTTCATTAAAGTTGGTTTCCCCAACTTCTTCCACGTATGCAAATTTATGATAGATGTGAGCCAGCGTCACGTTGTATTTTTATATTTTTATTACTTATTTCGACGGTAACAAATTTTATGGTTATTCCATCTTTTACCTCGTTGGACTTTAATTTTCTTATTTTGTTGTATTTATATTTTGCCTGTAATGCGAGCTTTTATGACCCACTAGTTTACAGATGAAACATTTTTTATTCTTAAAATCGCAATATCTGTACCGGTGTAGTTCACCGCAAGCTAAACTTGGCTTCAAGAGTTTTTGTTTATTTTTCTCTGTTATTTCACTTTTCGCTTGATAATCCGCAATTTTAGAATTCTTTTTGGTAGACTGACTTTCTTCTTTGTAGCGTATTTTCCTTACATGCAAAACGCCAGACTGTTCTATCTTTTTTGAATCTTTCTTTACGGTAACATATCTTGTGCAGTCTTCTGCCAATTTCTGTACCGTAATACTTGGATCGATTTCCTATTTTGCCAGTACTAATTTTCTCAATTCTGCGTCTCTTTCCGATACAAGCCGCTGAACAAACACCAAGCACATAAAATTGTCAGTGCTTAACTCTGCCAGCTTGAATTCTTTACAATGCTTATTCACATTGGCTGCGTACATTATATATATATAGTCTTGTTCGTCATCTTTCATCAGATTCAAACATTTCCACCTCTTGTGAAACAGACATGTCTTTTTACTAAATAATTCACTTAATATATTTACCGGCTCGGTAAATGTCAACTCGCTAGTTTTTTTCGGTAAAATGTAGTTTGCCAATTATTTATGCTCAGCAGTTCCTAACTTGCTTAAAAGAAGCCTAACCTGCTTTCCTTCAGTGGCAGTCCTCGTTATACACGTCCGTATATTTTTTATAATACTCCTCAAAAGTTATCTCTTCATCAGGACTGTACGTGAATATTTCAATTGAATTCCATATTGTATTATCTGGGAAAGAATCATTTTGTAGATTTTTCTCTTTCCACTTCTCAGTTATTTCCAGAATTTTGTTTTGAAACTCCCTATGTATCTGTTTCATTTTTTGTTGGAATTGCATTTGTCTATTGAAAGTTTCCTCCTGTAGCTGCATCTAGAATGTTTTCGTTGCTCTAATATTGTCATCTGTTGTTCCGACTGGAACTTAAAAAATTCCTGGAATATACTTTGGCATTCCTCCATCTTCGCAAAAAGTTTACACAATGCCTACATACTGTAGAGGCAGGTGGGGTCCTACGAATTTTCAAATCGTAACCTATTTGAGCAAACTGTATTATCGGGAAAAAATATTTCTTTTCTCACTTGAGATTACGGCAGATTTTTTCGTCACTAAGTTGACGCCTTGGCTTGCGAAAAACTTTGCCAATTTTTTTCTTTTTAAGTGTGAATCCGAGACTTTGTCAGCGAAGTTATTGTGCATGAGTATGAGGGAAAATGCTCGTCTCCAAATTTGTTGTGGAGTTATTTCGCAGTGGAGGCTTGTATTTGTACTAAATCGGTTCAAAATAGTTCGACGTACAAAACGTTAGGAACTTGACATAATTGATATTAAGCAGAGTAATCTTGTTGTGGTCGCTGACTATTTCGTATTCGACTAACTGTCGACAACTTTTGTCCGACATCGACTGACCCTCGTTTCTCTTACTACTCCTACTAATATTAGGCGAGAGATTCTATTGACTATAGAATAGTTGTGTTTCACCATAACACTCTTCTAGGTGGACAGTTCCTTGTACAGAAGGACTTTCGGAATCCTCACATCAGTAAACTGTTGCTTCCCTGGGCAGGATTTTATAAGAGATCGGCGGCTACCCATGGAGCGCATCTGCTCTCACCACGACACCTATTTTAGTTCAAGTAAAATCCAATATAACTTGGCATCGGCGTCGTCACAGGAGATGCCAGAACGTAAAAGAGAACTTCAGCTCCGGATTTGCTCACAGTTTTTATTCCCAAAACCTTTCCCATGAATGGATATGGCCACGAGGCAACGGATGTTTAAAATCAGATTTTGCGTTTCTCTTCAAAAAAAGAATATATATATATATATATATATATATATATATATATATATATATATATATATATATATATACTATAGTTCAAAAGTGTGAAGATAAGCGCAGAATTAGCATGAGATGTTCTTGACATAAGAGTGAAAAAAATGAAAAAGATCTCTTAAAAACATTGAAAAAAGAACTGAATCAAATATCTAACTTATACTTTCAGAATTTTTTTGCAACGAATGTCTAGAACTTGTGCTGCAGTAATCAAGGCGAAAGGAGGATATTTTGACAAGAGCAACATTTAGTCATAAAATATTTTCTTTTCGTCATAATAAAAAATCATGTATCACTGTTTTTTTTAACCATGTATGATTTTCTCTAATTTAAATTACAAAACAACTACTTTTGGGGCCAGTTTAAACAAATTAGTAGGAGTTTCTTCCAATATTTTAACTGTAGTATATATATATATATATATATATATATATATATATATATATATATATATATATATATATATGTGTGTGTGTGTGTGTGTGTGTGTGTGTGATTGACAATTTTTGACACTTATTAAAATTTATTCAAAATTAAAACTTTATTCAATTTTAAATTATTTTGTTTATTTTAAGCTTCATTTTAACACTTCTTTTGAATGTAAATATATGTATAAGAGCAATATTTGACATATATTCTTTGTAATGTGGTATCAACCCCAAACTG
>OZ010585.1:115473950-115528950 GCA_963932145.1 Acanthosepion lycidas | reverse complement strand
ACAACTACTAATGTTATACAACAAAAAATAATGGCAACCAGATCGCGAACGAAAAATAAGGGTTTGGGGAATTACGATGAAAAGCAACTGAAATTAAGATGGAAGAAACATTAAATATAAATAATTTTTATTCTTTGTTATTATTTTCCCCTTTGCAACGTGTATCTCTGTAATACTGCTTCGTTAATTAGTAGGTTACATAATAACGATACGCCCTGCTTGTACTCTATAAATAATGGACGTTTCCGTTTCTCCGCGGGAAATAACGGAGCTGGCATATTAGAGACACTACCTGATTTCAGTGAGAAAATGAATGAAATAAAGAAAGATAGAAGGGAGGATCGTTTAAGGGAAGATTGTTTAACCTTTGTTTCAGTGATATAGAGAAAACTTTTCAATTTTAAATCTTTTCATGTGTACACCCTTACTAATAAATAAATTTACTAATAAAAAAATATTAGCAAGACATGTTTTCGGTTATTTTGCTTAAAAGATGGTGGAAGGTATTGACATTAATTCTATGACCGTTAAGTTGCAAATTCAATATGAAAGCAAATGAAATATATTTCTCAAAAGGTACCGTTTTTGAAAAGACAAATAACACTCCTTAATCTATTACACTTATCTATTTCCATGTCAACAGTTACAGGTAGATGAAGTACAAAAAATATCAGGCTAAAAGCAGATTTCACAGAAAAAACGCTATTTTTCCGTCAGTTTAATAATGCTTAACATGTGATTTGGCATCTGCAGTAAGCCGGCCGAAATGTGATTTTCAAACATGTTGTTGTTGCACTCAAATACAGTTTGATTTCCCTGTGAATTCAACAATCTTCAACGAATACCAATGCTTTGACGACAATAACGGTTCATTGAATCGTTTTAGAAACAACATGACACTTTTGCGATGCTTGGTCTTTACAAGACTCAGATCAGACTGAAAACGGTGGGTTTCAACGATAGCTGGGCTGGATCTAACGAAGTTGCTTCCCTTTGCTTTATGCATAAATACTTTCATGACAAAATTTCGAATGAGCTCTTCTTTATGGGTCATAGACTTTACGAATTTAAGCGCAGTACAAGATGGACAGCAAGAGTTACATTGAATTGGCTAGGCATAACCATAGATGAAAACAGTTTCGTTTCTCGTACTTCTCGCTTGTGGAATATTCTTAAGTCTCCACGCTTTCCAGAAAAATTTTATCTTCAAAAACTTAAATGCAAGGTCAATCATTATCTACTGTCTGCCCGATTACTCTTCTATTGTTCTCGCTGCTTAATAAGGTTTTGTTTTTTTTTGTTTTTAATTCTTTTTTATCAGTAACCTCTTGTGTCTTAGTAGCTTTACTGCCTTGCATAGGGTGAATTTGGTCAAAACAAAATATTTGATCAATAAAATGTTAATTTTCATAATTCCTTCTTTCATTTGTATAATTCTTAGTTTCCTAGCCAGCTCTTTGCTAACTACAAAGTTAGAGCCAGTTCCTTGGATTTATTTAGGGAAGTTTTTTTTCATATCCGAGCGCATATTTTAACATATGCGCAAATAAAAGTGGATTTACACTCAAATGCACACATGATTTTGTGTATATGTAATTGTGCATATGTTTGAAAGAGAAAATGTGTGCGTCGGCGAACTTGTGTTTACGAATGTAAGCAACAGGGAGATACAGTTACTTTTATGTTATTTTTCAAAATAACATAAATATATTATAACTCTCCCCATATTGGATTTACTTTGAGTCGGTATTTTTTCTGATTTTCTTAAAATATTTGATTTTTCTGAACGTGTTCCCGCGTTTTTTTCAAGATTAGTCCCCCAGAACGCAGCCATATTAAGAAAAGGAAAGATAAAAAATTAGACAACCGATTTTAAAGTATATGCCGTTACAGACAAAGAATTGACATCGAACGCTATTTTTTGATGACTTCATTTACTGTAAATGAATTTCTGGAAGGTTCCATTGCGTGTGCGCAAATTTTTCTCCCAATCTTGCTTTCTTTCTCTAATTTTTTTGTTGGTATCGGCAAGTGTTTTTTTTTAATATGTTAATCTCAGTTCAAGAACATCAAATGTATCTTTGATGGATCTATCTATCTATCTATCTATCTATCTATCTATCTATCTATCTATCTATCTATCTATCTATCTATCTATACACACACACACGCATATATATATATATATATATATATATATATATATATATATATATATATATTCATTTATATATTACTTTAAACGTTTCATTTAGTGGGTACCCATATTTGAGTAGATGGTCGATTTATTTTTAAACAGTATTTTATAGAGTCTACCGGCCTGAACATTCAAAAAATATTATACAGCCATTATATATATAATCTTATACAACTATATCTCTCTCAGACATACAGACACACACACACACACACACACACATATATATATATATATATATATATATATATATATATATATATATATATTCAACGATAATGTTATTAAACTTATCAGACGTTACGAAAAAAAATTGCATAAAAGAAATAGACAACACTTGTCTATATTATTTAATGAAACGTGTAAATATATATATATATATATATATATATATATATATATATATATATATATATATATATATATATGGTATCCATAGAGTTCGTGTGTACTCTAAAAAAATTATAACTTTATCTGTATTTGCGATAGAAAACTCTGTAAAAATGTTATAAAGTTTAAGGTACCTAGTTTTAATTATCGCTAAAATAACTAATGTGATTTCAGGCATTACTGGAAATCAGTTGGCAAATGTTTTCCGTAAACTGCAAAATCGTATTACCCTTTGTATTGCTAATGATGTAGAACATGTGGAAGCGTAATTAAAATTTCAATAAAAGTCCCCAAAAATATAGATTTACTTCTTTCTAATCCTTTTTACATACTATTTCTATCGCAAATACAAATAAAATAATATTTTTAAAGTGCACACGAACTTTATGGACACTTTGTATATATATATATATATATATACACACTGTGTTTGAAAATATCTCCCTACTTTATGTATGATGGACACTATATATATCATGAAGTACGTTGAGCAAGGGTTTGCAGCGTACTGTCCGTGTTCAGACTGTCAATTACAAATTTAATAACATAGAATTAACATATAACCGTATAAATAAAGACCTACCCACATTTCTCATCCACCTAAGACAGACATGCTTACTGGGGTGTTGAGGTCTCAAACACATACCCATAATAATATATACACTTACACACATTATGGACACTCCCAACAAACTAAAATATAACATGCACTTAATACACACACGTATTCCTTCCCAGCAACCAATAAAACTATCAAAATTTCCTAAGAAGGAAATTCTGAGTTGCAAGACTCTCCCCAGCCTCTATCTTAAAAAAAAAACAACTTAAAAGTAGCCTTTTGACCAACACAAGGGCTGACACAAATTAATGATAAAAGAACAAAAGAAAGCTACAGATAAAATTCATTTTCTTCAGAAAGACACTCATTGCTTTAGTTCATTGTTACTAAGAAGCCAAAATTTTGGTTCTGCTGATGATGGCTCTACTAGCGGAAACTAATCGAGGAACCTAACTGAAATAATAAAAAAAAAAAAATTAATATACCACCCAGAGTGTTTGAAATTTTACATTTTTTAAATATTTTTTATTGTTCAATATATATAAATATTTATTTTTTAAAACACTATTTTACTTCTTCTACCGTCGTTAACATTCGAGCAATCTGATACAGGCATCATATATATGTCTGTGTGTGCGCGCGTTTGTGTGTGTGTGTGTGTGTGCGCGTGTGTGATGGTTGTATCAATTTGCTCGAATTTTAAGGGTGGTAGATGAAATAAAATACTGCTTAAAAATAACCGAAGCGTTTGTTTGTATGTATATATATATATATATATATATATATATATATATATATATATATATATATATATATATATATATACTCATCGTTTAAGAGCATGACCACTTGATTTAACCGTTGCTTGGAGCATTCATGTGAGGAATATCTCATAATTCAAAGAGATTTTAATGGTAATCCACATGTAAATATCAATGAAACGGTGGGAAAAAAGTTAGTGACAGATTTCGTTACGATAACGAACTTCACCATGACAAATATTTTATTAATACAATCAAAATCTTATATAAGATAATACAATAAATAATATTGCAGGGATAACTATAAAAATATTCCGGTTACAGATTGAATCTGTCTATATTTCTGAGATGAGCTGTTATATACACTATTTACATTATTCGGACTATTGTCCTCATCTTTGTTGCCATATTTGTCACAAGGTTTCGGCCGTTGTACGCTCCAGCATCTTTCTCTCCTGTGTCATGTGTCCTTAAGTACACATAGCACAGTGGATAAAGCCGTTGGTTAGATCCAGTGACAGGACTCAAAGAGTTGTGAATTCAATACCTGGTTAAGGCAGTGGAGAACTCGGAGAGGGGAATTAACAGGAAATAACTGATAACTGACATCCATTAGACATGGCACGTGGAACTAGAACAGTCTACCCCAGTAAGCTACATTCAGTTCAGCATTCCAATCACCTGAAGAAGGCCGCAGCGTACAACTGCCGAAACGTTATGATAAATATAGCAAGAAAGATGAGGATAATGCAAATAGTCTACAGATTGAATCGTAACAAAGTTTACCTGTTCTTTAACATTTCGATGTAACAGGTAATCGCCGTGTATATTTTTGCCAGTTTTTACATGTGATGCGTTAAAATGGACCTAAAACGTCATCTTATCTCACTTGCTTCTAATATATCCTTACCATGAAAATCAACAGAAGAGACTCAACAAGAACCAAACATCGAATTCACATATGAGCATGAAATAAACAGCACCCTTCTTTTCCCCGCCATCCTCTTAATACGAAAGATCAAATTAGATTTTAAATTTTACCACAATCCCACAAACACAAATATTTTAATCAATTTCTATTCCCACCCGAGCAAACAGGATTAATCTTAGGTTTTCACTTCAGAGTCGTTAGAACATGTAAATCAGAACACTAGACGAAAAAGAGGAATACACTGGAAAAGACATCATTAATAACCGCATCACTTCCTATTCAATGTCTTATATAAATCCACAATTCACAAAAAGACATTATCGACAAAAAAAAAACAACACATTTATCACCCTACCTTCCAACAACCTAACAATAAAATTCGAGAACCAACTAGCCATCCTTTACACTGGAGTCATAACCCCTCCCCCCCAAGAGGATAAAATGATATATAGGGCCAACATCACATCATATTCCGGGATTTATATTCTTAAATATCAGAAGAGTTTTATAGAGGGACCCTCCAGAAACTTACAATCCCGCATTTGCAAACATAAGAGAGACTCCAATAGGGGAAAAAACCAGTTGACTCTCGTAACAGATAAAATTAAAACAGGCCATAATTTCGATTTAAACAACCTTACAAAAGGAACATCCTTTATTACGAAGAAAATATTTAAAAAGATTCTAATAAATACTTTCCCATTAATAAACATATGGCAGACACATTTTTTCATACCACCAAATTTCATAAAGTCTCGACTTAAAGAATCTAAGAATAGCATACTTACAGCTTATGCAACCAAGATCTTACATTCCTTCACTAAACAACGCCCAACAAATACACGGTCAGTACCTGACAGAAAAAAGATACCCTCTAGAGGCGCATATTATCAAATAAATTTCGCGGGACCAACTGTGAATATACTGCAGAAGCAGGCAGTCATGCCCAGATCTAACATTCATAGTCAGTAATTATGCATAAGGACACGACTAGACTGACGCATAAATGCACACAAGAATCCAAACGTACACCTGACCAAACAAAAAAAACAAAAAAAAAAAAAAACAAAGCAACACAACACAGAAGTAAAGATACAGAAACATACTCTTCCATAATTGAGTTTAAAAAGTACAGATGAAGTTTAAATGAAATTGAAACACTAAATATAAAAAAAAAGTTTCTTATTCGTTCCTTATCCTATCGATCTAAACCATTTGAAATATATATATATATATATATATATATATATATATATATATATATATATATATATATATATATATATATATATATATATATATATATATATAATAATAATTATTTATTTTTTAATTTAAGTTTAATTCCATTATTAAAACTTAACTACTGGATGGCAGTTTCATCCCCAAGCGTTGTTTTGGAATAACTATGGTACGGAATGTTTTACTCATTTCATAGTTTCAAATGGAGGTGTAGTCTAGGGTTTGTTTTTTCTTTATCAAGGTGTCACTGCTTTGATGGAAGTTAGTGTGTTTGTGATATGTCAAGTTTTTGGTGTCGTGTAAGGTTGTTTTTTTGCCGTGGGGGGTGGGCTGGCATAATCTTATCAGACTCCTTGCTAAAACTCTATTTGATATATATATATATATATATATATATATATATATATATATATATATATATATATATATATATGTATGTATGTATATATATATATCTATATATATATATCTATGTATATATATATATATATATATATATATATATATATATATATATATAGAGAGAGAGAGAGAGAGAGAGAGAGTCTTTTCCGTTTGGTTGAGTTAAGGGAGTGTGAAAATTTTTACGTTGTGTTAGTGACACAAGCGTTTTTCGCACACTTCTTTAGCCATTTTCGAGGGTGTTTTGAAAACAGTTATAAAAAGTACAATAAACTACACACAATACATGACTGACCAATAGATGTAAATAATCGAACAAAAAAAAACGACCGACATGGTCTGAGGATTGCGTTGAGCATGAAAGAGAATGTCGTCCGTGGGTGATGTTTTCGATGTCCACTTTTATATTTACATAGCTTCTATCCCTGATATTGATCACGTTCACCCATGAATATAGCATACCTTAAATGTATATTTTATTATATATATATATATATATATATATATATATATATATATATATATATATATATATATATATATAAGGCAGTAGGAAAACTAGTAGTTGTCGACGCGTTTCGTCCGATGTGGACGTTTTCAAGGCAAAAGACGAAATAAATTTATTAAACAAAGGAACTAATAATAAAAAAATGAAAATGTCCTTAGCAACTGGAAGAATTTAGAGTACGCTATTTTCATACTGCACGGGATAGCGTACACACAGTCTTTAGTCATGTTCTCCTCTTTGAGTGGGGTGGTCTTACTCGGGAGAGATATCTGCGAAGTATCCTGAAGTTATATGGACCGCAGATTCTTTGTATTTTCTTTGATAACACCTTCAGATAAGGTTGAAAGACTATTTTCTAAGTGTTGTTGTCCTCCTCTTGTGCAACTGCGGAAAGAAGTTTAAAGGGAAGACAGGCTGCCCCCTTAAAGTAAGGCTTCAAGAACACCAAAACGCTGTAACACGAGGGGAAGTGGAAAAATCAGGCATGGATGACCACATATGGAGAGAGATTGCCGCCCTCTGTGGGATCAGGTTGAGATCATATACAAGGAACACCACTGGGAAATTCGTAAACTTAAGGAATGAGCACATGTTCTAGGTCACAAAAATCTCCTGAGCCGACCAAGCATAGAAATGAATACAATATAAGGAGTGCCAGAGAAAAGAGATTATAACAACAAAAGTTGCAATATGAGCTCTGGTAAAAACGGTTGTCTAGTCATTAGGTTTATAAAACCCAGAAATTTATTCACAAATTTATCCACTGTCGATAAAGATGTTGGTTAGATCCAGTAACAGGACCCAAACAGCCGGTTAAGGCAGTGGAGAACTTTCAGAGGGGAATTAACAGGAGATAACTTGTACCTGACATCCATTAAACATGGTACGTGAAACTAGAATAGTCTACCCCAGTGAGCGAAATAAAAGCTTCAGTTCAACATTCCAACCACCTGAAGAAGGTCGGAGCGTTCAACGGCCGAAAAGTTGTAATAAATATGGCGACAATAGTCCGAATATATATATATATATATATATATATATATATATATATATATAGCATTTTTACCAACTTCTTTAGACATTTTTGAGGGTGTTGTGCTTCAGATACTTTTGGATTCTTTTCATTTTTTGACTGTTTAATTTTTAGATGTATCTATAGTAGTAGCGTTTTTTTCGAGTCATGCAAGAAGAACGTAGATGTCATTCGAGCTGGCTTCTATTTTTTAAAAAATTAAGACATGTTTTCCTTTGCTAAATAGTGTGCGATTAATACTGGGTGCAAGAAATTATGCATAGAGAAAAAGAGAGAGAGAGAGGGGGGAAGGAGAGAGAGAGAGAGAAATAATTGAAACATAAAATTTTCATTTTCCTAATTACTGTTACCTTCAGCATCCCTATTATTGAGTTTCTTAGATGGACCCTCCAGCAATCACACCGTCAGTCTGTCAGAGATATCAGCAATTATATATATATATTTATGTGTGTGTGATTGTGCGTGTGTGAGTGTGTGTGTCTGTGTGTCTCTGTGTGTGTGCGTGCGTATTTAGGCAACAATTCTTCTTTCATGCACAATTCATTGAATAAAACAGACGAGGTTCTTTGATTTAGTTTTTCTTTATACAATTTCTCACTCGTTCTTATAATTTATTTTTTTGTCAGGTGATAAATTAAATAAAAACTGAGCCAATGTTCTTTTTTCCGAGTTCTTTCGACTATACATTTAGGCATTTTCAAGGATGAAACATGTGAAATGTTGACAAGAAATAGTTTGTGGCATATAAGTACTTATATATAATGTTTTCATTTTTAAAATGCGGCCAAGATATTTTGGCCATAGTCATAGTTGATATTATTGAATGTTGTTTTTATTTGTTTTTATTAAAAACGCTCCCATTATTTTTAGCGTTTTCTTTGCATGTTGATTATGCTATTATAATTGTCTTGTCAACAAGTATGTTACTAATAGGGTCTGGTATTTCTCCATGAATATTTAAATAAGATTATATATATATATATATATATATATATATATATATATATATATATATATATATACATACATATATATATATATATATATATATATATATATATATATATATATAGTGTGTGTGTGTGTGTGTGTGTGTGTGTGTGTGTGTGTGTGTGTGTGTGTGTATGTGCCTGTGTGTGTGTGCCTGTGTTTGTGTGTGTGTGATATTTGTGTGTGTACTTGCATTTTCATTTTAGGTGCAATTCCTCAGAATATAAATTTAGTAGATTCTACATTTTCGAAGTTATGCATAATTAACGACATTAAGAATTCGATCAATGTATCGATTTCCTGCATATAACCCAGAATAATTGAACGAAACATACCATGTCTCTAATATATTGATTTCTTTCATAACGGACAAAATATTGATTTTTAACCCTTCGATTAATGGTTAATGATAATCAATTTTTCATTTGTCCTTATTATTTGCTTCAAACTTGTTTACAACATTCCATAAAGAATCGACCATGGAAATGTATTAAATTGTAATAATTCACTGTGAGAAAAAAGCATTGACTTCACCAGAAGTTACCATCGACTAATTTTCCCCACTCTGCTAAATTGCTCAGTTGCCATATAAACAGTGCATAGCGTTTCCCTTCAACCGAATAATGTTTTCGTTTTCCAACCCGTGTGATATCGTTTGAATAAATTGTGCGATATTAAGTGAATGACAATTCACTTGACTCATAAATGTTGATTGGCAATAATGTATATATATATATATATATATATATATATATATATATATATATATATGTGTGTGTGTGTGTATATATATATATATATATATATATATATATATATAGTACAGGTAATCGATACATTGGTATATAATCCAGGTGCATCATACTAATATTAATTATTAAAATTGATCCACAGAGAGATCGATGTTTTTATTTTAACAGCGCATATGTATTTTTTACAGGAAAAAAAAAAGAAAAAAAAGAAGATTAACTCAACATAGTCTATTTCAAGCCGTTCTGTGAGTGCCTATAATCATCAGGCCCTAAGGTAAGGTTTTGGGTGTTGATGATAGCCCCGAACAGAACGGCTTGAAATAGACAGTCTCTATGTTGAGGTATTTTTTGTTTTTTGCTGTAATATATATATATATATATATATATATATATATATATATATATATATATATATATATATATATATATGGAGAGAGAGAGAGAGATAGATAGATAGATAGATAGATATATTTACATATTCTATATTTCCTACTAATTTCTGCAGTGTGGAATCGTTCTTCTTCGAAAAGTCCCCGTACATCCTAGCTCTCTGCGAAGATAATCTTAACTCTTCAATTACCTCCTCTCATTTCTCCGTATGAAGGATTCTAATGTCTACCTGCCTGGACTGGGATTATACCCCCGCGAACATCTACCGCTGGCTAAGCAACACTCTCTTGAATTTTAGACCATTCTTACATGTGTCTCCATCTCTCTCTACATAACTCAGTCTGCCATCTTTTCTTTCTCTACCTTTCTCCTTCCTCTCAAGAGTTTTGCATACAAGATAATATTCACGATAGTATAGACAAGGGCATCTCCCTACACCCGTTTGAAAATATATTTGTGCTCGGTGACTTTAATAGCGCCCTACCAGGTACCTTAAGCACTCTGTCACTGACCTCGCTGGCAGGCAAACCTTAAACTTCTTAATCACTCTATCTCTCACGCAAGGGGTTGACTTTCCCAAACGTTTCTCCGGCAACCCTGACGTACATGTTTCTCCTCTTGATCTCCTTTTTGACCTCTATCCCTTGCACTACACAGCTCTGCGCTCTTGGCAAATCTGAAAATCCGGTAGTGTCTGTAAACATCTCCTTACGCTCCCCTATCAGCCAAGAACCTCCTACCAACAGAATATCTTTCTGCTATCAACGAGCTGATTGGGATTCCTTTCGTGATTTCCCTCGTGATGTACCTTGGAATGAAGTTTTTAATCATCCTGTTCAAAAATGTACCTCTGAGCTCAAAGTTCAACATTGTTCATCTCCTTGGTTGTCACCTGCATGCCCGACCGCTATAACCCACAAGCATCACTTCTTCTGGTTGTACCAGAGCGAACCGTCTTATTGCAACAGACGTCATTTTATCTCTGCTCGTAACGAATTCAAACATGCCCTCAATGAAACGAAGTTACTGTTTACTAATAGAATAATTAAGCGGAGGCAACAGGATATCAACCGTCGTCCTAAAGAAATGTGCTCACGAAATGGCTCCAATTCACTCCAAACTTTACAACTATTGCTTCGCTGTTTCCTGCTTTCTAGCTTGTTGGAAGTCCTCCTCTATAGGTTCTATTTTTAAGATATCTGGAGAGTCTTTTAACCCCTATAACGATGGCCCTATTACTCTCCCACCGTCTAATACTCGCTAGGTATTCTAATTTTTATCAATGCTGACGTAGCATCTTAAATCGCACGGCCAACTCCCAGGCAAGCAATATGGCTTCCGTTTTGTCCAGTCTATCCCTGACGTGCTTATGGACATCACTAAATGTTTATATGAAGCTTTTGATAATAACAGCGAAGTTCGAGCTGTGTCTGTAGATATCTCAAAGTCGTTTGACAACGTTTTGAATAATGGTGTTCTACGTAAGCTTCATGGCTACGGTATTACGGAAAGATAGTTTGATTTAATCGAATCGTTCGTATCAAATAGTGAAATGAAGGTTGTTCTGACCGTCTCAATTCTTGATCCTTTCACACGATGTCAAGTGTCACCCAATGTTCTATCCTGGGTCCCACGCTATTTCGTTAAGGATCATCCTGATGCCATCAGTTCCCAAGTATGCATTTATGAAGATGACACTACCGTTTACTGCAATCTCAATAGAAAATTCAGCAGAAATGACAAAGTTAACATGGTCATTGCTCTTGAAAAATACCTCTAATCAGTGGTTAACTGGTTCAGTAAATGGATTCTAAATTGTAATGCCTCCAAAAGGAAACTGCTCTCTATAGAGGAAGATCCCTACACGTCTGGAGAGCGTCACATGGCGCCTTCTTTGCCTCACATTTTCAATTGACTTGAAGTGGAACAACGACAGTGAATCAATAGCTGTATCTAATGAAAAGAAACTTGGTTCATTGTGCAGTGCCAAAAAATTTTTTCTCGTCAGTGTGCGTCATGCACATTTCCAAATCTACCATTCGGCGTGCATTGAATACTGCTGCTTTATGTAATCGATTCTGACTTGGCATCTCAACTTCAGTCACTTTCCCACAGACGTGATGTGGCTTCCCTCTGTCTTTTCTACAAATATTTTCCTGAAAATTGTTCTATATATTTCCTTGGTGATCGACTACATGAATTTAAGCGTGCTACAATGTTTGCATCTAGGTCCTACCTATTTACTCTTAAAATAGTTAAATTTCACCGCCACTTCTACTACAACATTTGTTTTTCTCGCACTACACGACAAGGCCTTCCTTCCGCTTACTTAAATTGTGCTATGGTAAGTTTTTTTCCACCCTTGATTACAGCAATTTTGGCTTGTGTAATAACGTCTCTTCTTTTTTTTTCAGACAAAAGCGTGTTAATGACAAGATACTCTCATCTAGGAACAATAGTTTTGCAATGAAAGTTCGCGGAAGTAAGGAAATTGGTGAATTTCAAGAAGGGCAAATAATAGTGTGGTAAGTTAAATAGAGAAATTGCTAGGTTGTTTCCAGGTTAATCATCAAATGGTTAACAATATTGTCAAGAAATTTAATGAAGAAAAAAACTTTTCTTTGGCTACTGTACTTTCTGCAAAACTACAATCTTCAACAAATTAACTTCAGCGGCAATCCCGATCTTCTGTCTTCTTGAACCTTGTTGATTATTTATCCTTTCCCCCATCCTGCCTATACTCAGTATTTTCCCTCGCTCTCATTCTCTGTTCCCCTGCGTTGCATCCCCCCTTGCTTGGGGTGAAAAGATTACAAAAGAACTTACTTTAATCTCAATGAAAGACTGTAAAAAAAAAAGTAAACAGAGATTATGAGGACAAACAGACAATGTCTAAATATCCAGTTCATCTGTATTCTATAATGTTCTGAAAAGTTAAATATTCTAGGGAAATTTGAAATGTTAATAGATAAAATGGGACAACATTTTAAAAGAAAATACATAGAGATCGCTAAACAACGTGTCATTTTATGAAATTTATTCCCTGATTTTAATTACTCATTACATTCAATTCAGATTCTTAATTTGAGGGCTAATTGAGTATAGAAAATGCTCTTAATTACTATTGTTTCATGCGTTTTGGCCGATTTATCAACGATTTTCAAGGAATTCCCAGATAGATTATTTTCGTGTTTGCTTTCTACGTTTAATTGTGTGATTATTGAATGTCTCAATTGTTCTAGAACAAATGAGGCTGTGAATTCATTCACACACAAAACTTAGTTGAGAGAAATACATATTGATAAAACTACCATTTACAGCAATTGTAAAAGATAAGTGACACTATTTATATACAACAACTAGCAGTAGAGCCCAGCGTAAGATATAGATCAAGTATCGACCATCATAAAGACTGAAAAATAAAATTGACAAAGATTATTGTTTAAAGTTGACGGACACGCATGTCTTAATTAGTTTTTTTTTTTTTTTTACGAATTGGTCAAAACCAAACTCAAACAAAAACATTGTTTTCAATCGTTATGAGTCTACCGATTGAATAGAATTTTATTATAAACAATTGTCTTGTAAATGGAATTTTTAAATCATTCTGAATGTAAAAATAAAGAAAAAAGTGTGCAAGACAATAAGAAACACTACCTGCCAAAAAAAGTGAAGTTTTGTTGAAATCGGTTGAAAAATGTAGGAAATCCGATCCCATATATAAAGGAACCCACACACACACAAACAACCTGGGTTTTTATAATATGTATAACTCGATATAAGTTGTCCCCCTTTCATTCTCGTGATGACTCTTAATCGTGTTTTCAAATTGATTTCGTGCAAAAACTATTGTGTTTTTCCAATTTTTGTCGCTGTCAGAACCACCGCAAGGTAATTTTACGTAGTTCTGTGACGTTTTATTGAAATCGGTTGAAAAATATAGGAAATCCGATCCTATATAAAAACGTACAGACACACACAGGCAACAGACACACAATCTGCGTTTCATAATAAGTAAGATTACAGTCAAGCGCCGAACGTACTCGATTCAACTACAGTAGCAACGCCAACATGTACTCACAAATTAGAACTTCTACTCTTGCCACATAATAAAAACTTGAACACAAACAAATGGAAATATATTAACTAGGAATCGATTGAAATAGTTAAAGAATTACCAGAACCACAAGAATCGGTTATCCCTCCAAAAACGGAAACTGTAAAAACTTTCAAATATTTTCATTGTCTCATATATAATAATGAAACTTGTAGAAAAGGAAAGATGTGGCCATAATATGCCACATACACACACAAACACATTACACACACACACACACACACACACACACACACACACACACATATATATATATATATATATATATATATATATATATATATATATATATATATATATATATTTAAGTTATAAGGAACTTGGTAAACCGAATTGGTAAATCCAAAGAGGATGAAATCCTGAGAGCTCAATGTTAGGACAGAGCTAATATGTAATGAAAAACAAACCACTTTAATGTACCATTACGATAATTTATTTCACCTAAATCCTTTTTTAAGGATTCAGGATCATCAGGTAAATCTTCCAACAACGAATTGAGAAAAAAATGGGATTAGAAATTGGTGGGTAGTGTAATTTTTGTAATTTAATAGAGGGGGTTGAGAGTGGTAGTTAAACAGACAATATAAAGTATAGGGAGGGGTTAATTTTATATCTCTCTTAAGTATGTTTTATATTGGAGTAGGAGGAGTGACAGAAACTTGACCTCTTTAGATGGTTAATAAAACGGAAATGAATTGTAGAAAATGTATACAAGTGAGTCTTATGGTAAAGAGAGAGATAGGGGGAGGGGGAAAGAGAGATGGAGTTGTTATAATTTTGTTTTAACAAAATTGTGTAAAAGATAGTTTACAATGTTTGATAGAAAATTCGATGTCTGAAAAAAAATTTTGTTAATAACTTAAATGTTTAATTTTTAAAGTAAATAGTTTCAGGACTAAATATAACTATTATTGTAATAAACATATTTATCTAGGACATAAAGAAATATTTAAAATCTTAATAGTTTATTCACCCGACTAATTGTATTTCCACAATATAAAAAAAAAATAAAAAAAAATAACATCTATTTTAATATTTAAAATTAATTTATGAATGTAATTTATTTATTATATTGGTAAACTAAATTAAAGATTAGGTTTCATTATTTAATAGAATTTGAGGGTAATATTAATTTTCATTTATTCATATATGTCTCACAAA
This sequence comes from Acanthosepion lycidas, assembly GCA_963932145.1. NCBI lineage: Eukaryota > Metazoa > Mollusca > Cephalopoda > Sepiida > Sepiidae > Acanthosepion > Acanthosepion lycidas. Next base: position 115,513,517 of record OZ010585.1, on the reverse strand, counting down.
TGTATTCATGTGAATCCCTACATACATACGATCATTAACAAGTTAAAAAAAAACAAAAAAAAACATAGAAACACTTGAGATAATTTACACAAAATTATCACACTGATAAAATTAAATTTTAACTGTGAAATCTATATATATTTTGAAATATAGATAAAGATTGTAAAATGTATATATAGTTTATGTACGAGGATAAATGAATTTTTGTGTAAATTATCTCAAGTGTTTCTATGTTTTTTTTTGTTTTTTTTGTTTTTTTTGAAAAGTGGAAATGATGTGTTGAAGTTTTAATTTTTTTTTTAATAGAAAGACATAGAATTCCAGCCAAGCTCAGATTGCGAGGCTCGGATTAAAAGCTACTTATATTTAGACATAAAATCTGCATCTTAAATGGACAATCATGATAATGAATTAACAAAACATAAAAAATCCACCATGAAAAAAAAAACGCTTGGGGCAATGGACCTCTTATACCTCTATACATATCGAGAAAATGCAAGAAAATTAGAAAAACTGAATAAAAAATGTCCCAGTTTGTCATATTTAACGAAGCATGTTTGAAAGAAATATATATATATATATATATATATATATATATATATATATATATATATATATATATATATATATATATATATATTATAGCAAAATAAGAAAGAACAGTAAGATATGTGATCCGGTTTTCTTATTGATAATTTTATTTTTACAGGAAAGTGCTCAATGTAAATTTACAGAGCATAAATATTATAAATTAACTGATTTAAAAATATGGTTTCATTGCTACAGAAGCATTACCATGTTTCAAAACCAGAAAAGAAACTTAAAATTCAATTTTATTAAATTAAAAGCATTATTTCTGTTTCGTCTCCAAGCTAATTTTGCTTTAATTTAATATAATTGAATTTGAAATTTTTGTTCTTTATGTTTGAATCATGGGAATTCCTCTGTAGCGATGAAACCATATTTTTAAATCAATTAGTTTATAATATATATATATATATATATATATATATATATATATATATATATATATATATATATATATATATATATATATGCGTGTGTCTGTGTGTTTAGTTATGAACTGTTTGTGTTGAGTGTTATCAGTGAAGTAATAAATTATTTATAAGAAGGATTGACAGCGGCATCATCTCTTGAGGGCATTCGTTTCTGTTGAAAGAGTTACATGACAAAACAATCTTTGTGAAGGAATCAAGGACAAAGAGTGCAACATCTTTCTGAGATTAGAAGAATGCCGAATGACATTTGAATGCAAGAAAATTCTTTTTTTTTTTCGCTTATTCTTTGTGAAACATGCTTTAAGGCGAGGTGAATTTAGCAATAGGTGAGTCTTTCATCCGTCAAATTCGTGTCTACAGAGCCCATAAAATATTTCAATGTTGCATGGGTAGAGAAAATCTAATAAGGCTGTAAAGGAAGCCGAAATATTCACGGAATTTCTTGGATAGATTGTTAAACAGAATAAACTGCTAAATATAATTTAAAAGGTTTAGAAAAGAATTTTAGCGTCATTTTCACATGTCCATTGAGGACGGAGACAGTCATCTCTTTCCAAAGATACTTTTTTATCCTCTGTGAATGGAAAGATCCGTGAGGCAGTTTACCGGTTCCTCTAATACAGTTTAAAATTTAATGTCTTTTATCTCTTTAAATGATTTCCACCCTGTGGATTAACTGACCATTGTTAACTTTAATCGGGAAAATGTTCAACAAACGGAATTGATAAAGATCTTATCGAAAAAAAAAAAAGAAAAGGGAAAATAATGCTAAGCCAACAATACATCTTCTTCTTCTCTTATGTGCTGTGTCCCTTCAGAAGATAGGCGATCATGGCCCGCCACGTCTTCATGTCCCTTGTAGCTCTTAATATGTTTTTCCTTTGTTATTTCTCTGAAACCCTGTTCTACCATCCACTTACTCAAGCTCATCACGTATTTTTCAGGCGGCTTTTTTCTGTCCTCTTTTAATCAATCTGTCCGGTGATTATCAGGTTTTCCCATCCCTCTTTCTTCAGTGTGTACCTCAAAACTTTCAACTGCCTATTCCTGATGTTAATTTTCAGTTTCCTTTTTGTTTCTTTTCTTCAAAACCTAATCGCTGCTCCCATTTTCAGTCCACGATATCCTGAGCATCTTTCTGTTGATCCTCCACATATGTAAGCCAAAACAAGGCAAAGGAACAATAATAAAACAGAAAATTGACAAAGTAAAACTATGGCTAAAATATAACAAGCAAAATTGAGACAGTGCCATTTTTATTGGCTGCGAAGAAATACCGGCATGCGTCGGTAGGATTTGTTGATAGATTTGGAGAGACGGTATCTTTAGTTATCATTATGATAGATTGAAACCAAAACATTAAAAAATAGGAATTGCAGTAAAGCGTGTTATTTAACATTAGCTAGAAGACTAGATGGATTCCTGCCCTTGACCAGACTATTTGTGAAAATATGAACGGAAGAGAGAAGGCTGGAATTTGAACCCAGCTCATTGTTAATATTTTACACACAATCCTCTTTTACAGGCAGTCTCACCCTAGATTAAACAAATGCATTAGAAGGACCGATTATTTCCTTTAATATTAAATAATTTTATATATATATATATATATATATATATATATATATATATATATATATATATATATATATATATGTATGTATGTATGTATGTATGTATAAATATTTACGATATATTTACGAGATAAATAATATTAAATAATTAATTAAAGCATTAGAAGAAAGACCGACTGTTTCGTTTAATATTAAATAATTAAATAATTAAATAAAGGTATATATAAAAATATTTACTAAATGTTTACTTGATAAGTAATATTACTTAAGTAAATGAATTAGGATAAATATCGGCTATTCCGCTTAATATTAATAATTAAATAAATGCAAAAATATAAATATTTACTAAATAAATAATATTGAATAATTGAATAATGTCATTATAAATATAGAATATTTCGGTTAATATTGAATTATTTATTAAATTCGGATATATAAATATTTACTAAAAATTAAAAAAAAATATTGAATAATTACATAAATACACTGGGAGAAAAAACAACTATTTTCTTTGATATTAAATAATTAAAGAAACAAGAACAGACACACACACGCATATATATATATATATATATATATATATATATATATATATATATATATATATATATATATATATATATATATATTCGACATCTACGGAATATTAAAGTCTGTCCAAATAACATTTCGAGAAGGATTACTTACACACACGCACACACAAAACAAAAAAAAACAGTTTGTTCATAAAACAAATTGACAACACAAGAGCAGAAGTACTACCATTTTGTTTTCAATTTTTCGAAAAAAAACTATCTTATTTTTTTTTTTATGTAACTGGGTTGAACTCGGGCATAAAATTATTCTCCCCTCAAGTTCATTTAGGGGAGTTTTATCTTTTTTTGTACCTCTATAAAAAAAAGAAATATATATATATATATATGTGTGTGTGTGTGTGGTGAAAATTTATACAATTACGTTAAAATTAACGGAACCATGGAATTGAAAAAAAGCTAAACACATAATTAGTTAGTTTAACTAATTGTCTGTCCATATTTTTTTGTATAAAAGAAAAAAAAAACCTATCAAGATTTTTTGTGTACCTCCCCTTAGTACACGGGTTTCAAAGCAACAAAAAATTCACAGTCATTTTTGTTTGTCTAAATATGGAAATTTTCAAAAAGTAATTGCCCAAATGCTAAAATTAAATTTGGATCAGCAACAAAAATCAGAAGAAAGACAACAACTACTATTTTTGGAATTACATAAACAACAAATGGAATTCCAACGAATTACGCTTCAGAATGCTGAACTACAACAGAAACAACTTAAAGTATTACTCGTAAATACATTAAAAGGCTCAAACGCTGAAAAAGATACAATATTCTCCCAGAGTACAATCTACAATTCAATGGAAAACTTTGAATACGTACCAGAGAACGAGAAAACGTTCGAGTCTCTTACAGGCGCTACAAAGATATTTTCAACGTAGACTGTGAATAATGGCCCAGTAAAAAAAGGTACGTATACTACTGAGAAAATTGTGAACTATAGAACATAGCAGGTTCGTAGACTTCATACTACCCAAGAAAATCACTGACTTGGATTTTTCAGAGACTATTAGCTCCTTTCGGAAATATTTGGGTCTAACACAATCTTGTTCCACAAACGTTGGAAATGCCTGAATACAGTCAAAGACAACCAGCAAGATTTTCTAACGTTTGCAGCATCGATAAACAAGCTCTGAAATGATTTTAATCTAGCCGAACTGACTGCCGATGATTTTAAGTGCTTAATTTTCGCACAAGTTCAAGTATCAGAAGAAGACGCCGAAGTCAAACGACGGGTACTGACCAAGTTTGAGAGCGAACAAGGATTGACTCTCCAAAAACTGGCAGAGGTTTGTCAAAGAGTAATATCTGTAAAGCCTGACTCAAACACTGTCGAAGAATCAGGTGTGACTCAGATTAATAAAATCAGAAGTAAGTCTACCTCCTATTCCCCTCATAAAGACAAAAGGCAAATCTCATGTCCTAAATTACGCAGTAACCAAAACCCAAATATGTTAATGAAACCTCCCGCACCATGTTACCATTTTGGTAAATAGCATTGGATTAAATTCTGTCCAGTTAAGAACAAAAAATATTGAAAAAAATTGCAATAAAAGTGGGCATACGCCAACAGAACTGAAAACCCAAAAATAAAATTAGGCAAGGTCAATCTGACAATATTGTCGATAGGAATTTAAGAAAATATGTAACAGTGGATATTTTCAATAAGTCCATTAAATTCCAGCTTGACTGATATTTCAACCATTAACTGGCGTACTTGGCGAAAATTAAACAAGCGACCTTATTAAAAACGGATAAAACAGCAAAATCCGTAACTGGCGAAAATATTAACATTTTAGGTGAGGTAATACTTACAGTAACACGAAATGGAGTTACCAAAAAGCTCAAAGCCTACGTATTGAAAACTTCAGATAACTTATTTGGAACTGATTGGATAGAAAAAATCAATCTTTGGGATTGCCCAATGAGTACATTTTGTTGCAAGATACAAAGTACAACGTCCAATTTGGTAAATCTAAAAAAACAACTCAAACAACAATTTCCCCAGGTTATTTCTGGTGGCCTTGGGAAATGTACGAAAATGAAAGCTAAGTTCAAGGTCAAGGACGGTGCACAACCAGTATTCAAAAAGAAACGGAATATCCCTTTCGCTGCTCTAGAGCAAATCAACAAAGAGTTAGATAGACTCGAACAAGCAGGTATTCTGTCAAAAACAGATTTCAGCGATTGGGCTACGTAAAAAAGAAGTCCAATCAAATACGAGTATGCGCCGATTTTTCTACAGGGATAAACGATGCCTTGCAAGATCACCACTATCCTCTCTCAAGTCCTGAAGAAATTTTCAATAAACTCAATGGTGGAAAATGTTTTTCTAAAATTGACCTCTCGGACGCATATCTTCAGATGGAGCTGGAAGAAGAAAGTTCCAAATTGCTCTGCATAAACACCCATAGAGTGTTGTACAAATACAACAGGCTGGCTTTTGGACTAATTTTCCAGCAGGTCATGGACGCCATGCTGGGCGACCTTGACTACGCAACAGCGTATTTGGATGATATACTGGTTACTAGTAAAACTACGGCAGAGGACTCTAACCATATAATAAACGTAGTCGAAAAGATACAAGAATACGGATTTAAGGTTAAGGAGGCAAAGTGTGACTTTTTCTTACAAGAGATTAAATACTTAGGGCACATCATAAATAAAGATGGTCGTCGGCCGGATCCAGAAAATGCCAACGCGATCAGAAACATTCCGGCCCCAGATAACGTTCAAGCGTTACAAAGCTTCCTCGGCCTATCTAACTTTTACCAAGGGTTCATTAGGAACATGTAAAATTTGAGAAGGCCTCTCAACCAACATTTAAAACAAGGACAAACCATGGTCATGGACCCCGGAATGCCAAGACGCATTCGAGAAGATCAAGAAAACTCTTACTTCAGACCTCTCCCTCACACATTACGACCCTAGTCTCGACATCATATTCGCAAGTGATGCAAACTCGCACGGCATTAGTCCTTGCATAAACTGCCAGATGGTTCGCGAAAAGCTGTGGCTCACGCATCAAGATCTCTACTTCCAGCTGAGAAACAATATTCGCAAATAGAGAAAGAGGATCTAGGGTTAATATTCGCAGTGACATATTTCACAGATATATACATGGTAGACCGTTCTTACTGCAGACAGACCATAAAACTCTAATTACAATTTTTGGGTCTAAAAACGGTCTGCTAGTCTATACTGCAAATAGACTACTTCGTTGGGGAACGATTCTCTTAAAATATAATATTTCTAACATCCAAAAATATTTGCCATGCAGACGGTTTATCGAAACTCATTCCAAAAAATACAGAAGTCTTTGAAAACTCCATCATTGCTACTCTAAGGACAAATTGTGAAGTCAAAAATATGATCGCGAGTACCATAAGAGAGCTCCCAGTTACTTTGGCCAACATAAAAAGGGAGTCTCGAGAGGATGAATTCATTCAATCCATAAAAAACAAAGTTCGCAACAAAGACCCAAATGTGCCTGAAGTTTTCTCCCTCTGTGATGATGCCCTACTATACAATGACCGCGTAGTGATTCCAAACAGCCTACAAAGTAAAATCCTCAGGGCTTTTCACATGGGACATCCGAGGAAGAACCGTACGAAAAGCCTCATGCGCTGCTATGTTTATTGGCCAACATGGACATGATAGAATCATGCAAAGGATGCACGCTTGCAACAAACGCTCCAACCACGAACCATGGCCAAACACATACCATCCATGGCAAATAATTCATGTCGGGGCCTATAGCCAACATGTACTACCTCATTGTTGTGGATAGCAACACAAAATGGCCTGAGGTCCTACAATGCAAAAGACCAACCAGAAACTGCATGATCGGATTTCTACACGAGCTATTCGCGCGTTTTGGCGTGGTAGATTGTGTAGTTACAGATAATGGCACTCAATTCACATCAAGTGAATTTAGAGACTTGTGCAAGTCATATCAGGTGGACCACATAACAACACCTCAGTACCACCCTAGGTCTAATGTCCAGGCCGAAAGTTTCGTGGACACTTTAAAAAGGGCTTTAAAAAGGCACTAGTCACAGCGACAGATAGAGCATTGCAATAGTTTCTGCAGGTGTATCGGATAACCCTTAATCCGAACACGCCTATTTGAAGCTCGCCTGCAGAAATTATGTTCGCAGGGAAAATCAAGTCTGTCTTCGACAAACTTATTCCAGGCAAGCAAAGTTCAAAAAAACCGTATTGCCTCATAAAAAATATTTCAATCCTGGCGATAAAGTCTTTTTCAAGGCTTACAAAAAAAAATATAACATTCTGGGAAGTAAGCAACCATACAACAAAGAATTGGTGAACTGGTCTATATTGTCCAAGGACCGAAAAACACTCACACACGCCATTGGAACCAGCTCAGAAAATGCCGTTTGAAGGAATCAGAGGAATCACTTCAAATTGTGAAGAGCAGATCGACGTAATTTTCGATCACTTCGATCTCGACATGTCTCTCCTGAAGTGCGACGCTCAGGAAGGAAAAGAAATTTTTACTCAACCTCTCGACGTAAATCCCAAGAGGATAAAGTATTAACTGTTTTATTTATTCTCTCCTTTTCAAAAAACAAAACTCTTGGAAGGCGGGTATTGTGAGACCGGAACTACCTACACAATAGACTCTTCCAGGTCTATATTAAGTATGCGACACAACACTCTAGACACAGAGAGAGAGAGAGAGAGAGGGACAGAGACAGAGACAGAGAGAGCCGCGTACGACTACCAGTATTGGACACTAAGATATAGAAATCTCCGCTTCCACTATATCTGTAACCTGTTGTTAATATATCTTTCTTACATCTAATCCGTGTTCCGTGTTTTCCTTCTGTGGTCCCGACTTTGGACCCACATCAATATATATATATATATATATATATATATATATATATATATATATATATATATGTACTAAATATTTACTGGAAAATAATATTACATAATTGCATTAAGAGAAGGACGAAATATTTCTTTTAATATTAAACAATTAAATAAATGGATATATAAAAATATTTTCTGAATTTTTATTAGATAAATAATTAAATGAATGCATTAGTAGTAAAACCGATTATTTCGGTTAATATTAAATAATTAAACACACACACAGTCACACACACAGACCCACACACTCACACACACAGAAAACACACACACACACACACACACACACATATATATATATATATATATATATATATAACATTTAAATTGTTCGTTTTTTACGGCTTATGCAGCGTTGTATATTTCGAAGTTCAAATTTCACACGTATTCTTCCATTTGCTCATACGTATAGAATTTTTTCTCGTGAGCATTTAAGGCATTTTCTTGCTATACTCATAATTGATTTTATTAATTTTGGGAGATAACTCACTTATATAAAGGCCTTCAAGGATTTTTATTTTTTTTTTATTCTTTTTTATTGTTCTTATGTAATATAGATGTGTTTTTTAAACTCATTACCAACTGAGAGTAGGCATCAGTTTTCATTTAAGTGCTAATAGGCTGAGTTATGTTCAACCGAACGAAATCTAAATCTTTTTTGTTAAAATCTTCGTAGTAAAACCAACGTGTTTATTGCCATTTTTTTCAGAGACACAAACTTCTAAAGTGCATTTAAATTAATGTACAATGTTGTCCTTTGCAAGTTGTCGGAGAAGAACTGTTCGAAACAATTAGGTTGATTTTATTAAATTGAGATAAATTAGCTCCGTAACATCAAATATTTAAATATATTGATTAGGAGGATGAACGACGATTTTGTTTAATATTAAATAATTAAATAAATGCACACACACACACACACACACACACACACACACACACACACACACATATACATATATATATATATATATATATATATATATATATATGCAAATCTCTTCAGTAACAGGAATTGGAGCCAACTTACTGATTGTCATTTGTTTACATTCATGAAAACAATACGATAGAATTAGCTGTTTCTCTCTGCAGAATGATGATAGCACATTGGTAAAACTCTGATGGGTAGTGTTTCGGTCCTGGCTTTAAGCATTCTGATGTCTCTTCGCACTGAGAAATTGTGATACATCGAGAGTGTATTATGTGCGAATGGCACACACACACACACACAAATATATATATATATATATATATATATATATATATATATATATATATATATATATATATAGATAGATAGATAGATAGATAGATAGATTTATTTTAATTGCAATCGCCCAAAGCCACTCAATATTAGGTTTAATTCAGTGGCTTTCGCTTGGTGTAGTGTGGAAGATCATCGTGTTGATTATGTCGTTTTCTCTCTTTGAGATGCATGTGCTATCCATTTTAGCTGTTGTCGTTGTTGAAACTCCACAAGTGACGTGGTATATTTTATTTGTTACAGTTCTTAGTTTGTAATTCTGTAGCGCCGGTCCATAAGGTTCGGTGAAGTGTGGCTGAAAACTACAAGATTGTCATGTTCTAATCTTATGTTTTAAACCTCATAGTTTATAAAACGGTGTGATTTTTAGCGAGCTCGCCTCCAGGATTAGTTTGTTTCTGTTATGATTTTGATACGTGACACTACCACCAAGAGTCAAATATATGTGGTATTTGAAAGCCACAAATAGTCACCAAGAAAAGTTTGTTATTTTTTCCAATAGAAATGTCTACATTCACGTCTTTATTTTAACGTGAGGTGTAGCATGATTGTTTCAAAATCAGTTTAGAAAAATATGATCTATCTTCATTGTACCTGACAACGAACATTGATAACATGAAGTGTGGGTATTAAATCCCCAAGCGATATAGACGAAAATTTTCCATTTGAAATACCTAAGATAGGTTCCAGTCGGACTACCTGAGTGCGAATTAGCGTGAACGAAGAACAAAGGATAAGAGTAAAAGAAATGATTTGGAAAATAATGCTAAATTAACATTTAAATTTTCTGAGTTTGAGCACGGGTACTTAAAAAATATTTTACTAGTTTGATCCAGTGAATTATAAAAAACACACTGTTGCAGAAATGACATCTGAGGTAAGCCACTAGGCCCTCAACTAGAACAGATCTTGGATAAAATTGGCTAAAACTTATATTTAAAAAAAAGATCCCTCAGTTCAATCAAATTGTTTTGTTTGCTGAAGTCAATTTGGCAAAACCTGGCTCTACGTGACAAGAAAAGCAAAGCTAGAGAACCTTTCGCAGTTATCTTTTTACTATGCACGTATGGAAATTAACTAGTAAACTGACACATTTTTAAAAAAATAAATTCGCCCGAAGTAAAGGCAATAAAGCTACTGAGGCGCAAGGGGTTACTGCGTCTTAGAGAATATAAGAATATAGCTACTATTAAGGATACAGGACAATAAAAAAAAGAATTAAGAAGACAGAAGATAACGATTAACATTACATTAAGTTTATTTGACTGGGAAACAAGAAACCGGAAAAGGGTTCCACGATCGAGAATTGCGATAGATGAAAAAGTTAGCCTAGAAGTTACGACACCACAGAGAAACATTCATCAGAACAATTACCATACAATTATTTATAGAAAAAACACAGGGAAGCTACGTTACGCCGGTGGGAAAGGCAGTGAAGTCGAGATACCAGGTCAGGATCTATACCTTTTTAGGTACTTCTTTAGACTTTATCAAGAATCTCTAGATATACAGCAGGAAGCACCTGACCAGATGTAGCAGAAATATTCAAAGCATGGACGAATGAGAGACTTATAAATATGTAAGATATATTCTGGATAGAAAAATTGTTAGCACGTTCGAATGAACCTAATTTCTGAGCTAGCAGTTGATTCAATACACGCTTTTCGCTTCATGATAGTGGAAAACGTTAATCCGAAGAGGCGCAAGGAGGTTAACATCAGCCATTCTGATGGAAGATAAAATATTGAAAAAAAAAAACGTTCCTCATAGATAGATAGATAAGTATACTGAGAGAAAGGGATAGATATAGGGAGAGATGGTTTTATGAGAGTCAGACCGCTTTCCATTGTCGAATTTAAAGAAACATCGATCTTCATAAAACCTCCATCACTCTGAAGAGCCAGTCCCTCAGATAGACCATTTTGAGTAACACGCCTTGTAAAAAAATCATATGCTCTCTCTGTCTGAATTTCTAACAGTCGTACGATAACGAAGTCGCCTTGCAAAATTAGAGTACTTGTGTAGATATCAATGTTGACAGGAGAGACGACTGCAACGGTGCAGGCTATCAATACTCCGTTAGAAAGCCTTCTGTTACACAAGAACGAAAAGAGAAGGCAACAAACTTCAAAAATAAAGAAAGAATAGATACATTTGCTTTCTTGTCTTGCTTATTTTATATATGTATAGTCTGTGAGGCATTTACACGGCTTGACACAACTTCAAAACGACCCCCGTTGTCTGTGAAAAAGGGTAAATTGCTGGGTCTGTTAGTGATCACTACGGATAGCGTCGATGAAACAATTTGATTCGGTTCCATACCTGCTCAGGTCCATAATCCCAACTTGGATGGTAGTTTAATCAAACATGCCCTCAGGAGCAACACGTCAGAGAGATTATTCTAATGTAAGATTTAGTTAATCTCGGTAAATACTAATCTTTTCGTACTAATGCTGGTGTCCCACAGGGTTCCATCATTAGTCCCACTTTGATTTTGTTTTTCATTAATGACCATCCCGATAGTATCAGCTCTCGACATCGTATCTTACTCTTATCTCGATAGTAAGTCAAAATGGTAACTGATATCGAAAACGACCTTAAGTATGTTGTTAACTGGGGCAAAGAATTTTTTTTTTTTTTAAGTTTAACATATCCCAAACTAAACTACTCTCTATTAATCATCTTAGAGACCCTTCTCTGCCTTCCATCAGCATGACTGGTGCTGATATCCAGGGGAGTGGCTCGATACGCCTACTTGGAGTAAAATTCTCGGTTGATATGAAGCGGAAAAACTATATTGAATCTATTGCTAGGTCAGCTGCTAGGAATGTTGGTTCACTGTGTCGTACGTGACAGTTTTATATTATGTATCTACCAGTCGTCCATATTTCGAATATTGCTGTCACAAATGGTCCGGGGATCCTGCTAATTACCTAGAGCTCCATGAGAAAATTCAAAGAAAAATCTGTAATATTATTGACACGGTATAAACTTGCCTATCTTTGCCCTTTCTATAAATACACTCATTGTAATTGTTCGCGTGAGCTTATCGCCATGGTATATAGGCTCATTGAATTTAAGCACAGTACTATACTGGCGAAAAGATCTCGTAAATCTACGGATGTGCTGGCTAGATTTTACCGTAATTTCAATCTTATAAGTTTATTTTCTCACACTTCTCGCTTGTGGAACTCCCATCAGTTCCCATGCTGTCCAGACAAATTTAAACTGCAAACATTTGAATGCAATATCAATCGATAGTAATATCAATCTCTCCTTAGTAATATTTCACTTTCTAACTCTTCCACACCCAGTAACATATTATTTCTCAGTGATTTTCCCGATTTGCATTCGGTGATCTCGATAAAAAAAGAAAAAAAGAAAGAAAAAAAGATGGTTAGATTTATGTTTTAGTGAGTCACGCTAGTCTTAACTCTCATGTTGATAAAAACTATGGCGAACAACAATCAGGAATTAATGGATGCGATGTACGCTTGAAGAAGCCTGTGGAACGTGGTGGTCGAAACGTTGAAATAAAAAAAAATGTGTAAAGATATTAGTACGAATCGTTGATGGGAAAAACAAAATAAATAATCATATAACTTTAGGAAATCTTTTCGATGCAAATCTTTTTGAAAAAAAAGAAATTTACAAAACGCAAATGTAGCCATGAAGAACTTTCTGTGTTGCCCAGGATTAATGCGAAACAGGTAACAAGAAAATTCTCTCCACATTATCGATTTCGAATTTAGAAAAACGATTTTTTTACATTGATACGGGTACAGACGTTTTATTTAGAACCGGTTACGTTTCAGTTTGAAAATAGTAATGTCGGCTCTGAAAATTCAATAGCTCTACATGATGTAAGTTCGATATAATTTATATATATATATATATATATATATATATATATATATATATATGTATATATATATATGTATATATGTATATGTGTGTGTGTGCGTGTGTGTGTGTGTGTGCGTGTGTGTGTGTGCGTGTGTGTGTGTGTTAGGATAAAGAGCAAGCAGAAAAAAAATTAATTGAATTTTGAATGTGGTTACTTAATTAGCGTCTCTTTCCTTTTTATATATTTTATCATTTCTATCTAGATCTCTAACGAAGTGAAACAGGTTAGATTGAGATCTGAGAATCCGACAAAATGATAGGATAAAGAAAAAGTAGGAAACTTATTCTTTACCCATTATTTTTGTCGGATTCCTATCCATACAATCTATATTAGATATTCTTCTCATATATATATATATATATATATATATATATATATATATATATATATATATATATATATATATATTCACTCTTGATAAAGCGCCAACGGGAAATGGAATTGAATATAGATTTGATAACAAATAAAAAATGTGGAGATATGGGGGAAAATAGCTGTATATAACACAAAGCCGACAACCATGCTTAACAAAAAGGAGCAAACTTTAATTAGATAGTGCAACAATAAAAAGAATGTTTGTCATGGAACAAATATCGTCGTACAATAAGTTTAGGGTATTAAAGATTGACATTTCGACAGTGTTATATCGCTGCATGGATGGCTTTTGACCACACGCTCATCATTCTATGCCTTGTAAAGTGCAATTTCAGTATTGAGAATATTGGCGCAGAAAGAGGATTGTATAAGACAGTGACAGCAGTTATTCTGTAGGCTTGCAGTGGTGCATGTCAAGAGTTTATTCTCTTTCCCGGGTCCTTCCTATGAATGAACGGTTCATGAAAGATACTTGGCATCTTGTTCGGACACGACGTACACCTGAGGAAGAAAGCGTCAGAGGCATGAAAGAATGTCGAGGTTATAGTTAATCCGTGTTCTTGAAGGAATATATGCGAGAATGTGGAGAACCAGGAAAATCTATTCGGTTTAATTACGCTATTATGATCAAAGCGAGCTGACCTAGAGAAAAGCTCTGTTTAAAATCCTTTCTGGGTCAGCGAACATCTACACTACAGTTCAAAAAAGAAGATATATATTTCTAATTTTCATTTTTCAGTAGGTTCTTCTTACTACCAAAGGGTTTCGATTCGTCTCTCCGCAATACATTTTGCTAAATTACAAATAATATGTATGAGAATCATAATATTTTCTTTTCACTATAGCCCCTCAGTAGACTTTTAAGATTTCTAAATGGAATGGAGAATAGATTCAGATCAAAAGAAATTTTGTAAAAAGTATAATATTCGATTTTGCAAATACATGCTGTACTACTTGATTTAAGCATAATTAGAAAATTACTTTTCAACAATATAACGATCCAGATTATATCAAAATTATCTCGAGTAAAAATAAATAATCGAAATATTGGAAAGTATGACTTACCTTTCTAAATCTACTAACCTCTCTCCCATTGAATTAGTATAGCATGAATTGTATCGGAATATTCAGAGAGAATACCCAAAGCGTGAGAGTGAGCTTTTTTCTGTATTTCAAGAATGCTTGGGGAGGTCTGTCTACTTTTACAAAATAATTTTTGAAAGGAATGTCAAGAATTTGCAAATCAGTTGATGGTTTTATCCACAAAAACAAAATACGGCGCTATTTTATGATAATTGGTTATAGTTAAATGCTTATTTTTTGTCGAAAGAAAAACAAATACACTGCAGTGACTGGAAATTTAACTTTTACTTTTCGAAAATACGAAACTATTTCATTTTAAGGTTGTTCTTTTCTTAAGAAATGCAGGGTGAGCGCAAATTGTTTGCCTTTAGTGTACAGTACTTCGTGAAATCTGATACATTCATCCGTCTGAGGCCAGCCTGGGGATGGTTAATAAAGATACTTTACATTACGGCAGTCTTCTATTGGAGGAGTTTGCGTTCAAATAGCAATGACAGAATGATTGTCCAGCTTTCAATATGTGTGTTCGGAAAAGACGAAGGTTTATTGTTTGCACCGAAACGTGTGCTCCTACTATTGAGAATGCGTATACACTCTGGTGATCACGTGTGAATACTATATTGAATGAAACACTGCAGTTCTCATGAAAGATATCAAATACTGAATTAATCAATAAAAGCAGTATAAATTACTAAACGGTTATTTTATATTGAAAAAATCTATGAGCAGAATTCAGCATTATATTGAAGATCGATTCAATAACGAGAAAGGAAAAATTAAAAAAAAAAGAGTGTTTAACTGCTATGTGATATAAATCCTTCTATAGGATAGTGAATGCTGGATAATGTCCTCACAAATAAAGAAGGGGTTTAGAGTAAAACAGAAGTGGTACGACAAAAGATTGCTGAGAATAGAATAACTGATCATGTTAGCAATGAGAAATGATTAAAGAAAATGTGTATAAAAAGGCCAGTTAGAATGAGAAAAAATAGTTGGAATTTTTTGAACAGCTAAAAAAGAAGATTTAGAAAATGTAATTCTCACTGGAAATATTAAAGGCAAGAATATTTAAAGGAGACCACGTATAACCCAAATTATGGAAATAGGTAGAAGAACAGGAAATAGGAAAGCAAGATTGGGAAAAACATTGCTTAAATCTACAAGTGATAGAACTTTGTAGAGAGTCAGGATCAGCCACTTTCTCAAGTGACAAGGTACATAAAAGAAAAAACAGGAGCTATTATTGAAATGCAGCATGCAAGTGGATTTGATTTTGATGTATCACATGAGAGGGAGGCCTCACGCTTCATATGAATTTAGGTGGCTTGGCTGAAATTTGTCTCAAATGACCAGGCATGTCCCTACAGCTTGGTTGTCAAAGAAATACGCGCTGAGTCGGCAAACATTCTGATTGAAAAGAATGCGTCTTTTGTTATCGGACTTATTTCACTACGCGATCATAAGCTACTGTACACGTTAGTTTAAACATTTGAGCCTGAGCGGCCGCTATACTGACCACTGCGTGAAAGTGCATATACCCAATTCATGGACTAAACAGGTGGACATTAGGTGCGCTGGATGGGAGATCCGTGCTCATCAGGGAGTCACGATTTAAAGGGTCATGATTACATAGGCTCGTAGTGGTTAGAAATTTACAGCTTCTACCATGAGACCTGGGATAAGATCTCACCATCGTCGATTCGTGAAGGTGGTGATCTTGATCAGACGACTTTAGTACGTAGAACCGTTTGGGGAGTGCCTAAAAATACACTGGTTGACGCAAGTGATATGTGGGAAATTAGATAAACAAAACTGTTCGAAGGCCGTAGAATGTTGGGCTAGCACGAAGTCAAAACAATCGTGACCGAGTGCTCCATCCTACACGACTTCAGTTTCTGATCACACTAACGTATGACTTCTCTATTAGAAACTCTAACTGAGATACGCACAGAATAGTGGAATTATAAAGCAGAGCTTGTTTCGGTGTTCGTTGAAGAAACACAAACTTAATTGAGTCGTATATATTAGCTAGCGATTCTAACAGGCGAACATACTTACAAACGCCTTGCCATCGGTTTCTTACGCGTTTTGCATGCCTTTCTTCCAGTCATCTAGTCTACTTTAAACATTGTTTTCTTTGCAGGCAGTTCTATTACTCAATAAGAAAACCTATTTGGGTTTACTTATCGGGATGCCAATACGGTGAGATGAATGCAAAAATCAGTATTGACTTTTTCTTTCTCCCAATTATCTAGATTTTAAACTAATAGAAGTAGATAATTTTGCTTATCGCAAGGTTCGCACTTCTCCCAGGTTTTTTAGCAGGAGTAGAAGTTTATCCTTTTCTCCTGTTTAGGATTGGGTTTCCGGTTCCTTCTAAAGTTTACTTCAATTCTCTACTTCAAACGTCTCTCGCTAAGCACTGAATATTTATTCTCCCTTTATTTATGTTTCCTTAGTAGAAATAGATATGTTCGTTTATCGGCTGGTACACATTCATCTCCAGGTTTTTGAAAATTAAACGTCTATCCATAGTTTCCTGTTTGTATCTTGTTCCTTCTAAAGTTTTCTTCAATTTTATAATTCAAATGCCCCCACCTAAATAGTGAAATCTTATTAAGCATTTATTTATTTATCCTCAATATGGGTAGATAGCTTCGCCTATCATCCGGTTCACGGTGTCCTCCAGTCTATTGATAAGTACAGTTTCATACCATGATTTCTTTTATGGATTGGATTTCCAATTCCTTCTAATGTATACTTCAACATTATACTTCTAACGTCTCCATGTAAACTCGGAAATTTTATTTACTGTTTATTTATCCTTCGTCAGTAAGAATAGATAGGTTCAACTATCGTCCGTTTTACAGACCTTTCCAGTTTTTGTAGAGATTTTGCCCTTGTTTCCTGTTTAGGATTGTCTTTTCTGTTCCTTCAAAAGTCTTCGCATTGTTTCACAATTTGCGTCTTAGTGATATTATCGTCTTTAAAAAGAAAAAAAATGTAGTTTAAGGATAAGATCTGCGGTGGGGAGTGTACAAGTTGTCTTCAGTAGAAATTCAGAAAATGCGTACGAATGTTACGATCGTATCTTTTGAGGGAAATTATTTTCGATTTTTAGATTGTAAATTTAAATACTTTTAATATTTTGGTCAGTATAAGAATTTGTGATCTTTGACAATTCTTCCTTTTTTTACTGCCCTTATATTTACTTTAGCTTTTTATCTATTATTCTTTTTGTTTCACTAAGTATACTTGTTATAGAACGTGAAGGCCAGAACAGGATGACCAGCTATTAGAATACTTATTGGAATTGGTATTTTGACAATGATGGATTGCTTTTGTCAGCATTTTGGATATAATTCCAAAACAGATTGAAGTTAAGAGAGGGCTTCAGGAATTTCAAAATTTCCCACATCTAAGTTCGAGAGACAGGTTAAGATCACACGCGGAGTGACGCTAAGGCACGAGAAAAATGCGTTCCCTTCCTCCTGCTGTCTATAGTATCCTTGCTGCCTCGTCGTAAAATGAATCAGAGAAAGGTACGGATTTTCGTTAATATTATATATCCAGTAGATTTAGGATTCAATGACGGCACATACTGCGATTTTAGATTGTTGAGGAGGCCCGTAAAATAAAACATTTTTTTAAATATGTTTTTTTCTTTAAAACATCAGAGAAATGTATTTTAATTGTAGTATATAAACAAATATATTCTCATCTTCCAATCACATGAAACTGTAAATATTTATTTTTGTTCAAATCTTCATAGAGAACGTGACATTTCGATTATTGTCGCATGTAAGATTGCAGAATATAAGTGATGTTTTCGTGAAAGAAATATAAATAAATTCCAGGTCAGTGAATGCATACCGCTTCCGGTAATTTCTCTGCTTTCTGTTATGTTTTATGTTTCTTTTTTTATTAAATTTTAAATGAAAATAAATACATAGACATTTAACATTTCTTATTGTGTATCGGACCCATTCAGATATATATGTAGGCTGGCGCCAACTATGTTAAAATTAAACTTGTAAATAGAGCAGATTTACTGCTACAGACGTCATGTAATCTGTTTATGTTTTGCTTTATTATAGCAGCGCCAGTCACCGGAAGTAGCCTGTGGCCGAAACAGGAATTCAAGGAAACAGTTCATGGAAGCTGAATAACTTTAGCTTATAGATTTTTCCCAGAAGACATACTGCAACTCGGTCGACTTTTTCAAATCCGTATAAAAATGTAAAAATCATAAAAAATACGAAGATTGTGTTTACAGTAAATGTGGTTCATTGCATCAGGGCTGAAACGTTTAAAACATAAGCGTCAAAAGTATTGCTATTTCTAAATCACCTCAACATTTTCAACTAAATTCAAACTTCAAAAGGAGGCGTTGTCGCTATTCAGCGCCTTTCATTGGATTTCAACATGCAACCATTGGGAAATCTTCCTGACTGAGGGATTAATTACAACATAGATTCTATTCAGAATTTACATTGCTCACCAGAACTCTATTGCAATTATTGTTTGTTTTTTAATCTCTTTTATTCTTTGCTGGTCGATATCCTTTTTATTGGTTTCGAGAACTACCAATACGCTAGAATTAGTTTAAGCTCGAAAATGGGTAGCAATGCATACATAAATACACACACACACACACACACACACACACTATATATATATATATATATATATATATATATATATATATATATATATATATATATATATATATATATATATATAAATTAAATAAAAACAGACCACTTTAAGGTTCCATGTAATAAATCATTTCACCGCAGCCCTTTTAAAGGACTGCGGATCATCAGATTTTACGTCCTAAGGTTGAAACAAAAATGAAAAGAAATTTACACATTTTTGACGGGCCGTATTAAGCATATGTAAATTAACGAAGTGATGAAGTCAGTGGGGAGAGAGAAGACATGAGTGAGTTAGATGTAATTTAAAATTTCTATTCTTTCATACTTAAAATTACTTGAGGAGGTCCAAACATTGACACATTAAAACGGTTAGCTTAACGGAAGTTATATAAGTTACACATTATATATTATAGAAGGGGTGGAGGTAAAAAAAAAACACATAAAAAGAAAAAGAGAGAAGGAAGTAATGAGAAAAGGTGTCAC
This sequence comes from Acanthosepion lycidas, assembly GCA_963932145.1. Lineage (NCBI taxonomy): Eukaryota > Metazoa > Mollusca > Cephalopoda > Sepiida > Sepiidae > Acanthosepion > Acanthosepion lycidas. Next base: position 115,493,662 of record OZ010585.1, on the reverse strand, counting down.
TAATATTCTTTAGAAAAAAACAGGCTCGAAAAAGACGCTGTCATTTTGTTTTACTTTAAAAGTGTTATTTTGGGGGTTCATAAAGATTGTATATAAATTTGATTTTATATAAATTTGAATGTCTAAACTGTCTACAAAGAATTTAATTTGATTTTTGTTAGTGATTTAAATTTTTGTTTTAAATTTTGGGCATTTTCTATGAAATAGTCGATTAGAAAAATATTCATAGAAAGTACATTAAAAGAATAAAATTTTATTTTAAAATATAAGTTTACTTCTAGTAATCTTTTTTTATTTTTTTAATATTTTTTATTATTGATTAAGTTGACATCTCTATCAGTTTGAATTTTGTTCATGAATTTAACTCGTGACTTTTTCTTGATAGGTAATCTCTTTTACTTAAAGTTTAGTTAAGTTGATATGAGGTAATATTTGAAGTATATGATAGAGCATGATCTTTAATATTACCTTCAAGATCTTTAATATTACCTTCAAATTTTATATTTCGTCCGTTAGGGTTTCATCGGTCTGGGATTTGTTGATTTTGACACGTCTACACATGCATCTGTATTCTTTTTCATTTTTCTCTCTAACTCCTTTGACCCTGAATATCCCAATTTGTGGCAACAGAAAATCTACCAGCAATGGTGATATATTGTAAGAGCCTGGGCGCAAAATTTCTGTAACTGATCTAGCAATCAAGGTACTTTCCTAATATTTTCGTTTAAGTGAATTATTTTGTTTTTTAATCCATGTGTCATTCTCTATGCCAAATTCAAGGTCGGTTTCGTGACGGTGAAAAACCAATGCGTTTTGTGTGTTTTTTTAAAAAAATGTTTCCAAATCGTGTAAAAGCAAAACTGTCCATTTGTCAGATTAAGGTTTGGACAGTAGTATCTTAGAAATGATTAAAGGCATATTACTGGAATTCTACGAGGTGCTTTATTTTTTATAATTCTATTGGACTCTACTTTAAGCAACAATAATGCATAATTACTCCCCAAGCTTAACAGAAGAATCGGGATAAAATCAATCATAAACGAAAATCATGTTCATCATTAATTAATCATAGCTAAGTATAGGAAACTAATGAAGACTTGAAATTTAAGTTCACACACACACACACACACACATATATATATATATATATATATATATATATATATATATATATATATATATATATATATATATTAATCAGGGATCATATTCCAACTTATTCCAGATGACCCTAGCCCTCTCTAAACTTTTAACTGTTTCTCCCGGAATAAAACGTTGCCTCACAGTTTTCATGTACGGCTTCATTTAAAAGTTTCTTTTTACTACTCTTTTGACAGTCATAGCTGAAACCCCTCTCTCACGTGCCAAACATCTTATGGATTGAGTTGGATCTTTTCTAATTGAATTTTTAACTCTAAATTGAAATGGCAATTCCTCTTCCCGTTGTGACTTCTTGATCCTAGCTTATCTAGAGGAAGACCTCTATGAAAAAAAAAAACAGAGCAAATAGATAGGAAAAAATATTTAAAAAAACCCAAAAAAACAATCACTTCAGTAAATCTTGGAAGTAATAGTTGGTTGATTGCTTAATTTTCTGGAAATCCTCATGGTGCGTTATAAACCAATTACACAATCTACTCCAAAACATACACCCTAAGATTAAATTCCCCCTCGAATGCAATTTTAACGAACTGCCATTCTTAGATATGCTCATCAGATATATAGATAGCCATATTATCACAGATATCTATCACAGACCTACAGAAACACAACAATATCTTAATTTCTATAACCATCACCCCAAAAGCTGTCTAAAATCCATCCTCTATAACCTAGCAAGATGGGTTTGCACGATAGTCAGCGACAAATACCCCCGAAAACCCGCCTAGAAAGATTACATAAAACATTGAAAATACGAGATACCGCTCACCACTAATCAACAAAGGTTTTGAAATAGCAGAAAAAAATACTTTTAGAACCATTATGAAATCTAAAGAAATGGGATGTCGTACAAATTCTAGCATATGCCTCAACATACAAAGAGAACAATCCAAAAATTACAAAAAATATCGAGCTACTTAACAAGAAATAATATAAAACTAAGGCAAATTTCGAAAGGTAAATTTAAAATGATATCACTATTCAAAACAGACAATTATTCTTACTTACAAAAAAAAAATATTAGGATGGTGCAAAAATAATGACGTAATAATGTTGTTTTTTGACGTTAAAAAATACGTCAAAAAACGACATTATTACGTCATTATTTTTGCACCAACCTAATAGCACTAAAAAAAATTATAAGCGCATACACTATACACACATAGTGCCCCCCCACCACACATAACATACAAATATGTATGGAGAACAAATATAAGCACACCAGTAGTAAAAACTAGTACACTAGAGGGATCACACGCACGCACACACGCACACATACCATACAAATATGTATGGAGAACGAATATATACACACATATTGGCAAAAACAAGTACACTAGACGGATCACACGCACGCACATACACACACACACACACGATCCTTATACACCCTACAATGTGTCTGTGTTTAAGTGTAATATTTCCTTTAAATAAAACAATATGTATGAATGGAGAATGAATATGCATAAATATAGTAGTAAAAACACGCACAGATAATATAAAAAGGAGATAGGTCTAAAAAGATACAGTCGTCAAAAAAGATAAGAACAAAGTCCCCACTTCCTTCCCCTTTCTCCAACCAATCCTAATTGATTTATTACCCCTTAAACAGAAGAAAACTTTCTACACAAGTTCAAGAAGAATTTGGATTATTATTTCGCACAAAAGAAAATGCTTAAACATGAGTAAACGTAAGAAAAATTTAATTCCTTTAAATAATATGTGGAAAAAAATTCTTCGACTGATGAAGGTCACATACCCGAAACTCGTGTAGCACAATATGGAAAATAAAGTATAATATATATATTTAAAAAAATGCACATTATAACCAAAACGTTTGCGGCTTCTCTTTTCTCTGTATGGTGATTTTTAAAAACACGCCCGAACGTGGTCTACTATAATATATATATATATATATATATATATATATATATATATATATATATATATATATATATATATATATATATATGCGCGTGTGTGTGTCAGTAAATGAATAGATTAAATGACAGTGATAACCATTTGACCTCGTAAAATGTACTTAGTAATATCTTCACTAGCATGAGTAATGAAGAATCTCTTATTTACTTGTCACTTTAACTAACATTGGCCATCACTGTTCTGAATGAGAGTATTATTGTTTGCTTTTATGAAAGAGGCGATGCGATTTATAACTAAAGGTTTTGTTATCATCTTGACGGCAGCACATATTCTTCCAGAATTTACATATGCGATTATAGATTGTGTCGACTGGTCTTTCGTGCACGATTCATTTCGTCCTAAATACCTCATCATTTCACCGACTCTCTTTCGGCTTACCAGCTTCTATAAGCCATCGTTTCTTTCGCTATTTTTTCTTCTTGTCTCCTTTTCTGCTCTATTCGTCTCTTCGTTCAGATAAACCGTTCACACCCTAACGTGATCTCGTCTGGCATGTGGCCAACTTCACAGTCTCGATGCAACCAGACGCCCAAAATGGATGTGTGCGTGACAGAACATTGCCCGGGATCATTCCTAACGGAAATGACAGTCGAAGAGACAGACGAAACGAAGAAGCAAACCTCAAGAATGCATTGTAGCATCAGGAAACGAGTTATAGATTTTCAAGAGCTGCAGATTTATCATAGAGCTAAAAAATAGAGATGAGCACGCATTTTTTTTCTTGCGTTTTTTTTTTGGTATTTTTTACTTATATAAATATTCATAATGTTCTACTTTCATTTTGAGGAGTTTATCTAAAAAAAAGTTTCATACTTTTTTATGTGTCTAATTAACACATTAAGTTTAATTTATTTATTTATTATACTTCAACAATTTTTTATGATTTTAATTAAGTGGACATAACTTCGAACTTATAGGAGAGGCCTTTCCGATCTAAATGTTTATGTTTTAATCTTTATTTATTTTACATTTTATTCTGTATAATTGATTATTTTCTAATAATTTCTTTAATCATTTCCCCCCCCCAAGTAAGGTGATAAAACCTGTACATCGCAATGGTTTACTTACAAAGAAGGAAACCGAGAAAACTTTGAGGATGAAGGACACGATTCAAGTTGATGATGACGACTAACGTTGCATTTAAATTTTTGAAGGTCGTTATCAAGAGAAATAAAAAAGAAAAGTCGGGAGACTGTTTCACAGGCGAGATGTGCGACAGGAGAATTTATCAGAATCGAATATATTGTAACATCTCACAACTTAATTTAAAGAATTGTTTCACCAGCAACAAATAAACATTCTTATATTCGAATGACTGCAGCTTAAATCTACACATAGGACAGAAGTATAAGCAGTATCTCTAGAGAGTTAAAGAGAAGTCATCTCTTGGTGGAAGGCTACCGACACTGAAGTCAACCGCCAAAGTAGCGGGTTCTCCCGATGGAATCAACGGCCATGTGTTCGTGACCAAAACGAACCTGCAATTCGGAGAAAATCGTTCCTTGTCTGACGTCTGACGTGGTGGAGGTGAACTCCTCTACATTTACTTCGCCTACAGATGGAAGAATGACCTTCAACACAGATATTGGCATATGACGGAGTTGATCAGGAACTGAATGACACATAGCCCCACCGACCACGACACAACAGAACATGAAATTAATAATGATGGGGAAACTTCATTCTATCTATCTATCTATCTATCTATCTATCTATCTATCTATCTATCTTGGTCTGTTCATATCTATCTATCTATCTATCTATCTATCTATCTAATTGCTAATTTTCTATCCTGAAATAGCATTTAATCTTCTCTGGATATCACGAAATTCCTTACTAGTAAACAGTGGTTTTATCACTTCAAAATGATTTGTCCTCATTCGGAAATACATTTAGTATCTTACTATGAAGGTTATTATTTTATGCTTTATAAAATCTGTAATTACACGCCTACCTTTCGCTACCTATTCGCATTATAAAGGGGAGATATTTTTTATCATATTTTAGAGGTTACAGGCAGAGCTTACGGTACTCAGTGTCCGGAATCGAGGGGAAATCTTTATCTATCCTACATAGCCTACGTAACATGATAATCTTCATTGCCTTCCGAAGTTAAGGAACAATGATCGTGTTCAGTACTTAGATGGGTAACCGCTTGGGAATACCAAGTATTGAAAGCATAGATGTTCAGATGGTGTAAAGCATAACAACACAAAATTAGAAATTGTAAAGCCGAGTTTCAATTCCAGTTGGGTTTGTTATATTCACGTAGGCGTAAATACCCTTGCGTAAAGTTATGAATCCATGTCTCCCGCCCCGCTGTATGAGTTAATTTGTAGGACTTCGATCAGTAAATCATTATCTCCAAAAACAACTTACAATCTAAAGAATATATTATGGCTTGAAATATCCCGCAAAAGATCGATAATCCTTAAAAAACAATTTCAATCATTCAGTTCATTTCCTCCCGTCTCTTCGCTCATTCTTATCACATCAGTCATCATTACGTTTAACCCTCTACCTTTAGTGTCTCTTGAGTCTTGTAATGGGAGAAATTTAACTTTAAAAATCTATGTACCCACGAGGCTTGACGCTCGTTAAATTCGATGCTCGGACGAGAAACGCAACTTTCAGCGTAATTAAACTGTGAATTTCATAATGGATCTTAATTGTTCATTGTCATTTTGATGGAAGACAAATTACTCGCAACGCATTTCCTTGCGGGTAATCTGGAAAATATTCATGCAATTGGCATCATTATAGAGACTTTACATTTGGATAAAATATTCTAAGTGCTCATTTCGGTAAATAATTTCTTTAAAGGAGAATGATGCAGTATAATTATATATTTCGTCTCATTTTCATTAAAGACATTACTCGTAAGATATATAAAGTCAAAGAAAAAATATTGATTTATCGCAGTATCTATAAATTTGTTGACTTACTAGTATTTATTCCTATTGATCGATTCGTTTTTTTTTAATTTTTATTTTGCGGGATTTTTAAACTGAATCAGCAGGTGATCAATTTATTAATGAATTGATTTCTAAGGAATGCATTGATTTTATTTGGAATCCGCCATTGTTTCTTACCATTAAGCAGGCTACTGACTGAGGTGATTAATGAATGATTATAGAGTGACTATACATTGGAACTATCCAGTTGAATTAGTGTGAATTATTGTGCGCCGATGATTTAGGTTTTGATTTCGGATTTACCGAACTTTAAGTTGATCCGCGCTACTAAAAAGGTATTCACTGAAATGGGTAATTACTTTTGGTTGATTTTTACTTCTTTGTTCTTACTAAGTTTTTATTTGCGGTTGTAAGTAAATACTGTTTTGTCTTAACATTGAACTCTTAAGTGATACGTCATCATTAACAACCACCATACGTCACCAAATCTCGACTCTCTATATATAATTTTTCTTCGTCTATTATGTCATACCAATGTTACAGTTCATTTCCAGAAGTAGGATCCCACTCTCCTGTTGTCTGAAGATGAAGGTTCAAGTAATTTTTCATCGTCATACTTCACGAATATCTGCATCACCACATTGTATAAGTGTTGTTCAAAATTTCTTAGCCTCACCCAGAAGGAGTTGAAGAAACAAAAGAGTATTTTTTTTTTTTTTTACCATTCTTCAATATGGACTCCCTTGATTTCCATGCCCGTCGTCCAACGATGTTCAAGTTTTGTAATCCCATCACCGAAGAAGCCCTCCACCCCCCCACGGCAGATATAATATCATCATTGATTCCAAAATGGTGACCATGCGGATGGAATTTGAGTTTTGGGAACAGTAAAAAGTCAGATGGATCAATGCCTAATGAGTAAGTGGGTGGGTTAGCAATTCAAAATCACGGTTTTCTTCTCCAGTTACTGCAACATGACCTGCAGAGTGACCTGGCTTGTTATCCCGGTGAAAGATCTCACATGCCCTCAATTCCCGGCCAACATCAATACCTTGAGGAGCTTGTGCTGATCTAAGACAAAAGGTTGTCTTCTGGAATATTCTATGTCTGGTAACAGGACTATGCGCCATGCCACACATCAGGATAACCTAGTCATAGCAGTCAGGCAAATTTTGCGACCACGTCACCACTTACATCTGGTTACCTAACTTTCTATACTGCAACCGCGAAATTTATTGTGTGTGGGGCGCAGTTGAACGAGAGACCAACAGAACTCCTTGTAACACCAAAGATAAATTGAATGCAATTATTATGACAGTATTCACTAACCTAAACGAGGAGACCGCCCAGAATTGTTCGGAACTTTTTGAAATCACTGGAGGCCGTGGTTGAAGCCAATGATGAATTTATTGAATAAATTTCACTATTGATGGTGTGGTTATGTCTCCGTTTATCTTTCAACAGGACCTGACACACAACAGGGAGGCCTACATTAAGTGCTTTGAGGTGATAGTGCTGCTCCGTGTCAAGAGGGTGGCTACTAGATAACCCTATCTCTAGCAGCAGGACACTGCACTATGCCATACAAGCAAGATAACCGAGTCATAGCTGTAAGACAATTCCTGCGACCACATCATTCCTTACATCTGGGCATCGATCTCCTCAGTGTGCAAACCCCTTGATTATTATGTAGGGTGCGCAGTTGAGCGAGAGACCAACAAAATTTCCTCTTATACTAAATATGAACTGAAGGCAAAGATTATTGCAGCATTCACCAACTAAACGACCGTCCAGAAGAGTTGCCAGAGATCCTGAAGTCGACTAGAAGCCCTGTTTGAAGCTAAAGAAAATTGTATCGATTAAATCTACTCTTTAGTATTTCAATATATTTTTGTGTAATTTTGGTAAATATATCTGTTAAAATAAGATGTCAGTGTTATTTTCATTTTTGTGTAATTTAAACGATAGTTAATCCATCACACTCTTCACTAGAACTAGAAGAAAACTGATATACCGATTATGAAAGGAAAATATCTATCGGGTATACTTCATCTTTCATAGAAAAAGTGTCATGCCAAATCAGGATTTTGGCTGTCGTGGCTCTCCCCAATTTTCATGTCCTTAGGAATTTTTGTCTTTTTACTGTCTCTCCTAAACCCTGTTCTGCCATCCATATATATATATATGTACATTAGTTTTATTTTCTCTAAATTTCGCCATTGTTGCCATATTCGTTACCATATTGGTTACATTCCATTCTCAGTATGCGCCTGTACAACACAATTTCTGTTGCCTCATGTCCTTTCTTTATCTGTGATGAGAATAACCAAAATTCACTACCATATAGGGGAACCGATATTACATAACAGTTTAGTGATGTTTTTAATTTTTTTCTAAAGAAATATCCCTTTCTTTTAAAATTTCACTTAGCTTTTGAAAGGCATCTTTCACTGTGCCAATGGGCCTTCGAATTTCGGTGTTTCACTTTCTAAAACATTTCCCAGATATATAAATTGTTGCCCTTTTATGCTTCGGAACGTCTGTAGAAACGTTACTTCATCGATATGCCAGAAGTGTAGAAATAGTAGATTTTGACACTCTTAAAGAAATATTTAACAACCCCATTGTTGCTGAAATTTGAGCACGGGTCTAGAGAAGAATGAAAAGCATCATATTAATATTAGCACTTAAAAGATGAATATCGTTACAAAAGCACCGTCTACTGCAACATTTGGCCTGAAATTTATGTCAGTCAGTTACACTTGATGCTTTACTTTTAAAACCAGGAAGAGCATGATAACCAGTGCGCGGGAATTAATGCACATTTTACTGACGTGACTTATAAGCGTTCGTAAATATCTGCTGTTATTTATAGCCAAAATATATAGACGCCGATAAAATATTTTAGAAATCAAACAGCGAGAAAGGAAATGATACACAAGAGATGAGACGAGGGTTTATTTTACGCATAAGTCTCTTCTCCAGATACAGTTAATCACGAAATAAGGTATCCTTTGCTCATAAAATGGATTACAATAAATCTGATTCTCAGGAAACCTAGCCTCTTAACCTGAGTATTATTTCGAATATAACTCAAGCTGCATATAGAACAAATCCAGAGCGTGTGTTTCAACAGAAAAAAACGTTACTCAAAAAATGAACTCGTAAGAATAGAAAATGTTTCACCAGCAAATGTTTATTTGATTCTGTACATATTTTACAGTCAGTTAAGTGCCATACGTGATACAAAATTGGGTGATCATGTATCTTTTGATACATGACTGACGAGGCAGAGTTTTCACGTAGAAGGTTGCTATATTTTTCTGCGGTAAACTGGTTGCCAACCAAGGCTAAAGAACCCAGTCTGTTCCGCTAATCAACCTATGGCTGGGAGAAGATATAGATTATGTTATATCTTTTCCAAAGATGTTTTTGTTGTGGTTTAATGGATATCGGCTAGTATGAGAACTCGGACACCCGAGTTCGAATTCAGGTCGAGTTCAGTAGATTGACTTACGCACAAAAACCCTCGGATAACGTTTGAATTCATCTCTCTTCCCCCAGGTATTCGTTGAATAGCAGGGCAGACTAGGTTCTTTAGTCTGTATTTGCAACCAGTCTACTACAGGAAAAAACGGCAGTTTACTGCGGTGAAAAAACATAATCTGCTTCGTCATGGCTAACAGTAACCTCCAAGTGAGGGACTCATTACGCCTCGTCGGTCTACCATTTTCAGCTATGACTATATTGAATTCATTGCTGGTCTGCTGTTAAGAAGGACGGATCATTGTGTCGTGCTAGGCAATTTTCCTCTCTAGAATTTATTTTGCATATTTTTAAGTGTACTATTTGTCTATGCTTTGCATACTGCTGCCACATCTGGTCAGATGCTTCCCTCACCCTATATTCTTGATAAAATCAAAAGTAGAATCAGCAATATTATAGGCCCTGGACTGGCGTCTCGGGTTCATTCACTTTCCCACCGTCGTAAAGCATTTCCCTGTGCCTTTTCTATAAATACTTTCATGTTCATAGTTCGGATGATCTCTTTGCTATGTTACCTAGAATTAATGCATTTAAGTATAATACCAGATCTCAAAGTTTCATCAATTCACAGTTGAATTGCTTAGATGTAGCCGAAAGTTCTATGCTAACAGTTTTTTTTTCTCGCATTTCTCGTTTCTCTTCAGGCTTCATGCTTTCCAGTTAATTTTGATCTTCAAAAAAATTAAATGCAATGTTATGTACTGTCTTAATTTATCATTTTCCTTTTCTTCTTATTTCCTTTTCTTCTTATTTCCTTTTCTTCTTTATCTCCCACATTTAGTAACCCTTTGTATCTTAGTGGCTTAACTGGTTTGCAACAACGAATATATAGTGCATTTAAGTAGAAGAAAATGAAATTAACTTACGACACTAACAAAAAGTTTGGAAGGAAACTCCAATTAATATTAGAAATAGCAGCTAGTTGATTTGAGAAGTTTAATTTCCTGAAAAGGTTTTAAGAAAAAGTATTTATAAACTTCACCTGAGTTTAAAACTATTTCTCCTGTTAATGAGTACTATTTTTTCAACAATGATTTTTACTAAATTTATTTAGTATTTACTTTTATTTTCATTTTTTTTTTCATTTTACTGGTATCGAAAAGGTGTTCTTAGTAAACTTATTTTTTTATTGAGACGTTTTTTGTTATTGGTGCTTGGTGGAAATGTGAGAACAATTTCTTGGGGATGTCGGGATCTAATGCTTTGAAAGACGTACTTAGTGCTTAAATTAAAATCTTGAAATGGTTAATTCTAAGCGTATTATGTGAGCCAGAAAAAAAAACAGTCGTTATTCAAAAACTTTAAACACTGATGCCTTTTTTTTTAATATCCCATTGCAACTAACAATGCGAACACTGCGTTTTCATAACATAGATCTGGTCAAATCTACAGAAACAAAAGAGAATGCACCGGAGGATGAGAAAAGCCTCAGAGGTAATGTGGTGTTTTGTTCCCTCATTACGTATGGATATACCTTTGTGGGGCCACTAAAACGTAGTCCCATAAACGGGAATTAAAGCTCAAACAGGATGCGTTCACAATCACCTTGGGAAATTTACCTTTCGTCGTCTTTGTACTGGTCAATGTGAATATCTATATATCTCTTATATTGGTTCATTTGTCAGGTTTAATTCGAATTACGCTAGCCGGATACTAAAATCAGAGGAGGCATTTCAGTCCTAACTTGCAACATCCTCGACATAGATGAACGAACATCCTTACCTCGAAACATATGCAGACATAAACTTAATCGTAATACATGACCATGTAACGCGTATCTACGGGTAGGGAATGTCTGTTTGGCCTATAATTATTTTAGTCTAGCCCGATTAACTTTAACAGCCCTTAAGAGATTTCATTTTTAAATCCCTGGAGACCTAACCGAATTGTTGAAAAATCAGAATATGTGATTCTAGATCAATGAAATTGATATATTGCAAACAAATTTGGCAAGAAAATGATACAAGTTGATTTTATATAATTTTGTATCATTTGCAAGTAAATTTTCTTGCAAATAATACCAAATTCACCCTTCTTGTTATTATTAGTTATAAGATATTATTTTGTTATCTGGAATTTTGTGAACGTTTTAGTCATAGAATTAAACTATGTGTGGTATAAGAAATAAAATGACAAAATTCCTGAGAAAACTAATTTCATCATGCAAAGGCGACTTAACACGACCATATAAGAAAGAAAAAAAAGACTAATGACCCATTCTTATCAATTGAAGTGCAGAATTGAAGAGGGAGACGTCAGGATTGAAGAATATCTTCAAAGAGAAGAAAGGGTGAGTTTTTCAGATAAGGACAATGTAATAAAAGAAGAGCCTACGTATTTAAAGCGAGATTGACTCAGACAAGAAAGAAGATAAAAAGAGACAAACATCTCTATGAAAAAAATGCATTCGGAGTGTTCTGAGACTAGATACATATATATTATTACCGATCACCGCAAAGCAATAGCAGAACAATACCGCATGCGCACTAACAGAACGACTAACAAAGATCTATTTGGATTGAACTCAGTTCGAATAAAACAAGCATTAACGGCTTTACTACAAAATACACACAGTTTTATCTTTCCTTCTGACCCGAACACGCCAACCTAGTAGACGAAGCAAAACGCGCTGTCATTAAAAACGCTTTTCTATTTTGTCTCTTTTCTATATTTTTGTCCGGACACAAATTTACTAACACGCTTTTTCGATATTCCTTTAACTTGAATACGATTTATTAAATAAATATATCAAAATGTTATTTCGATATATCGACTACACAAGTATAGGGACACGGATAGAAAAAGAAACATGTCCAAACATTCAACTTGTGTTATTTAATGTTGGACGTTGTTGCTAATATCATAATTTTTCGGCCTATATAATTTCCGGACTTCTTCAGGTGACTTTCCGATTCGCTGAAACTTTAGGGAGTTTCGGTATGGAGTGTTTCCATTGCGACCTCCAGCTCTTGGTTAATTTCCTTTCCTGGGTCTGCTCACCTTATTATCTGCATTAAGATGCAGCCGGCACTGCATTCTAAATAACGGTGCCATTATAACATACAAACCAAACCAAAGACGAGGATACTATTCCGGACAAAAGTTGACATTCGTACCAGAAGAAAAGGAGTATCTAAAGATTGTTTTCTCCTTGACACCGCTATTGTTTTAACTTCACGTCCTCCGCAACGTTTATTGTTTTTAAAAAGAGATGGTTTAATATAACTTAAATATATGAAAATAAATACTTGCCTTATTTACATTATTCGGACTGTTATCCTCATATTTATTGCCATATTCACAATGTTTCGGACGTTGTAAACTCCGGCATTCTTCAAGTGATGGGAATTTCGAACCGAACCCTTTGTTTCATCCACTCGGGTAGACTGTTTTAGTTCCACGTGCTATGCCTCTTCCTGATATATCCGTTATTTCTCTTGTGAATATGTCAATGAAGATGAAGATAACAATCCGAGTAATTTAAATAATGCAAGTAATCATAATACCTCATCGCAGTAATATAGCTTGATATGAAAGTGAATTTATATATTTTCTTTGTTCTTGTCAACAAAAAATAGTAAACACTATTTATTTATTAGATTGTTTATTTATATTATTTATTGATTATATTATTCATTGGGTTGTTTGGCAAAGCATCAACGATTTGCCAATCGATTCGAACTTTATAAAATGGTAAATAACAAAGATTCCCTTATAGTTGTTTCGCATATTTTAATAATTTAGTAAATGTTTATAAATTTAGAGTACAAAATTGTTTTCATATTAATAAACTTATGAATTGGTAAATGGATACTTATAAATAAATATAAATAATGTAATAAATAATAAAATGTAATAATATGTAATTATTGTGAGACCGGAAACTACCTACACAATAGACTCTTCCAGACCTATATTAAGTAGGCGACATAGCACTCTAGGGAGAGTGATGGAGAATGATAGACAGTGATAGAGACTGACACAGAGAGACAATGAGAGTCTAGTACGACTACCAGTGTCGGACACTAACTTATAGTAAGCTCCGCTTACACTATCTCTGTAACCTGTTGTTAATATATCTTTCTGACATCTAATCCGTGTTCCGTGTTTTACTTCTGTGGACCCAACTTTGACACCCACATCAGTAATATAAAATAAATATAAATAAATATTTATCAACTTATAAATTGTTAAAAGAAAAATATTGCATTGCATCCGTTTTAATACAATTATATTAGTTTTTAGAATGTTGTAAATATAAAATTGTTCTTGTAATAGTTTTTAATATTTTTGTTGTAAATTCTCAATAACAATGAAGTATAAATTCACTTTCCTTATATATTTGTATTTAATTCATATTACAATTTTAATCGTCGCTTTATAAAACAATAAACATTGTCGAGGACTGGTGGTAGTTAAAATAATAGAGGTTTCAAGGAAAAAAAAACTATCGTCTTTGTTATTCTACAATCACAGTGTTGATTTTTTTTTCATGAACATTTGAATACGTTTAGCGTCATCCAGGATTTATTTCTGGTAAACAAAGTTTGTAAAAACAAATTAAAGTCACAGTCGACATATATTATTTTTTATATGTAAATCTATTTTCTTAAATTTCATTAAACAAATGAGCGAAAAACTTTGTATTGCACCATTTCCAATTATATATTGTATACTGTACATACACACACACTGAAACGCGTAACTATCATATTCCAGGAAAAGTACATTATATATACGCGATCACGAGTCGAATACACTATATTTCAGTTTGCATGTTACTGTTTGATTTGAAGTGAAAGGCAGAAAATTAATTAACAAAAAATCAATCATACCAAATTACTGTAAATTAAAATAAAAACCGTTTCTCTAGCAAGTGTTCAATTAAATAAGCTACCAGATTAGCCTTTCCAAAACAGGAAACTATGATCTGGAATTGATATGAAATCAGTGATGTCATACAGACCGAATCCAACAGAAAAATTCAAGATGTGGAATTAGTAAAAGTTAAACACTAAAAATGCATATCTGTATGAATCAGTTCTAATAAGTTTAGTATTAGAGATAAAATGAACAGACAATTGGATGTGTTAGAGAAAATTCCGCCCAATAACTCAAGAGGTTACAAACTTGAACTGAAAAACTCGTGTCATGTTCTTAAATAGCCTCGCCAAATCGACATTCATATATCCTCCCAACGCATTCAGAAATATCTAAACAGACAGTTGTATGCAAGCACATTTTCAGATCAATAATGAAAAATGGAATTCCATCGAATAAAACCTGTAGGTCTTTGAGAATACCATCTTTCTTCGAATCTCGTGAACTGGCGTTTAATCATAAACAATAAAATCTATAAAATTACAGGAACTAGATCAATTTAAAAAACAACAACAAATAAAGTAGATAGCACATAAAATTCGATGAAAAAAAAAAGATGTTAACCTTCCACACGACTCCAAACAACAGTTGAGGAAGGAAATATCTTTCAGTAATAAAAAGTGCAATGGCAGTTTCTGACTTGAGAAACCTATTTAATTGAAAAATTCATATAATAGAAATATTTTATAAATTTCGACAGAAATGTTGAATGATTCCTTATCAGAATTTGAACTCGTAAATATGTTGTATCTTTGATTTTGAGGGTGTGCTGTTAATATTTAATGATAAGGTTAGCTATGATAATTTTTTGTAATATATAATTAATTAATTTTCTTGTTCGATTCAACTGGGTTTCTGCGTTTCTAAGAGAAAAACCATCTTGGTTATAGTTGTCAGTATTTAGATTTAGTAGACGTTAATGTTATTGTCTTTCTCTACATACCCAATATCGTTATTAGATACTTTAAAAGAAATAGTCTCATCTGGTGTTCGATAAGGTAGTTAGGAAAACCATTGTTAACTAGTATCTGTTTTACATGATTGAGTTCATTATGAAAAAGTGAACTAGAGAATGAATTCTGTGCTCACTTTAGGATTTTTTATAAATGTTATTTCAAGACACTTATCAGCAAAAATAACAGCATACTATTAGGTTCGTGCAAAATAATGTCGTTTTCTCACATATGTTACTATGTGAGAAAACGAAATTTTGCACCAACCTAATAGTAGAAAATACAAGTATGAAAAAATCATATCCGCATGTATGAAAAAAAGAAAAGATTAAAAAATAATGGAAGGTCAAATAATAAACAACTATGAATACGATCACAATGTGCTGACTGTGTTCGGAAAATAAAACATTTCTATATTTTCTATTTAGTTTCAAAATTACTCTTGATAATGTCTAGAACAATATCAAAATCGCTCGGATATATAGAATCTTTTGTCAGTTTTTAGACACTTAATGTCCAGAAAAGAAATCCACTTGTACGAACGCTATAAAAATAAATAAAAAGGTTAATCACATTCCCTTGTCAGTTGTCTTTAAAAAATCATGTATAAAATAGGGATTACTGTCTATATATATATATATATATATATATATATATATATATATATATATATATATATATATATATATATATATATATATATATTAAGACATTTTTATGTTTATACATTCTTTTTATAGATACAGATATTTAATTGAAAGGCTCTGTTTATAATAAACAGTATTACCGGTCCGATTGTCATTTTCATAATGTGTGACGTCCTTTGTTTAAATTTGGATAAGCATTGAGCAGTTATGAATGTACGTGAGAGATTCATGTAAGATTGAAGATTAAATACAGTAAAATCGACTTTGCTAACCGAACTATCCTCTAGCGCCAAATCGGTTAAAGGCACGTCAAGCTAAATGACGGTTCTGTATAGGATACAGGTTCGAATTCTGTCGGAGGACAAATATTTTCTGTGAAAATTTCTTGGACATTCAGGCCGGTAAATGTTGTTTTATACTGTTTGTTATAAACAGACCATTTACTTAAATATTTGTATATATACAAAAATATGTATAAACATAAAAATGTCTTAAAATAATTGTCGGACTTTGTCCATTTCATAATATATAAATATAACCTTTTTTTAAAGAATTAATTGATTTTTATTTATTAAACCGATATACTTTAGTTCTTAGGAGGTAATGTCATGTATTATATACCGACTCGGGCTGCGGAATAGGAGGAATCGAAGTTTATTCACGGTCGTTATATTCACTTACATGCTAATACCCTTGAAAAATGTATGAATACATCACTGTTCTCCCAAGATATGGCTAAATAGTAGTCCCATAGCCTTGGATCGTGACTAGTTAGGAAAAGGATAAACTCTGAATTGAAAGCAGTCTGGAGGGGATCAGGCTCTGTCATGTTATCTTACGCAGAAAACACCACTACTACTGAGGCTGCAGTACGTGTGGCTCCCCTATGAACTTAATGGAGAAGCCGATGATACTGATGATGATGATGATGATGATGATGATGATGATAATAATAATGAAGATTATCGTCACGACGTTTATTCCTTTAAACTTCATTTTCACTGGATACTCACATTTCATTAAAAAATGCGTTTATTTGAAAGGTATTTTATTTCTTCTACCAGTCTGAACATTCGATAAATTTTATTAAAGAAAAATGCGTCACCCGGTAGCATTCGAACTGGTGTACGTATTTGTAGGAGAAACCGACGCTTGATCTGACGACCCTTTACCTAGTAGGCTTAGCAGACCTTCAGGTAGTTAAAAAAAAAAAAAACTTTAAAATAATCGGATCGTCTACTCAAATACGGCTATCATCAACATCTGTGTAAATATCTCTTCAACGTCCTCTCCAAACACCGATGCTGCAGGTATTCCAAGCTGAAGTGAAAAGACAGTTTAAGGTTGAAACTAACAGTCGGAGCTCAATGTGGACATCGGTGTCTACATTTATAAATAGAGATACTCTATCTCTGATACTGAGCACTTTTACCGATGAAGATAGTGTACCTAAAAATTATATTTAGATAATATATATATATATATATATATATATATATATATATATATATATATATATATATATATATATATATATTAAATAAAACTTTTAAATTTTATTTAAATTATTTGCTCTGGATTTACATTGAGCTCTCTGGATTTTATCCTCCTTAGGTTTACCCATACGGAATATCTAGTTTTTCTTAAACTATATATATATATATATATATATATATATATATATATCGAATCTCTGATATTGAGCATTTTGACCTATGGATATTAAGATAATATATATATATATATATATATATATATATATATATATATATATATATATATATATGTATGTATGTATGTATATTCGTATAGAATCTTAGACCTAAAATTAAAACAATCTATAGAAGTAGTCAAAGAGTAAAAAGACCGTATTCAAAATAAGCTATACAGTGACTTTTGTGTGTTTCAAGTCGGAGTATGATCTTATTTTTAATATGATTTTATATATATATATATATATATATATATATATATATATATATATATATATATATATATATATGTGTGTGTGTGTGTGTGTGTGTGTGTGTGCGTTTCATTAAATACGATTTAAACACACAATGACACTTTAAGAAATGGAAGCCTTTATAATAAATAAGAAAAAATAACACTCAATAATAATAAACTTGAACACGGACATAATTTACTGTGTTTGGAAAATAAAAACATCCGTATGTTTCTCCAAACAAACACACAACCCATACACACAACCCATACACCCAATTAAAAAGCAAAAATAAAAACATCCTTGACATTAGCGAAAATTACAGCCGAAAGCGTTCGGAACTATCGCGCATTTAGACAGTTTTTAAACATTCTGTGTCTAGAAAAGAAAACACTTGTTCAGACACAAGAAAACATTAAATAAAAATCTTAATTGCAATACTTTATCTTTCGGCATTAATGAAGCATGTATGAGTCAGAGTTTACTACCTAAATGCAATATATATATATATATATATATATATATATATATATATATATATATATATATATATATATATATATATATGTGTGTGTGTGTGTGTGTGTGTGTGTGTGTGTCTGTGTTTGGGTGTACGCGTGTGTGCGTGTTTGTGTGTGTGTATTTGCATTGATAAAGGATCAAATAATAGCCAAAGTGGTCAGACATACATAAGTTCCGAACAATTTCTACTTAATTTATGTCCCGAAAGAAGAAACTTATAATGACACAAGAAAAATTAAATTACAAGCTTAATCCCGGTACCTTGTCTGTTGTTTTTACAAAAATTTCGCGCACACACACACACACACACACATATATATATATATATATATATATATATATATATATTTTACATTTCTGTTTTTGATTCTGCCAATTGCAATTAAGAAAACCTCATTACATAATAGAAGTGTTTTTTTCCGTTAATCCAATTCACTTAGTACTGGATGTCATTCTAGATTTAAATCCAACTTTATTTATTCTCAAACGATTGAAAAGACGCGCAGACTACTTAATTTTCTGGGGAATAATTAAACAAAAATCCTAAAGAAAATTTAACGAAATTATCAAATAAATTTGAAAATAAATAACAGATTAAATAAAAGTAAAATACTAAAAAAAGAAACAGTGCAAAAACTAAATATGAAAGTGGGAAAAAAAGTCATTAAGCTGCGAGGCGTAAATTATACTAAGTGCGATGACTTTTTCAATTATAGTAAAAAAACTTACCGAGAATATGTTTCATTTCCCATTTACTTTTCTGTTGGTGAAAAGTTTCTTAAATTATTGTTCAGATTTCGCTTGACCAAATTGTCAGAAATGTTTATACACGATATAAGAAGACTGCATGTAGAGACGTAAACCAAGAATCGTTTCTTGCCACACGTACAACAGACACAAACATCAACAGTGAGATATGTTATGGAATATCAAATATAGAAATAGAAATATCCATCAAAAGAAAAACCAAAAATTTAATATGAAAAATGTCATTTTTAATAACGTACATAAGAATAGCACGGACATTTGCAGGTTTTAAAATCAGTACATTATATATCTGCAGGATAGGATAACGATATATACATTCTTATATATCACAAAAAATCTTTATATATTAAGAACAATTTTACGGAAAAATAATATTTTCCAGAAAATATCCGTATATCATATGCGAAAATTTAGCAGAATTGATACACACACA
>OZ010585.1:115453950-115471450 GCA_963932145.1 Acanthosepion lycidas | reverse complement strand
CGATCACGTGGAAGTGAATATCCAACATTCTAACTGGAGGCAGAGAGGGTACTCTTTGGTGGGTATTAGAAGGCAGTTTTTGAGGCATTAAAGTTTACCAGCCATTTCATGTCCCACAGTCACACCACAGATAGGTTTGAGATAAAGATTTATGTAGTTTCAATTTATAAATTCGATCACTTCAACAGAAGCATTTATTGCGGTTCATGTTATCTGCTAGATAGATAGATAGATAGATAGATTGATAGATATAACTTTGTTTAAATACCATTGAAAATTCAAAAATGAGGGCGAAAGTTAGAAAGTTGTAATAGGAATATGTAATGAAACGAAAAACTTGAAAATATGTACGGAGATTCAATAGAATGTATCACAACCAAACTAGATACCAATGAACTATTTAATTAATCTGTTCCCTTCATATTTTAGACATTTAATTGTATGTATTCAAAATAACAGTGAAATGAAAATATAACTCTGAAGAAATAGATTAAAAAATGAAAAAAAATGTCGTATTTCAAGATCATATTGACAAAAGACGAAATGTATCTGACTGCGTCACATAAAAGTCTTGAACAAATAAGACTGCAATCTAAGAAACGTAGTTTTAATTTTTTCATAAATGCAGATAAATATTTTTCTTTTTTTAGCTTTCTATTTGTATACATTATTAAAACATAGTTATTTTTTATTTATTCGACCTTCTGGTTTATTTCTTGATTTCATAGGGATTGCTTCTGGATCTGTGAAATCTTTCATGCATTAATTTCAGATCTTCATTGTTTGTTTTACTCGTAAACTGATATCTGACAGTTCAAAAAAGACAGTTCAGCCTGTAGATCAAAAAAGTTATCCATAACAGAAATGGCGTCATCATTACTGCGATACTGATTCTTAGCCGTGTGTTTTTCCTGTTGAGGAACAAGTGATCGTCAGATCAGTGGAATATGGTGAGTCATCAAACAGTTTAAAGCCACAATCCCGCACAGAAGTCATTGAAACCAATGACTTGTATGCTTGAGCATTGTCCTGATGAAACAAGGCAGCTTTCCTCAGCATTCATGGGAGTTTCGTCTTGAGAGTGTTTCGTAATTGCTTCATAAACTTGGCATAGTACACTCTATTGACAGAGTAGCACCTTTGATAAAAACACTGTTTTTGGATCCGGAAAAACTGAAGCCATCAAATTATCTGCAGAAGAAACGGTTTTGACCTCCTTTGCAGCAGGTGAGGAGGTTTTTTTTCCTACTGCATGGATTTTCACATAGTCACTTACACAAAGTGATGAACCCAGCACCCATCCAGTGTTTGGACACGTTCAGGAAAAGCAAATGGATCGGCCTCAATCATAGGCTTCTGTGGTGAGCTTTTACTCAGATGTCAGACCACGTGGAACATATCTAACAGAAACCCTCGTGATGCCAATCCATTGTGCAGAATATCCTCAACTCTCTCATGTAATATACTAATCGCATTGGCTGTTTGATTTTTAGTTAACCGTATGTTATTCATCAGCATGTGGTCAGCATGATCAATCTTTTCCCCCGTGGTGGCAGTTGGAGGACATTCAGAGTCTGGATGATATTCAAGATTCTCCCTTCTTATTCAAAATTCAGCTGCCCACTATTCCTTGTTGATAAAATTGAGACGTCATCTCTAACATTAAAACCATGCCAGCATGAATTTGTTCGTGGTCTAAACGCTTTTACTGTAGGTTATTGATAAGATCACGATATCAATTTTTGTTCAATTTTAGGTCCCTACCAGTTACATTTGTGAATCTTTTTTTTGAACATTCAGATTCCAGTTTAACTGGAAGAAGACAATCTCGTTATTACTAAGAGGATTTGAAATTAATGCTCGCGAAAATTTCTCAGCTCCACCATCATTCCTTTATAATCAACTTATGTCCTTTTCAGCTCACCAAAGTACGTAAAAAATATTTTCCTATGCCCTATATATTCAGAATATATTTTTCCTTGCATTATTTCTTTTTTATTCTTTATTCTTGTTTGTGTTTATTTTTCTAAATTTAATTTAATTTGGTTATCAGCTATGTTGTTAGGGAAGTAATTGTTAATTAGTGTTTGATTTTTATTTTTGTATTCCTTAAGATGCATAGTGTGTAGAGGACATTTACTGTGCTCTATTTATTAAATTATTTCTGAGGGAGATTTTGCGTCTTTGTGGGCATTCAACGTGGTATTAAATTAAAGTAACTTTCGAATAAATAAACACAAATTTTAATACAATTAAAAATAATGTAATAATGCTATTATACAAGACAAGAGATCAAACACAGGAACAGATATTTTACAACCTGTCCCTGAAATCAAGAATACAATTAAAAAAAATAACGTGACTAACAAAGTACATTCGTTGACATTTAACGAAACTTGCATGTAAGAAAAAATGCTGCCCAAAAAATCCCAATACACACGCACGCATGCAGGCACACGCTTATATATATATATATATATATATATATATATATATATATATATATATATATATATATATATATATATATGTAATGAAAAACAAAAATGGCGAGATGTTAATACAGCTTTTGAAGAGAAGAATTTGATACGAGCCATTAAACATGGCGGTGAGAGTGTTATGGTTTAGGGATGATTTGCTGCTGCTGAAACCGGCAAAATTGTACACATTGACAGCACAATGGGTTCTTCAAAACACCAATAAATATTGAATGAAAGTGTCTTGTGCTCAGTTCAAAGGTCGGGTTTAGCTCGGAACCGTAATTTCCAACAGGACAATGATATGAATCATCAAAGCAAATCCACAAAAAAATCGGTTCGTATGAAGAAATATCAAGTCTTGGAACGTCGTCTGAGTCAAAGTTCTGCTCTAAACTCAATTGAACGTCTGTGATATAAGTGAAAGAAGGGAATTCATGCAAGAAATCCAGAGAAAAACGAGCAACTGTGAAATTTTTACCAAAAAGAATGGTCAAAGGTCGGCACTCACTAATGTTTCTGGGAGAAACTTCTTAAAGATTATAGAAAAAGACTGGTTTACATTGCAACCTCAAACATGAGCACTCACTAAATATAAAATGTAAGGGTTTACTTTTGCACGTATTGAGTTTTAATTATGAATGAACATTTTTATTCCAGCTTGATCAATTTTTTAAAAAGTGGTTGTAGTAGATTTAATAAACGTTTTCTTTGGTGAATATATAGTTTAATTAAGATTCATTGATCACCTGAAAAAAGAGGCAATATATTAATAATATTAATATTAATAATATATTAAATATTATCTTAGGGGTTAAAGTAATGTAGATATAGTGTAATTTATATATGTACTATATGTAGTGTAATTTATATATGTACTATATATATGCAATACGACTTAAAATTCTTGTTCTACGTTCACTTCGCACAAACAACCTTGGATCCCAATTATGATGATATAAATACTTCTTCCAGAATGGTAAAACAGGTGGTAGAATTTTTTCCTTAGGTATTCAGGTTCCATGCGTGGGACAGGTATAAGCAATCACGTATCTTTTGATATATGACTGACGAGCAGTAGGTTGTCATTTCTTTCTACGGTAGACCAGTTGCAATCCAAGGCTAAAGAACCTGGTCTGTCCTGCTACTTACCCATAGCTAGTGGGAGAGAAGAAGTGGATTCATACCTTTCCCAAGCGTATTAGCACGTAAATGAATGTAATAGATTTGACTGGAATTATATGATTCCTCAATCGGAGCCGCTATCCAGTAATCAACCGTACCACTTTAAATAGTACCTATCCTAAAAGTAGTAAAATTCCGAATTAAAAACATAGATGGATTTTTTTGGTGAATTCTTGGCACATTGCACACTATTTCTCTCTAATTGTTTGCGCAGCATCTTGAGAGATATAATGTTTGTCACCCTACACCCACTTTCCAGCAGAAGGAAAGTTGCTAATCTCCCGCAACCCTCGTTATTTTCATGGTCGGACAAGCAATAATCGTTGGTTCTTCATATTCATAGCTCCACAGCTGGGATCCGCCAGAGTACGTGCGCTGTGTTGACAAAATGCTGAGCCCCAAATGATCGGTGATGTTAAAATCAAACCGGTACAGAAATTTAAATATCTAGGAAGCGTTTACCAGTGGACGGAAAAGTTTGACACTGAGATCCGAAGACATATTGGGGTGACAAAAGAAGCATTAAAAAACTAAACAATATATTAAGAGACAGGAAAATTTCGTTGGAAAGAAAACAAAACTGTACTTTACTCTTACTTAATATCTGTCCTTCTGTATGGCAGCGAATTTTGGACAATCGCCACAAAGATAAAGACAATCGAAGCAGAAGAATTATTGTTGTGCGGAAGGATTTTAAGGATACCATGGGCCGAACATGTGAACAATGACTGGGTTTTGGAGAGAATGGAAACGAAAGGGAAATAACAAAAAGACAAAACTTATTAAAAGCTAAAAAGGACAGGAAGTTGTGGAGGGCCATGATCTCCTACAGGGTTCAACTAGGACAGTTTCTTTCCTAGAACTGTTGAATTTATGGAACGGACTCCAGAGACGATTCTTTTGTTATTATCTCTTCAAGGCCAAGGTAAACTGTTTTATATGCTGCATACCCACATTTTGTTTTATATGCTTCTATATTTTTACCTTATATGCATTTTATTATAACTATATTATAACATATTATATATTATATTATATATTATATTTATATATCACATTTATTTCTTTTTTCTATATTATTTATTTTTTATTTATTCTTTTTATGATTTATTTTATACTTTTATATTTTATATATATATTATATTATTTATATTTTATTTTATATGCTGCATATCCATATTTTGTTGTATATGATTTTATATTTTTATATTATATTACATTTATGTTATATTATTTATTACACTGTTTTATATAATATTATATATATTTTATATCATTTCATATTAGTTATTTTTTATTTATTTTAAATTTTTATATTTTATTTGATATTCATTTTAAATTGTTTATATTTTGGTTTATAGTATATAAAGCATATCCACATTGTGATTTAAATGGTTTTATATTTTTAT
Organism: Acanthosepion lycidas; assembly: GCA_963932145.1. NCBI lineage: Eukaryota > Metazoa > Mollusca > Cephalopoda > Sepiida > Sepiidae > Acanthosepion > Acanthosepion lycidas. The sequence goes on along the minus strand of OZ010585.1, from coordinate 115,466,379 downwards.
ATTATTTCGTATTATATTATATTTATATTATAATATATATTATATTTTATTTATATTATATTATATTTATATTTCTTTTATATTATTCATTTTTATTTTTTATTTATTTTATATTTTTACATTTTATTTTCTATTTCGTTTATAGTATTTATATTTTGTTGTATATACTTTTTATATTTTTATATTATTTTATAATATATTATATTTATATTACATTATATCGTATTATATATTATACTGTTTATAATATTGTATTATAATTATTTTATCTCATTTATATTTTGTTTTATATGTTGCATATTCAAAATTTGTTTTATATCATTTTTATTTTTCTATTATATTTATATTATATTATATATTATATTGTATTTATCTTATCTTATATAATATTTATTCTATAATTATTTTATATTATTGATTTATTTATTTTATACATTATTTATTTTATATTTTTATATTTTATTTTATGTTTATTTATTAAAATATTTATATTTTCTTTCTATGCTGCATATACACATTTTGATACACATCCTTTTATAATTTCATATTATATTATATTTATATTATATATTATATAATACGTATATTTATATTATATTATGCTATATTTATTTTATATGATATATTTTTGTTTTATATGTTACATATCCACATTTTTCTCTATCCTTTTATATTTTTATATATTTTATCTATATTTTTATCATAGTTATATTACATACTATATTACATTTATGCTACATAAATAATATATATATATATATATATATATATATATATATATATATATATATATATATATATATATATGTACCGACATAAGCTCAGAATAGATTTAAATAACAGGGAAGCCATTTTATTAATCAAAACTTTTTTTGTTCCCCTCGTTTATGAAGAATAGACTGTCCTATTTAAGTAAATATTCAGTGATTTATCAATTTAAGTGCCGATGTGATTCGGTATATATAGGACGGACTAGTCTTCGTTTGGAAACGCGCGTTTCTCAGCATGTTACCTTACATCTACGTAATCATGAACAAAGGAATAGACTTTCTCAGTCGCTCCAGGTGTCGGCAATTGGCCAACAACCAGAACTGTGCCTCTCCTTATCAGGACACTTAGTTCTCTGTCCTGCACAGCGTCCAAACCGAATATAATTTAGGTGTTTTGGAAGCTGTATATTTAAAATTACATAGTCCAAATTTATGCAGGCAGAAAGACCATTTCACAAGATCATTAAAACTCTTCGAAGGATTGTGAGTTATTTTTTACCCTTCTCTTAACTAATTCCGAGCTGAGATTTATACCAACCATAACGTTTTAATTATATTTTTAATAAATTTAATTTTAAACGAGCTCGGACTTTTCTTCCATTTTAGTAAATATTTCAATATTTGTGTCCTCTTTATACTAACAAATAATGTACCAACGCGTTACCTATAAATAAGTGTTGGCCGAAAGATATCTCAGGTGCTATTTCTCTATATAAAAAAATAAAATAAAAATAAAGAAGGTTTGATTAATAAAATGGCGTCTCTGTTATATATATATATATATATATATATATATATATATATATATATATATATATATATGCACACATTTCTCCCAACAAACCCATTCAGTCCTCTTCTACTCAGTAGTAATTTATCGAGCGAGATAAGCTGGCTAACTGTTAAACCACATCGAAGTGCCTGGAAAAACTCAAATGTATGACGCACACAGTGAGGATCAAGCTCACTACTCATCTGTAATTGTTCTATCGATACAAACTCGCTATCAATTAGACCATGTCGAGGTGCCCAGTGATTTTCTAAACGTAGCTTAGATTATTTACAATATTTACATTGATCAAACTCTTGTCCTCATCTTTGTTGCCATATTATCGACGTTTCAACCGTTGTACACACCAGACTTCTTCAGCTGATTAGAAATTCGAACGGAAACATTTATTTGTCAACACAGAAGGGCTGTCTGCAAAGAGTTGAACCATTTTGGATGGTCGTTCCCATGTTATAGAGACCATAGATCTTTTGTATTTAAACGATAACCACTTCACAGCTTAGGTCTTGCCTAGCCATGTGAGGAAAAAAATATCTGCGGTCCATATAACCAGTTGTGAAAGAAATATAAATGCGAAATATGCCATTCCCTTAAGGTAAGACTCGAAGACCATCGTAAAGCCGTGACATAAATTGTAATATGTGCCCTGGTAAAACACTGATGTCCTCAAGGAAACATGGTCCAGTGGATAAAAGCGTTGGTTGGATCAAGTGACTTGACCCAGTGTTGTGAATTCAATAACTGCTACTGCAAGAGTTAACAAAAAATTGGAGAGTTGAGTTAAAGGGAGATAACTGAGGCATGGTATGTGGAACTAGAAATAGAAAAATCTGCCCCGGTTGAAATTTTAATTACTTGAAGAAGGTCGGGGCGTACAACGGTCGAAACGTTGTGAACATGGCAATAAAGACGAGGACAACATTCCGAGCAATGTAAATAATTACAATATAGACAGAGACTGAATAACCGATATGTAACAAGGGCGAAAATGGGGATTGAACTCACTACTCTATAGATCTAGCGAGACGAGCTTGGTAACCATTATCTCACATGGAAGTAAACAGAATAACATGAGAAAGTAATTAATTTCAATAGGTCTGGCTGAAGCAACTGACGCTAATGTAGGTGTAGGCATGTTATGGATATATTCTGTATGAGCAATGTGATAAAAAAAAAGAAAACATTACCACATTCTCTATTTGAAGGGTTAGAATATAGGAAGAACTTTATCTGTTACTAATTTCTTAATCAACGCATTAAAGTTCTGCATTCTTCGTTGTTTTATAATCATTTTAATTTTTTTTTTATTCCAGCCTAAAATGTCTTTTCTTTCATTGTCAGTCGTAAGTACGGGGAAGATCTTAACCAATTACACACTCTACACTCATAATTCCATTATCGAACACTTATTTACTTTAATTTAAATAAAGAAGGACCCGGCAGGCATATAATATATATATATATATATATGTAAACGGATCTCTACTATTCATTTCATCCTACACATTATTTCTGAAAAGATTATATAACGTCAAACAAACTCTTATTAACAACAGATTGCTTAACTATATTGTCACCGAACAAATAAAAATGGCCCTAAATAAAATTAATTCGAACAGTAATCAGCAAAAAATATAAAATACAATTTCTATTGTAAGTAGATGCAGCGTAATTAGAAATAAACAAGATGAGATAGCAATTAAGAATATCTTACGTAAAAATATATTACCCCTCAGCCATAATGTACACGATTAATTATCTATTAAGAAATAAAATGGTGCCATTTTATCTTCACTAAAAACAAGTCCTAAAAACACACACTATCCAATTCCAAAGGAAGGTAGGAATTTTTATTTATTGTCTGATATCATTCTTTTTATGCTAGTCATAATAAATAAACAGTATTTCCCGAATTAATTACCCGTTGTCGAATCGAAGTACATTTTGATCAGAATTTGACGTCCATAATAAAAGTTTGCCTTCGCTCTTACTGTATAAAAATGTATGACGAAGTGGAAAACGTTTTCTCGTGACCCGTGTCGTTCTTTAGGATTAAACTTGCTAGGCTGGTGAGATTAATATGTGCACGAACAAAGAATGCTTGGAATTTGAAATGTTTTACCTATATTTTAATCTAGACGATTTTATTTTTTAATCTAGTGATAATAGAAGATCTACCAAAAGGGTGCAAATTTACTGCAGATTGCCTTGCGATTAAGACTCTCTCTAGATACGTACGTCGTAGCAAATTGTTTCTACTTTGATCAGACTAGAATTGTTTACGTCATAATTGTTGTCAGTGTCATGGCAGGCAATCAACGTATTACATGCATTGTTTTGTAAAATGTCCCAAGTAAGTTTGATCTTCTTCCAATATCATCTTCACTGGTGCAAGTGGGACAAAACTATATGTTCTTCATTAGTATAAGTATTAATACAAAGCTGTTATCGTAATTTTTCATTATGTTTTAAATGCAAAACAGTTGTTTTGTGCATGTGTAGTCACACCTAAGTAAAAAAAAAATTAGTTCGATTAGTCCATAATGTATATTTTTCCACGTTCTAATGAACGCTCAGTTTCAGAGGAACCTTACCGTCTATGCTTTTTAAAAGTTAAATTGAGATGGAAAGACGTGTGATTTGCCAGAATTATTTTCTTATGAACCACACACAGACATATATATATATATATATATATATATATATATATATATATATATATATAAGTTATATAAATTTTTATATATCAAAAACAATACGGAAGAAAATGTATGATAAAATGGAATTAATTTTCTTGTCACGCATTCGTATACATATCGGTCTTCATCGGACTAATTTTGTTATGTAGGTGCCACTACACTTGCAAAAACGAGGGATATTTGGGATCCAATTTCTTTATTATATATATATATATATATATATATATATATATAATAAAAAGGGATACAAAAACGAGGGATACTTGGGATTTAATTTCTTTATTTTATATATATATATATATATATATATATAATAAACAAATTAAATCCCAAGTATCCCTCGTTTTTGCATATATATATATATATACATATATATATATACATATATATATATATATATTCTAACCGATTTCATTCAGATTCTTTTTCCTTGTTTTTCCATCACATTTTCATTAGATATCCTTCCCACATTGTGATAATTTAATATCCACCAGGAATTTTGAAATTTTACTGTACGATAAAGGCACTCTTTAAATATTTTCTTTGTAGTGAATTTTTATCCTTTGAACAGACTAGCATTTTATATGCCGAATGAAAGTTCGAGCAATTTCATAGAAAATGTGGGTCTTCCGACAGGAAACGAACCTGTATTATGCACGGAACAGTCAGAGAGCGTGCCATGCTATACTATTTAGCTACAGAAGAACCGTCTAGTTAGAAAGGAGGCATTACTGTTTTTAAACTACAAATTTCCCATTATTTTACTCGAACGCACATATCTGCTCGAAGCCTAACGTAACGTAAACAACTTCAGATTGGATCAATCAACTTCAAAATGGAAAAATCAACTTCAAAATGGATTAATCAACTTTAAATTGGATCAATCAACTTCAAAATGGAAAGATCAACTTCAAAATGTATTAATCAACTTCAAACTGAGAAAATGTCAAAAACCTAAAAACAATCAACTTCAAAATAAGAATAAACAACTTCAAATTGGAATAAACAATTTTAAATAGAAATTTTTTTTGGGGTAAATTGAAAATTATTTTTTCAATTAATTTAACCCACGAGTAAGGAAATTGACTGTTTGTCTTCATTATATAGATGAAGAAAAAAACAAAATATAAACAACTTAGAGGTCAAGAAATTATTGGGTGAGCCGAGAGTAAAAGTAGGAGGAGAAAGTCCCGCATGGGCAAAAATGATGATTAATGATGATGCTGGAGAAATCTCTACAAAAGAAGCTGAAGAAGAACAGCTCCAAAGAGGACTTACCTCAAGAAAATAGTGGCTGGCGAAAAAAAAGGCCCAGATTTTAACTGCACATGCCGCAGCAGGAAATTGGAAAGACCTGGCAAGAACAATTGGTGTGCCTCTGCCAACAGCGTACCGTTGCTTATACCAGGGTGCTGATAAGAGTGACTCTAGGGGAGGAGCAAGAAAATATAAAATTACGCAAGAGCATAAGAAGTTTATGGCGGAATTAATTGAAAACTCTCCTAGGGTCACTCTTCAAGACATTGTAAATAAGTTGGTTGAAAAGTATAAGGTTTGTGTGACTAAAGAATGCATAAGAAAACACTTGGACATCCTGGGCTTTTCTTTTAAAAGCGTTTCATTATGAACCAGAAGCTGCCAATAATAATGTCAATAAGGCGAAACGTAAGGATAAGGCAGTAGCTTTATTAGAATTGCAGTCCCAAAGTGAAAAAAAGGCACGCGGTGCATTACAGTCGCTGCCGAATCCAGGGGAAATAACATCCATGTTATTGGATGTATTAGTAATAATGGATTAAGTCATCATAAAATTAAAAGAAGTTCTTTCAAAAAAGAGGATGTGAAAGAATGGACCAGGGAGTGCCTTAGAAACTCAAATGAACTTTATGAAAGTGGAGTTGTCATAGTTATTGATAACGCTCTTTGCCATACTTCAATTGAAGAAGTTGTGGAGGAGGATGAATTTAGGCAACACCAAATTTTTAGACATGCCCCCTATAGTCCGATGTTAAATCCCATTGAAAAGTTTTGGTCAGTCATTAAAGCTGACGTAAAAAGAAGTATGGCAGACTGAATTGTTGGGATTTTAAGAGGTGATGGCCAGGGATCTTTAACTACTAAAGAATTCCGCCTCAGCAAGTTAGAAGCAATGATCTCCAAGGCAATTAATAATATTTCCGCTGAAACTTGCACTAACTTTGTATCTGGAATACAGAGATTACTTCCCTCTGTAATTAACTTAGATGATGTAATCTTTTAAATAAATTTCTTAGGAACGTTTATATTTTTTAATATCCCTTTTAAGTAAAAATAAAAGATTAAATATTAAATTTATTAGTATTATATTAATTCTCAATTTGAAGTTGATTAATCCAATTTGAAGTTGATTATTTCTCATTTTGAAGTTGTTTTCCAATTTGAAGTTGATTAATCCATTTTGGAGTTGATTAAACCATTTTGGAGTTGATTCATTTTTTACCTGAAAATAAGTCTATTTTGAAGTTGATTAATCCATTTTAAAGTTGATTAATCCATTTTGGAGTTGATTAATTTTTTACCTGAAAGTAAGTCCATTTTGATGTTGATTATTATAATTTTGAAGTTGATTATTATCATTTTGAAGTTGAAAAGGTATAGATCCACATACGGATGCTATACCTGACGTCCAACTCATTCAGAAATTTCCAAATTATCAACGATATACAACCATTTTCTAAGATCAATGGTTTCAAGTAAATAAATTGGTATAAGTCTTATTGGAAGAGAATCCTTCATTAAATGATGTAGACAGGTTCTATAGGATAACAAACAAAAAGTTTACCAAATAACAAAACCTCATCTCTTGAAGAGTTCCAACAGCAACAACCTCTAAAGTGAATTGCACGCGTAAGTAGAATAATTAGAAGAGATAAAATAATATTGACTTAACTTATTACCTTAAAAAGTTTTAGAAAAATAAATTCCCATCCATACGAGAAAAAAGTAATAACAATCAAGATAGTCTAGAAGCACGAAAAAAATAAGATAAAAATTGTATAAATTTAAAACAACAATGATGCTACCTGCTCGGTTCACGAATGAAGAATGTTTCCTCTATGGAAATGGTTCATTCTTTCATTAACATAGAGTCAACAGATCTAAAAAAAAAAAAAAAAAAAAAATCGTATAACGTGGTCTATGAATGAAATACGATGAAAATACGGTAACAATTTTGACAGAAGCGTTTCATACGCTCATAAAGAAAGTATGACCTTGAGAAAACCTGAGTCATGCAGGGGAAGTATTTAATAACTCTTAATTCGAATGTTAACACATTAAAATAATCTGAAAATTAAGATAGGGAAATCAACACATTCATCTCAAATAAATATACTTCTTTTTTTTCTGTGGATTCATCTAAATTTAATTAAATGTCAGTGAAATATGTAATTTATGTTAAAATACAGAAAATAAATTTAAGTCATGTAATAAAGTACATTCGTTATACTCCAGTAAATATGTAAAACTTCGCGGTTATCGCTAGAAATGTTAAAAGGTATATGTTTCATAGACTATAACATTATTATATATAATAATTATATATATATATATATATATATATATATATATATATATGCATGTATATACAATTATTATATATACATATATATATATATATATATATGCATGTATATACAATTATTATATATACATATATATATATATATATATATATATTCATGTATATACAATTATTATATATACATATATATATATATATATATATATATATATATACATATATATATATAATCATTATCATTATTTTTATCATTATTATTATTATCATTGCGAATTTTTTATACGATGAAAGAATTAATACGAAAAAGGTTACGACCAAGTCACTTATATATATATATATATACATATATATATAGGTGTGTGTGTTTGTGTTTGTGTGTATACATATATATATATATATATATATATATATATATATATATATATATATATATATATATGTGTGTATATATATATATAAATATATATATATATATATATTGTGTGAATGTAGCAGATTTTTTTCATTGGTGCATGTTTCATTAAATAATATAAACAAGTTCTAACTATTTATTTTATGTAAATTCTTTTCATAACGTCTGATAAGCTTAATAACATTATCGTTAAAAGAAGAAAGAAAATCACAATATTGATAAATATTTTAAAATCCTATCTAATCTTTCGGCTTACATAAGCCACTCTCAGAGATGACAGACAATATATTAACCAATACACGGACAACACATTAATGATTTCCAAGCAACGACAAAGTCGTGCATACGAGACCCTGGAAGCGAAAATCGCACCGCAGGTCATGATTTTGCATTTGACCACGCCAGAGTCAAAAAGAGAAGTATTAATTACCGGAAGCCATTAGTATAAACCAATGGCTTCTGCTATAAATTATAGGCACTTAAGAATATTTGTGGCGATTTCATTGTCTATTTTGTTCAGGGTCATAGTTTATTTTGTTCAATATATATATATATATATATATATATATATATATATATATATATATATATATATATATATATATATATATAGGGGTAGACTGTTGGATGTCAGTTATCAGTTATCTATTTGTCTTATATCTGTTAATTTCCCTCTGAAAGTTCTCCACTGCCTTAACCGGGTATTGAACTCTCACTCTGGATCTAAACCCGTCTATCCCCTGTGCCATGTATCCCTGAAGACTTCTGGGTATGAATTTCTGGGTATTATAAAGCTAATGTCTACAGCAACCATTTTTACTTGTGCTCATATTGCAATTTTTCTGTTATCATTCCATGTTTTTACCAGAGCTCATATTTCATCTTTTGTTGTTATCATTGCTTTTCTCTGGCATTCCTTATTACTGGTTCCCATATTGTATTAATTTCTATGTTTGGTCTGCTCAGGAGATTTTTGTGGCCTAGCATATGTGCTGATTCCGTAAGTTTACAAACGTTCCAATGGTGTTCCTTGTCTATGATCTCAATATTATCCCACAGGGGACGGTGATATCCCTTCTCTCTCCATATGTGGTCAGCCACGCCTGATTTTTCTACTTCCCCTCGTGTTACAGCTTTCTGGTTTTCTTTAAGCCTTACCTTGATGGGGCGACTTTCTCTCCTTTATATTCATTTCCGCAGCTGCATGGGATAGTGAACACACAGTCTTTAGCCATGTTCTCCTCTATGGGGGGTCTTACTCGAGAGAGATATCTGCGAAGTGTCATCAAGCTTTTGAAGGTACTCCTGATGTTATATGGACCACATATCCTTTGTATTTTCTCTGATAACCCCTTCACATAAGGCATGCAGATTGTTTTCTGGGTGTTGTTGTCCTCCTCCTCTTTTACCCGCCTATCCCAGTTTTGGTGGGCTGCTCCCATGTACCCAGGGTAGTTGTTATGTTGTAGGGTACTACTTATACTGACCAATTCTTTATCTAACGTCTCTGGGTCGCCACTTATGACTTTTGCTCGCTGTTGTAAGCAACGGACGATCCCTTTCTTTACGCTGTATGGATGGTGGGCGTTGAAGTTGAGGTACTGTCCGGTGAATGTCGGTTTACGGTATACGGATGTCTTAAACCCATGCTCCGTTCGAAATATTAGAACATCCAGTAATGGGAGTGTGTTGTCACTCTCTTTCTCCATTGTGAACTGTATCGATGGTCTTATTGAGTTCACATGGTCCAGTAGAACCTGAACATCTTCCTGGTGTGACCAGAGTATGAAGGTGTCATCTACGTACCTTAACCATATAGTTAGCTTTAGAGATATAGATTCTAATGCCATTTCCTCAATATATTCCATGTATATATTCGCTATTGCTGGTGATAATGGCGAGCCCATTGCTAAGCCCGCATCCTTTCGATATATGTGTGATCCCATTCCGAAGTATGTTGTTTGTGTACAGAAAATCATATATATATATATATATATATATATATATATATATATATATATATATATATATATATATAGCGTATATTTTGGAAGCATTTTTTCTTTATGACGTACCCCATTAAATAATTTAGGCAAGTTCTGTCTAGTTATTTTTAATAGGATCCTCTCGTAATTATAGACAACATTCTTAGTATCCTTATTAAAGTAAGAAAGAAGATTACAATATTTTATCGAATAGAAATATTGACAAATATCATCTTCAGTATGAGTTCCATCATTTCTGGTGCAAAGGTTGATGCGCTCTGCAACATTCATATGAACTCGATGCAATAATTACACATTGCCGTCGATTTGAGCACATTAACTTTTCATGCGTTCAATGAAGTGTGTTGTATTCATGACTTTCTTTGAGTACATCTTCTTCTTCAGCGTAACCCAGAAAAAAGAATTTAAGTCTTTCTTCTTTCAACAAAACTATGTTTAATCTGTGGACGTAAAAGAATATAGTTAATGAGATTTCCTATATATGCAGTCTTTATGGGCACATTGTAGATCCAACTGCGTGTAAAGCCCTACGTGCTAGGGGAGGGGATTTGTCTTAACATCGTCAAATACTACTGCCTACAGGTTAACACTATCTAACGATAGCTTATTAATTTTCGATATAATTACATTCTAGAGGCAAAGAGTGTACGTTATAAATTAACTTTTATCCTAATTTAATTGGTAATTTCGCTGTGATATACATTGAGAGAAAATTAAGAAAACCTTCAAATTTAATGAGAATTCTTCTTCTGTCTATAATTGCATATGACGGGCACTGCTCTATGCGCGGCTAAATATTTAAAGAAATGTCCAAACATCAAACGTATCTTTGAAATGGTTTCTTGGCCGTTTTCAAGATAGGTTTAGCATACACATACCCATCAGTCGTATGCACACACAGTAGACTGCGAATGTTTGTATTTGCACAATTAGATAAAAAAGATTGAATTGCTTTTTACGGTTTATCATCCTTTTGCAGTTTATTTAGATCCTGAAAATATTTTTAGATTGTAAGAACCTTTTGGAGAAAATAATAATTTCCTTATACCAGTCATAATATCTAACCCTTAAGGTGGATGGGAAAACATTCCCAAGTATTTAGACGTAAGGGAATACAGTGAACTGAACCGGAATTGAAATATGGCTCTCTTATTTCCAATTATCTATTACACCACCGACACATCCAAGATTACATCATCTTGTATTACATAGTTGTTACTGAACAGGCTCAATGTTGATTATCGTCAGTGAAAAGACAAGAACCGTTATTTGAAGGTGACATCATCATAAGTCGTACACATTGATACATTACGATATATATATATATATATATATATATATATAGATAGATAGATAGATAGATAGATAGATAGATAGATAGATAGATTTTAAAAGAAACATTTTTTTAACATATACTTTATTGCCATATTCACGACGCTTCCGTAATTGTACGTTCCGACCTTCTTCAGGGGATTAGACTTTCAAATTCTACCCTTTATTTCGTCTACCGGGGTTGAATATTCTAGTTCCACGTGCCATTCCTCTTCAGGATGTCTTCTTTGTTTCCCTTTAACTAAACTCTCCGAGTTTTTGTTCGGCACATCAGTAGCCAAGTATTGATCTCAAAACATTTTGAGTCAAGTCACTGTATCCCACCAACGACTTTATCCACAGCGAAGATTTCGGATCAGAATTTATCTGTATATGAGAATCTGAAATTTTATGCACTCTTATATAATTGCACATTACCGATATTTTTCTTGAGTATAAATAATGTCTCATTTTGAAACATTATACACTGTACCTCTGACAGATATGAAAGTGTAACTCTGAAACAGCTAACATCTTATTTTGATAAAGGCTTTAAAACTGTCTGTTCAAGGCGAAAGCCGTTTCTGTTGTTTTATTCACGGTTCGGAAAAAGTGGAATTTCTTCTTTTAAACAGGGTACCACTGAATTTAGAAAGTCTTAAATATTGTTTAATCCATAGATTGAAAGAGAAAAAAAGAGAGTTCCCAAAGCATTAATGCTAAAACGAGGACAAGAGATTAGCGCCAAATTTGAACGAGGATTTCCATTTTCAGCTTCCGCAACAGTACACTAATTGCCTGTTCATTTTAATAGGACCCTTCCAGTGTAACATGCTGGGAAACACATAATTAAGAAGAAGCTAGGATATATGTCTACAG
>OZ010585.1:115408950-115451450 GCA_963932145.1 Acanthosepion lycidas | reverse complement strand
TGCTCTCTGTGCTTGGCCTGCCAGATCCCCGGACCACACTGGGTGTGACTTTTTCTTGTAGGGGTATGTTAAAGACCAAGTTTATGTTCCATCACTTCCAGCAAGTATGGATGACTTGAAAGAACGAATAACATCTGCAATCAACACGGTGGATCGTGACACGGTGAGGCGCGTTTGGGAGGAATTCTCATATCGGCTTGATGTCTGCGCTGCCGGTGGTAGCCACTTATAAAACATGAAATGAAACTTGAATGTATATACAACACATGTGCTCATGCTAGAGATTTGTAATTTTTTTTCGTTATTGACACATCACGTGATGATTTTGGCGTATTCTTTTTGAAAAACCCTGTAGATTAAATGCTGAATTGTGTTGTCGTTTTCTTTCTGTCGGATCGGTCCCGTTGTTTTTTGGTCAGACCTCGTATGTACATGTAAATACACACACACGCATACATATGTGTGTGTGTATATATATATATATATATATATATATATATATATATATATATATATATATATATATATGTATATATATATATATATATATATATGAAGAAATATACACTTATGGTGTGTTATATTTATGAAATAAAATATAAGATAGATCATGTGTAACTATAAAATTGAACATTGATGTCAAGACATAGAGGCAACAGGCTGTTTCATGTTAGATGCAATCGTGTGTGGCCTGATGATTGCGTCTAGCCTGAATCAGGCTTTCGCCTCTAAGTGTTGACTTCACTGTTCACTTTTATATATATATATATATATATATATATATATATATATATATATATATATATATATATATATTATCAATGTCTATGTATCTTTGGTAAATCGAATTGAGTTCGATCAGTCAGTGTGTGTATCTAAAAATACATACACTTAATTCCACTTTCATCCCTGCCGTGCATCAACGGCTTAGTGGTAGAATCCCCAACTGACGCCAATTCAGTCGGAATTCAATTCTAGCTAGAAGCAACTGGACGTCTAGCCACAATGATGAGCTATGGTGCAGCGAAACAGTCTGTCAGTGGATGAATATATATATATATATATATATATATATATATATATATATATATATATATATATATATAGTATTATTACTTAAACGTTACTTTTAGCGGATACTCGTATTTCAGTAAACGCTTCGTTTATTTATTGAACATTATATTTATTTATTTTTGTCTACCAACCTAAATATTCGAAAAATCTGAATCTTCGAGAAATCATATTCGAACCTGCATTCCCCTGGGAGAAATGCCATTAGATCTGACGTACTTATGTTTCTAAGTTACAGAGTGTATTTATATGCTCTATCCAACTTTGTTTGACCATCAACAAACTCCGAACTAACTCTGCTCCTCTATAAACTTTAAATCAAAAGGCATGATTTCTAGCATGTTGGAAATCCTCTTTTGTCTTTGCTATTTTCAAGAACTAAGGCGAACCGTTCAGATACTTCAATATAATAATAATAATAATAATAATAATAATAATAATAATCATCTGACTATTAGCCTTCTATATCGGTCCTCCGTCATGGCACCTAACGCTGGACAACTTCAGCACTGATGAGAAAAAATTTTAAGCAACAAAAATGTGGTTCTTCGGAAAGATATTTTTATTTCCATGATCCGAACATGTGAGCAAAGAAGAGTTTTTTTACAGAAACTCGAAATAAAAAGGAAACTTATATTTAACATCAGGAAGAGACAGTTGAGGTTTCTAGGGCACATAATGAGGAAGGAGGGATTGGAAATTCTGACACTCACAAGACAGATTGAAGGCAAGGGGGACAGAGAAACACAACGCATAACCTACTCATGTGTTTGAGGATATGTATTGAAGAACAGACATTGAGAGAAATAACAAAAAGACAATCTTTTTAAGAGCTACAAGAGACTGGAAGATGTGGAGGTCCAAGTACGTCTCCGTCCTGAGGGGACTCGGTAAATAAAAGGAGTAGAACTCTTTTTGGTAAAGTTGTAGAATCTGGAATTAATTCTGTATTGGGTTAGCATCTCACCTTGCATAGTCTTCTTTAAGATAAGCAGTATGGCGTTCGCTTCTCAAGGTCAACTGAAGAAGTATTAAAAATTGTTGTTGAAAGTGTCTGTAAAGCTTCAGATAAGAGTGGTGAAGCCCGGGCAGTTACCGTGTTATTTTCTATGGATCCAACCTATAAAATGCCTTCGTGATGAAGGCACTTTACAGGATTTGTTTTTACACATTTTATGACCAGAATAGAAAATACTTGTAGGAATGCAAGAAAAAAAAATATTAAAAAAGGTAGCTTTTGGGATTTATATTTTTACTTAATTTTTATTAATACGACATATTTTTTCTTCACGCGGATTTGTTAGTAGATACACGCATTTGAGTTTTCTTTCGTCTCCCGGCCTACGCACGCGAGACACAAAATGCCGGACGACACATTTTCTCTATTAAGTTTTCGCGAGTGACAAGGCCGATAGATGAAATAAACATAATATATATATATATATATATATATATATATATATATATATATATATATATATATATATATATACATATATATATATATATATATATATACACACACACACACACATATATATGTGTGTGTGTATTTATATATATATATATATATATATATATATATATATATATATATATATGTATACACACACACACATATATATATATAAAATATAATATATTAAAAAAATCCACATTGTGCTCTATTCTCTTAAAATATACACATTTCTGGCGTGCATAATCTATCCCCCCACACACAGACACACACACAAACACACCCGAGCGCACACACATACACTCATACGCGCGCATACACACACTCATACTCACACGCGCACACACACACTCATACACACACGTGCACGCACATACACACACGTACACACATACACATACACACACACACACACACACACACACACACACACACACATATATATATATATATATATATATATATATATATATATATATATATATATATATATGAATATCTATTAATTGTACTATTACTAATACATTAAACGTTATTTTGTGGATATCCATGTTGGATTATTTTAAAACAGTATCATTGACATCTACCGGCATTAGTATTCGAGTGACTTATTAAAGGATGTATGCTCTAAGGCAAGTTATGAACATGCGCCCGTTTTTGTAGCTATCACCCACCTCAAGTTTTCATACACTTCGACAACATTTCTTTTCTCTAGATTTCTAAACAACGTAGACATAATATTTACGTGAACACACATTTCTGACCTTTTCTATTTTAAATTTAAATTTCCCCGAAATATATATAAAAAAATCATGAGGAAATAAGTATGATTTACTTAAAGAGCAGACAAAAACATTAGAAAAATATAAATTTCCTACAAAATTATGAATTTTATCAAATCGGTAAAATTGTGTTAAACACATAATAAATAGGCGCTCGATTTTGAATCATAATCATCCTGGAAATGTTTGTAAACTACTTCTTGAAACCTGTCGTAATTTTGGCTTAAATGAAATTAGGTATAATCTTTCATACAGAAGCAAAATGTAGTGCAAAAGTTCTACTTTCAGCTAGCATTGATCGATTATGATACTTTTTGATGTTTTGAGGAAATTATTTAAACAAACACAAAATTGGCAGGGTTTCTTCTCATGCTTATCCACAAAATATTAGGTTGGTGCAAAATAATGACGTAATAATGTAGTTTTTTGACGTCAAAAAAAGACATTACTTTTGCACCATATATGTATATATATATATATATATATATATATAGTCATCAACAGACAGATTGTTTCGCTGTATCACAGATCATCAGTATGACAAGACGCCCGGTTGCCTCTAGCTAGGAACGAAACCCGGTTGAAATGGCGTCAGTCAGAGATTTTACACCTAAGCCGTTGGCGCATGAGCGGGAAGTAGTTGAATTTAAGCCTATTTATTTTTAGATAAACACACAGTGACTGAGAGAACTCGATTCAATTTACCGATTTTTTTTTTATTTTCCGCATGCTCGTTGTTTGATTTTATTTTGTCGACTGCATTGTACAGGATGGTTTGTTGGGTACTGTCTGGCAACAGGTCTCTTCACAATGACAGAGAACTCCGAGTTTCCAGTCATGGCTGTCAGACAATTTCTACGTCATTATCCCTTACATCTGGCCATCTATTAGGTTGGTGTAAAAATAATGTCGTTTTTTGACGTTCAACTTCAAAAGAAAAACGACATTATTTTTGCACCAGCCTAATAACTTTCCAGGATGCAATACTCTTGATTATGTGGGGTGAGGTTGAGCTAGAAACCAGTAAAATTCCTTTTAACACCAAGAATTAACTGAAGGCAAAGATTATAGCAGCATACAGCAAATTAAACAAAGAGACTCCCCAGAAGAGATGCTGGAGATTCTGAAGTTGCCTGATGACGGTGATTGAAGACAAGGCCGATTTTATTGATTAAATGTACTCTTTAGTATTTCAAGGATTTCATTTCTGTAATCTTGGTAAATATATCTGTTACAATGGGATGTCAATTTAATTTTCATTTTTGCGTAATTTAGACGAAAATTTATCCATCGCAGCCATTTTATATGTATATATATATATATATATATATATATATATATATATATATATATATATATTTCTGTGTGTATTAGAGTCATGGCATTTTGTAAAATAATTGATTTAGTGGTGGAAAACAAATGTTCGTACACATACAAATATTTTATTTGCTGGATTTCCAACTAATGAATAATAAACATACCTCTCATATAACCAGCCTTACAGAGATGCTTAATAACTAAATATGCATAAAAAAAAAAATAAATGATTTAATAGAAATAAAGCCCATTTATCCATTTCAATGGGTGTAAAAAGTATTCGTACAATATAAATTTCAGATTTTGAAACTTAAATTTCATTATAACTCTTGATTATTCATTTAGAATATTCAAGAATGCTCCAATAATGTTATCGGTACTTATTTTTAGCCTAAAATATAAAACAGAACATTTTGTAATTGATATTCGTGCAAGAACGTTTTCATCATGGCAAGAAGTAAAGAATTGACCTATTCGTAAAAATAACTGAATGTTAAGTTCTGTAAGAACGGTAAAGGTTAAAGGAAAATCTCAAACAACCCGAATATCCCTTTTAACTATCAGTGCATTCATTGCAAGGTATAAAAATTCAAACCTGTTGAAAACCAAAGAAGAAAAGGTGATCCAGGGAAGATGTCTACAAGATCTTCGAGGAAATTAATGTATCAAATTAAACAAAATCTAGTGCTATCTCGTCAAGAGTGGGAGGATGATTTGATTTCATCAGGAATCTGTTACTAAATGGACAAAAAACAATGAAATTGGAACAATCTAAAGTCATGCTCCCCTCTGAAAACTCCACTGTTACTGAAAAGACACACCGATGCCAGGTTCAAATTTACTCGTGAATATAAGGATAAGAAAAGATCTTATTGGGAAAGAGTATTGTGGACAGACAAAACAAAAATTGAGTAGTATTTTTGGCGTAAAGTCTAGTATGGAGAAAAGATGGTGGCGTATTCAAATAAATGAAAACAGTTCCAACAGTGAAATTTGGTGGTGGCAGCATCATGGTTTAAGGATGTTTTATTTCCAAAAGGTACTGGCAAAATATTAGTATTAGGATGGTCCAAAAGTAATGACGGTTTTTGACGTCAAAAACCGTCATTATTTTTGCACCAACCTAATAATAGATGGTAGAATGAATGCCGTAGCACGTCAAAATATTATGGAAGCCATTTTAATGATTTCGTTTGAACATCTTGAAATTCCACCTGATTGGATCTTCCAAAAAGATAATGATACAAAGCACACCGCAAAACCTAGGAAGAAGTCTTTTGCTAAAAATAATTCTAATTTCCTGAAATGGCCAAATCAGTCTCCAGATTTAAACCCACTTAAGAACCTTTGGCATGATTTAAAAATTCAAATCCAATCGAGAACTCCAACAAACATATCCTATCTGAATATTCTTAGAAAAATTATTTACTTTTCGGATACGAAAGCGAACATAGATGCGTTTTCGAGACAATGATGCCGTATTCTTTAGTAAAAGAGATAGAACCGACAGTTTAACTAAACTAAAATAAGAAATATTCGCTTCAGTGCGTTATTTTCTTAAACAGTATGAAAAGCAGATAGGGAATCACTCCAACTTTAACTGTTTGTTACTCTTTCTCATAAAATTTCTTTTTCTTTTATCTGTTTCTCTGTTTCTCTGTGACAGCTTCTCATTTTTATGAAAGTTAATTTGTACCATTCGATTCTTACAGGAAAATGTTTTGACTCTATGCATTTTTATGATCTTTTAAAGTAATTTAACCCCAAAGAAGGGAATAAACTCACTAAGACACATGGGGTTACTCGGAATAAAAGAAAACTAATAAAAAAAAACAATCAGGAAACAGAGCCACTAAAAGACCAGGATTCAAAAAGAGAGATGAATGTTTATTACTTCGTCGGGAGATTATTTCCTTTAGTTTTTACATTGTGTGATTAGTTAAAAAAAATCATTTTAACGCTAAACACTTACCTTATGGTCTATTTAATGTTATATTAACTTGCTTTCTCTACATTTGTCTAAGAAAAAAATTTAGACAGGAGAAATAAGCCACCTTGAACTTCAAAAATTAATTACATAATCCCTATTCAACATAAACAAAAAGGATTTAGAGCTAGTATGGAGTAGGGCCTCCATTTGCTAGTATCAGTGCTTGTATTCGATTTTTCATGGATTTGATCAATTTATTAACAATCGTCTGAGACATATTTTGCCACTTCTTCAGCAAGGTTTTATTTAAGGGTTACCACTGACGTGATTTTGCTTGCACGTCCTCGAAGTCTTCCGTCAAGGTGCTCCCTACGTTTTCCTTTGATTTTTGTCAGGATTTAGGGCTACCGATGACAGTGACGATTCCTCGCGATTTCTTCCAGGCCTTTGCTACTTTACTCGTATGACATGGCGCTCCATCTTCTCGAAAAAAAGGTAGACATTCTTGTCAATCTGATTGGTTTCAAATAATGGGAGTAGTCTTTTCTCTAATAGTTGACAGTATTTTGGATCATTCAACCGCTCGTCAAAACGAATCAGCTCAGAATTCCTGCCAAACCATACAGCACAACACACCATTACTCTAATCCTTTCATATTTCACGGTCACCTGCAGACATTCAGTTTTCCAAGTCTCATTCTGGTTTCTCAAAAAATAAACCAATCTCGAATTAGAATATTGTCAGAAGTTACTTTCATCTGACCAAATTACAGACTGTCAAAATTCATA
This sequence comes from Acanthosepion lycidas, assembly GCA_963932145.1. Taxonomy (NCBI): domain Eukaryota; kingdom Metazoa; phylum Mollusca; class Cephalopoda; order Sepiida; family Sepiidae; genus Acanthosepion; species Acanthosepion lycidas. The sequence goes on along the minus strand of OZ010585.1, from coordinate 115,444,105 downwards.
ATCTTTACTATCGAATTCTCTCCCCCATTTCATACGCCTGTTCCTGTTACCCTCTGAAATCAAGGGCTTCTTTCTTGCAACTCTTCTTTGATAGGCTAGCTCTTTCGGAGTCTTTCTCATCGCATATGCGACATTTCCATGCTGTTGGCGACATCTTTGACGCGTTGAAGACGGTTTCTGATGACTTTCATATTCAGTGCCCTTTTCGTTCGCTCAGACACGATGCTTGGTTTTTCTGGACGTTGTTCCACACCACAATCGCTTTCTTCATTAAATTTCCTGACAGTATTATTGACCGTTTTATGATTAGCCTGGAAAAACCTAATATTTGTCTTTATTTGCCACACTGATGTCATTCTATTGTTTCTACTTCTTGATATTAACTATTTTCCTTAATTCCATGAACTTTCATTGCAAGATATGTCAACTATTGTTCAGAGATGAGAGTAGATGAGTACTAACACGGTATTGTCTGAAAAAAAAGCAGAGTAGTTATTAAACAAGCAAAAGTTGCTGTAATCAAGGGTAGCTAAAACTTATCATAGCCCACTGTATAGTCTACATTGTTCATTGTTTTAAAGTATACAAGCCTAATATTGCATATATAACAAAATATACATTTGCGTTTTCCTTATCTTTGCGATTACAAAACCAGTTCCTGATAATACAATAAATAATCCTTAAATAAATGAAGTATTTTGTTTTTCATTTGGACGTCAATAATTTCAAATTACATACTGTAAACAGTGACAAAACTAGAGTCCACGTTTACATGGTGAATTGAACATTAGATATAATGTCGAATATATAATCAGCTCCAAATTTAGCATAATGCGTAAATATTTACTTGCACATATATATTTACGATCGCGTTCATTTTAAACTTAAATTTTCCCGAAATAAAAAAAAAGAAATGAATAGCATTTGTCTTGAAGCATGCAAAAATATTAAAGAAATATAAATTGCCTACAAAATTATATATTTTAGCTAACGGACTATTAATTGTGTTAAAGCAATAATGCGTATTGTATTTTGAATCAGAATAATTTTTAGAAGGCTTTTAAAAGTATTTATTTAAACCTGGCGCAATTTTGTCTGGAATGAAAATAGGTATAATTTTTTCGTGCCTTATTAATATGTAGCGTCATATTTCTATTATAAGCAAGCATTGATAGCTGATGACAATTTCGGATGTTTTTAGAAATTATTTCATTTTTCTCATAGATTTGTGATTCCATTACATTCACTTACGTGCTAATACCACTCGGGAAAGGTATTAATCTTAGTCTTCTAACTCCCGTTATGGATAAATAGCAGGACAGTCTGGGTTCTATAGCCTTGGATGAAACTTGTCTAGGAAAATGACAACTTTGAATTAAAAAAAGGGGGATTTTTGGGACATTGTGGCCCGTAGTGCACGGGGTCTCTGTATTCGGCCCTTTAAAAAGTGTGATTGGTTCTGCACAAAGCTTTCACCACTATACTCAAATCATATGTGCTTGTATCTGGGCTGTCGGTGCCTGGGAACTGAGCTTCTTGATGCTCATACGTCGAATATGACGAGAGAACCAAACACATATATGTATATACTATAGGCAAAAATTTGATGACCTGTCTGGATTTATTTAAAACACTCATGAAAATGTGATATTTGCGTATGTTTATGAAGCAAAAGATAAATTTTCAATTGCTACAGTGTATTTGATTTTATTTTCAGTGTTTCTACAGGTTCCACTTTTAAAAAAAAAAGTTCAAAGATGGTTGGTGCAAAATTAAAGTCGTTTTCTCACATGTGAGAAAACGACATTATTGTTGCACCAACCTAATAGTAGTGAGAGGGGGTAGAAAGTGAGTAGAAAACCAAGAAAAAAAACAACTGTATGATGAATGTGTGGTTCTGGTTTAAGAATAATTTGATAAGAAAAATGCCATTTTATCAAAACAATGATTCAAAACACTCTTTAAAATGATGTCAAGATAACTTCGAGTCTAATAGAATGAAAAAAAATGTGTTTTTCAATGGGACATCAAAAGCGCTTAAGTTACAGTGAGGTGTCACTTTATTTTTTCCGCTGTCTGAGGTCAGATCTAGCCAGATGCAAAACTTTGTAGCATCTTGCAGCTCCCTATGAGTTGTATTTGTAATTTTCTTGTAATTATATTTTGCATATGTCGCATTATATCATCAGTAATTTTGCCAGGAATGTTGATTTGTTGTATAAGTTTGAACGTAAAATTAGTCTAAAATTCTACACATCGAGCACGTTCAATAGATTTCAGCGTAATAAATTATTTTAACTTTTAATTAAATTAAATTTAATTCTTTTTTCTTGACACGACCTCAGCACTTACAATGTGCGGCAATTTAAATATTAGCGATAAATATAAAACTAGAAACAACACTAAATAAGATCAGTTATTAGGTTGGTGCAAAAATAATGACGTAATAATGTCTTTTTTGACGTCATACATCTACATACATCAGAAGACAAAAATCTTTTAAAAATATTAAAATTAAGTGTCAGTAGAAATTTCAATTCAAGAGAAGAATACAAGAAATAGGGCCCCAGCTTTCGACATTCTTAAGTCATCATCAGGGTAGAGATGAATGGTGAGTCTCATAGGAGTAGTGAGTAGTGTGACGTAGGCAAAGAGTGTTGTGACATAAGCAAAATGGGACGGTTTTATTTTTTATATAAATATTTGATGATTTTCATTTAAATAAAGCAACAGCTACAAGTTGGTGAATTCTGTCATAATCCTTGCCTTTAGCTCATCTTGACTGTTACAAGGACTTTTGTTGATTTTTTTTGCGCTCAACTGCGCCCCACACAAAATCTAAGAGCAAAATAGCGCTCAAATTACCAGGAATCAAAATCCCAATATCAGAGCGTATAATTCAAATATAATAGAAATTAAGCAACTCCTAAAGAAGTGTGCTACAAGGGCGTTACTAAAAAAAGACCTTAATTCCATATTACATGACAATTCATCTACAGTGAGCGACCACAAATAATGTTTCCTAGCTTTTCACGCAATCATCAGGTTGTCGATAATTTTTATGTGAAAATAAGCTTTTATAGCTCGTCGGTAAATTTAAGATGTTAGAACCTGGGTAGCTGATATATACATTCTATGCACATACCAAATATACTCACCGATGCACACACACACACACACACACACACACACATACACACACACAGACAGACAAATACATACAGACATTCATACATTCTGCATACATACATACATACATATATATATATATATATATATATATATATATATATCAGTAGACATTGAAATCAACACTTAGAGGCGACAGTCTGTTTCGTGCTAGACGCAAGTGTCTGTGGCCTGACGATTGCGTCTAGCATGAAACAACTTGTCACATCTCAGTGTTGACTTCAATATTCACTTTTACATTTGCACACGCTCTATCTGATATTGAGCACTTTATCCCATAAATATAGCACACCTTAAGATTATATTTCTTCATATATATATATATATATATATATATATATATATATATATATATATATATATATATATATTATTTAAAATTTTCTCTTGAATTAATCCGCTAAGATCTGTCTATTTAATTCCTCATTGTAGTTCTTGTAGTAACTTAGAAAAGGTTAGTGAATGAGGATAACCAAAACGGATGTTGGAAATGATATTGCAATATATATAACTCCAACAGAAAATAAAATACTCGCCAGCGGCGTGAAGTAGGTAAACGTCTGATAGTGGTTGACTAAGTATTTATTGTATAAAATACAATTATGTCACAAGGTCAAAAGGCGGAATGGGATGAGGCTACTCTTCACTAACTATTTTATACCACGCTAATCCGATTCACGACCCTTTCACTCATTACAATTCGGACATTCACCAAATGAACTCAACCATCACCACTCAATCATCCACGCCCTCTAATACCGCATACTCACACCCCGTGACATAAAATATTGATGATTACAAAAAAATTATACATAAAAATCTATGAATGATTTACAATGATAAGGGAGGGAAGAATACCCCCCCAACAAAAAAAAAACAAACAAACTAAATATCAAACAAGGGTAACTGATGTTAGTAGGCCCTATCTACTCGTCAAAATAGAGTAGCCACTGTATTTTGCCCTTGTATAGAACCTAGAGTCTCTCTTGCTATGGGAGAGTTAAAGGAGAAAATAAATATAGGCAAGAAGTAAAGAAAGATGATAGAGACGAGATGAAAAGAAGGGTTAAAATCAAACTGGGAAGGTTGGGAATCTCAACATGGATCATAACCAAAGGTGCAGCTGGGAGCAGACCAGGAACAAAGCTTATATTAACTAGATAAACAAAACATTTTGGCCTACCAGGGGGGGGGCTACACAGGAAACCACCCCGATGTGAATTACGTAGACCTAAAAAAGAAAATCAAGGCTAGCCCCGTTCACACGAACCAAGCTCACCTGAGTCACGCAACTTTCGCTAGTCTGTCAAAATCAACAGTACTAATCTTCATCTTGTGCTGATGCTCAAAGAATCGGATAAGATCCTATTGAGAAAGACGTTTACCTCGCAAGACATCCTCCTGTTGCGTCGTCCAAATCACCTATCGCGCTGTGGCCAACAGCTTTAGAAACAGCATTCGTTTCACCCCGGAATACAGGGACGACATGTCAAAAGAGTATAAAAGATCAATGAGCACGTGCTTTTCGGGAGCAAGACAAGCAGTCAACTCAGCGACATAGTCCCATAGTGGGCGGACTCGAAGAAAATGGTAGAAAGCGTGCGAAGCCGTTTCTTCAATGCCATATTCACATCGTTCACAGTCTGGCAAATCCGCCAAGCACCATATGAAGGCGTTGTCATTGAGAGATAGCCTATTCCGAGCCAGTCGCAAGGTAAGCGCAAATTCTGGGTTGCTAATGTAATCCGCTGCTAGCGCCCAATATCAGAAGGTGCGGAACTCTTCCTTACGCAAATCGAACCTCTCACTTAGGGGAGCTTTCGCGGAGGGGACGACACGGAAGTAGATACGTCATCGACGTACGTGAAAACCTTAGCTGGAGCCCTTGCAGGGACAGCGATTCCACGTAGGGCCGGACTGCACACCCTGTCCGTTATCCGGCGAAGGAGAAGCTCGAACACTAAAGCGTAATGTAGAGGCCACAGTTGACAACCATGACGGACCAACCGAGACAGCACAAAAGCAGCATCCCGTCCACATGTACCACAACACTGCGGGAGAGATACAGCAGGCTAATCAGCAGCAGAAGTTGCGTTCGAATCCGGCTGACTGCAGGAGTGCAAACAGATAGCGATGGTCAATTTTATCAGATGCCTAAATGATTCGAATTTGATCAGCGGGCATCATCGTCAATCTTTTACACCCGCTATGATAGTGGGTATCAGATGAAGGTTGCTCTGAATTGTTCGGCCTTCACAGCGTCTCGGCAACTGAATGCAAATAATCCATCAGGATCTTCGCCAAATCTTTATTTTCTGCTTAGCAGAGTTATGAGCCTATAGTCATCTAAATCCCGCCCAATATCCTCGCCTTTTTTAAACAGCGTGATCACATCACTGGAGATCCATTTTTTTTATAAAATGCCCATTACGGAATTGTATTCGTGATCAATCAAAATTCGTAAATAATTATATAGGCCACACTACAACAAGTTTGACACGCAGACTCACTCTTCACCATTCTGTCCATAGCTCAATTAGATCTTTATTTAAATATTCATGGAGACCTACCGGACACTATTCGTGACATACTTGTTGACAACACAAAAATAATAGTATCATCTACAGGCAAAAAAAGGGATAAAAATAATGGAAGCCTTATTAATAAAAACAAAAAGACCAACACTTAATAATAGTAACTATGAACATGGACACAATATCTTGACCCTGTTTAAAAAAATGATGTATAATATGTATATATATGTATGTATGTATCATCTACATAAAAACGAGTGAAAAAATGTACAATAATAATAACTAAGTTTTAAATACAGTACATACGGAAACACATTATTATTGGAACATTAAAAGATATATAGGTCCCCTACAATTACCTGGAGAATTTAAAAAAGAAAAATAGTACGTATAATTTTAGGAATATTTGGGTTGTAATTTTTTTAATTTTGAGATTTTGGTAATTACTTTTTGAAAATTTAATTTTTTAATCACTTTTGTTTATAGTTAAACTTTGAAAAACATTCACTTCTCCCACTCGGTACATAATTCTAAACGATACTCAGGTTTACATCCCTCCTCCTTTTCATATACAGATAAAATCACATGAATAAAAACATTATTTTAGTAAAATGATGACCTTCTAAAAAACGCAACGTGTAACAAGATTTATCCAGTGTGTCATTCAGCTGCTTAATATATATATATAAATATATATATATATATATATATATATATATATATATATATGTGTGTGTGTGTGTGTGTATGTGTGTGTGTGTGTGTGCGTGTGTGTGTGTGTGTATACAGGCGTTGGACAAAATAATTGTTAAATTCAAAGAAAATTTATTTAATATGGAGTCGGTTCACATCACAGACAGCTTTAATACGTCTAGGAATGAAATCATACAGCTTCCTGACTTAATCCAGAGGAATTTTCCGTCATTCTTCCATTAAAACCTTCTCCAGATCTTTACGACACGACGGTGAAGGATAGCGGCTCCTATCTTGTTGCTCCAAAATGCACCATAAATGTTCTATAATATTGATATCTTGTGTTTGGGGAGGACACTCCGAGTGTTCTAGCTCACTTTCATACTCTTCATACCAATTCTTAACCACTAGAGCGGGATGTATTTAATTTATCGTCTTGGATGTTGCACTCACCATCAGAGAATAAAGTCTTAGCCATTGGAGGAACATGATCTCCCAAAATATTCAGGTAATCTTTGCTGTTGATTCTACCACGCAGGGCAACTATTAGACTGAGACATTTCCATGATATGGCGACCCAAACTATCACTGATCCACCTCCATGCTTCACTGGTGGAAGAAAGGAAGTCAGGGTTCTTTGGGCTGCATCCGCACATAAACTCGCCCTGAAGTTGGGAAAAGAGAAAAACTGGACTTGTTTGAGAATATGACTTGCTTCCATTGATCTGCAGACCAGGCATCGTGATCTTTGCACAAATTCAACCTCTTTTGAATGTTGCGAGTGGAGAGAAGAGGTTTCTTCACAGCGGCTCTTCCATGAAATGCGGGTTTATGGAGCTCACGGTGAATAGTTTTAGTAGAAACTGAACTATATAGATGGTTAATCAACTCAGCAGTCACTTTGGCCGCATTTGTCCGATGATTTTTTGACACATTGCGTTTCAAAGCACGTCAGTCTCAGTCAGTAAGTTTGCAAGTCCGGCCAGATTTGCTACAGTTGCCAAAGGTTTTGCATTGTTTTTCGAATTGTATCAGTGTTCTTGATATGGTAGCTCTTGAAACACCAAACAGTTCAGCAACCTTAGTGAACCAGGATCCTGCGATGCGAGCTCCAACAATTTGCTCTTTTTCAAACTAGGAGAGGTCACGCATTTAGCTTAAATTTTACTAAATTCTAAAATAAATAAGAAAAAGTCAGTAAATTAGATAAATAAACGTATTTACAATAGATATAACCTGCAATTACGAAGTTTTAGTTAAACTTCTTAATATAATAGGTCTTTGAATTATAGGAGTAGATATTTGAACTGTTCCAATTATTTTGTCCAACCCATATATATATATATATATATATATATATATATATATATATATATATATATATATATATCTGTCCCGGCGTTTATTTGTGTCTATATATGTCTATGTGATATATGAGAGAGAGAGAGAGAGAGAGAGAGAGAGAGAGAGAGAGAAAGTGACAGAGAGAGACACTGGGTGAGAAATATCTCTTTTTATTGCGGTTGAGCTTTAGGTGAACAGGCTTTATGTGATATTACTTTTTCGATGAAAGAATTCGTCTCATGATTTAATTTGCAGACGACTGTCTAGACGTCGCAAGGCAGCAATGATATATTGACTGTATAAATCCTTTAGTTATATTTTTCTTTTTCTTTCTTGAAATTTTTTTTACGTCATGTCAACGCAAATCATTTCTATCTCACCTCAACGAATTCTATAAAAATTGCTGAGTGACCCTGTCATATGGTCGATATCGATGATATTTTACTGCTTACCCTCACCCCCAGCTCATACTCAGAATTTCTCGGCCAAGGTGGAAAACAGTAATTCGATTGCCGTTTCGCAAAATAGAATTCCATCCCGAACACAATGTTCCGACAACGTTGTTGTTGTTTTTCTTCTTCTTCTTCTTCTTCTTCTTCTTCTTCCTCTTCTTCTTCTTCTTCTTCTTCTTCTTCTTCTTCTTCTTCTTCTTAGCTCTTCAGCTTGTAACTGTCATGATGGATGAACCTACTCTCAAAGAGGTGCCTGGGCTTTGAACATCTATTGGGACCTAGGCTCTCTCCAAACCTCAGATGGAACTTACATATAGTATCTATTCATAAAGGTACTGAGAAAATAGTTGTTACATTGAACCGCCCCAGTATCTGATTTCTCCTGACTTACTGTAAATTTCAGGGTCAGATCAAAGTAAACTTTCCGCTATATCTGGGTTGGAGCTGTCAAGTCCTCACTCGTCTGACTTTTTAGATCGTAAAATATCTAAACGCCCTGCAATCCTATTTTCCCAACAGAAATATCTCAAGCATCTTGCTGCACTATCGATATTTTCATGGCATTGTCACTAACGAGATACATTCCTTAGTAAATTCACCTCTTATTAGGTTACTAGGACTCGCAATGCCCCGTACAAAAGAGGGAATAAGCCCCATTCCTTTCGGGTCCTATTGGGAAGAAGGAAGTTACATTTTAGCAGCTTCTTCCCAAAACAATAAAAAGTTAATTTTTTTGTGGAAGAGACCTCAACAGGATGTTTCCCTATCTATCTATCTATCTATCTATCTATCTATATATATATATATATATATATATATATATATGTGTGTGTGTGTGTGTGTGTGTGTGTGTGTGTGTGTGTGTGTGTGTGTGTGTGTGTGAGTATATATATCCGTATGGGTAAAGCTAAGGAGGATAAAATCCAGAGAGCTCAATGTAAATCCAGAGCAAATAATTTAAATAAAAACAGACCACTTTATGGTTCCATATAATAAATTATTTCACCACAGCCCTTTTAAAGGACTGCGGATCATCAGATTTTACTTCCAAACAAAATAAGTTTTGGAAGTAAAGTCTGATGATCCGCAGTCCTTTTATAAAGGGCCGTGGTAAAATAATTTATTACATGGAACCTTAAAGTGGTCTGTTTTTATTTAATACACACACACACACACACACATATATATATATATATATATATATATATATATATATATATATCTGTGTGTGTGTTTGTGCGTGTGTACATGTATATATGTGTGCATGCTGATTCACGTGCAAGATAGCAGAGACACGCACGCTCACGTGCACACACGATACACAGAAATGGAAACAGATTTGACAATCTCAAGTATGATGTGTGGATACAGTAGTATCTGTCATCAAAACATCTATCATCACCACCACTAACACCAATCCACTTAGGCAGAAAGTCACTTTTGCCAACAGTTGAAAAGATGAAGGCTCACTACAAATACAGAAAATGAACAATGAAATATTAAAAGAACGTGAGGAAATTTTGACAATTGATTCCTTTTATTTTCCTCAAGAAGATCACGAGACCGGAAATAGATGTAAAAAAATATGAAGAATAAAATATAATATATACACTAAAACAAATCCAAATTATAACCAAAAACGCTTGCGGTTTCTCTCTTTGGAACCATTATACCCTTTTTTCTCATATATATATATATATATATATATATATATATATATATATATATATATATATATATAAGTGAACATAGAAGTCAACACTTAGAGGCGATATTCTGTTTCATGCTATATGCAATCGTCAGGCCACATATATGTGGCCTGATATATGTGACCTGACGATTGCATATAGCATGAAACAGACTGTTGCCTCTAAGTGTTGACTTCTATGTTCACTTTTATATTCACACGCTCTATCTCTGATATTGAGCACTTTATTCCATAAATATAGCACACCTTAAGACTATATTTCTTTATCTATCTATCTATCTATCTATCTATCTATCTATATATATATATATATATATATATATATATGTGTGTGTGTGTGTGTGTGAAATTTTATTTGTCACTTTCTTATATAGTCATTATTTTTATTATTTGTAACTTTTTTTTCTTTAATTTATTTTATTTTTGTTGCCTTGTTACACTCTGATCCTTTCTCCATAAACAACTCATTTTAGGTTTTTTCACTTTCCCTTTTCATATTATCAATATTTTTGTAGTATTATTCTTTTATTCTTTCAGAATATTTTTCTGCACCCCATTATCTAATAATGATTTTCCTAAAAGAATTATTTCCCTCCTTTTTGTGCCATTTCTTTCCTCTCTCTCGCGCTTTTTTCTGTTTTATTTTCTTTTTGCCTTTCATTTTACAATCTCGCTATGTTCCTATACTGATCCAAACTGACAAACACAAGATCTTGCAACACTAATACCGACCCCACCCGTGGTCCTACAACCCTTTTTTCACTGATATTCAACATCTCACACCCTTACCGCCCACCAGCTATCACAGTGTTTTAAATATGAGGTTATTTTTACATTAAGTTTCGCACAGTGATAAATCAAACAATGAACGATTTTTTTCTAATAATTTCAAATAAAAGCGAACTCTACCCACATAAGAAAAAAATTGGATAGTTTTCACCGTCCCTCTGTTTATTTCTTTCATCTGCTAATGATGAACACAGCTGTGTTCGAAAATTCCGAGTTTAGAACCTCAATCTCCGTGCTTCATTTTTGTCACCCGCTTAATATTAATAAATGATTTTTGTGCTGATTTCTTCGGTACCCATTCGTTTGACTTTATTTTATTGACCAACTTAGCTACTGTACTTATATATATATATATATATATATATATATATATAAGCTTTGACCGCATGCTGTCTTTTTATTATTCCTACCATTTCCTGTTTTATAATCCACTTACATATACTCGTTAAGTACGTCATTCACTGTTTCAATCCTGACTTTTCTGACTTCAATAATTAGTTTTTGTGATATTTTCCGCGTTTTGTGTCATTATTATGCATCTTAAAAATGTTATGGGTTGATATATCGTAAAACAAACCAAACCTCTTCTAATGATTTCAATAGTCTCTTTCTGATTCTAATTAGAAATGTTTCTTTTCTATTTTTTTTTTAAATTACCCCGTTTCTACCATGTCCCGTCCGTCGTTATCTAAACATCCTTCTTATAAACTTGATCTCTGCAAGGAAATTATAGAGTATTCACTGTCACATTATAAAGCATTGCAGCACTAGATAGGTACTACGATTTTACTTCATTTGATTTCCGTTCGTCCTTCATTGGTTAAAATTATTTTATCTTAATATTACTAAGCGGTGAGGAAATAAAACGGACTCATAATTTTCTGTCGATACCAAGAAGGATTTCACTGAACAATACGTTCAGCTTCGATATCTAAACATTGTGCCAGAGCATTAGTTCGATCTATTACTTGAATTCTAAATTAAAAAAGAAAAATTCTCCAACTAATTAACAGAAACTAATGAATGCTATTTTACTCTATTTAACGATATTATTTGTGAATCTTTCTTTGTTCAATTATTAGATGAAAGAATACGGAGTTGTAATCATTCGAGAGAGAGAGAGAGAGAGAGAGAGAGGCTTTCCAGAAAGGTGTCATTGGTGACAGCGGAGTGCAGAGATCCTAATGCAGATAATTACAGTTCTTTGAATAGACCTTTGTTGATCGACTGATTGGGGTTGTAATGATGGACTTTGCTAAACAGTTTATTATTTCCTTGAGAATTGTTTCCAGTCTATTGCGACATCAAAGATGATCTTCATAAAACCGACCGAGAACAGCTTTGGAATAAGCAAGAAAAAGAATACCAGACGCAAGCCATTCTCGGAATTTTAAAAATAGGGTCGGAATAAAGAAAGTAAAAGAAACCAAAAGGTCGAAAATTATGGAAGATAGGAAGGCTTTTGGGAAAGTAGAAAAAGGAAACATGAATGAAAGAAAGAAAGATAAAAAAAAATTTAGAAAGAATCAGTTTGAATAAAAGATAACAAAATAAAAGATGTCGAAAAGGAAAAAAAAATAAAGGAATTAAAGCATTTTAAACTATATACATTGTTCAGACTGTTGTCCTCATCTTTATTATAGTGTTCACAACATTTTTGGCGTTCTACACTCGGCCTTCTTCTGGTGGTATACGCTGGAATTTCGAACTGAACCATTTACTTAGTCCACTTGAGTAGATTTGGATTTTTTTACATTCTTTAGATATCGCAGTTTCCAAGGATACCTGGCCCAGTGGATGAACGCATTGTTTGAGTAAACCAAAAAGTGACTTGATCCAAAGAGTAGTCAGTTCAATACCTGGGCACAGCAGTGGGAACAGAAATCTAGCACCCATTGGTAATTATTCGGTTGGTGCAAAAAATAATGTCGGTTTTTGACGTCAAAAACCGACATTTTTTTGCACCAACGTAATATTTATGCTGTCTCCACCCATAGAGCTATTATTTGAGAACCGATTGTAGTATTGCTACAGAAAAATATTGTAGGATATTTTAATTTAAAAATGTACTGTTGGTAATTTTACTATAAGAATGTATGTTATACTTTTCAAATGTTTTAATTTTTGATTAGGGTCAGTATTTACCCATAGATGGGACCCAAAGAGGCGCTACCGCCCCAGGACATTCAGAAAAAATAGATTGTGTATTTAAGGATATATTTATTAAAACCCCGTTCTCAGCACTATAGAAATAATTGTAGCTACATCGGAAAACATTTTTATAATTACAATGTCCTTTCAGGACGTAGCAAATTATGGGGTTCTACACAATTCCTTTTTCTTTATTATCTCGAAATTGTAATAGTCTGACAAATTTCAGAATTGCCATTACGGTTTATATGTCAATGGTTTAGAATTTGGTATTTTAGTTCTGGTTGCTCCAGCAGAGCTAGAGAAACCAGTCTACTCTGTTATTTAACACATAGCTCGGCGCCTTACTTTTATATTTCAGAGTGCAGTGTTTGATTTTTTTCTATTGCCATTATTTTCAATCACGTGTCATCTTCTGTAATTCCAGCTGTTTAAATATATGGTTGTTTTCGGGTATGATTAGTTATAATGGATTAGCTGGTACCGAAGAATTATCATTGCAGGAAAAGAAAGCTTGATGAATTACAAAAATAGTATTTATAATGTGAAAGTCGACGCATGTAATGTATTTTATATGCATTAAAATATTATGAAATAGAAGTTACGTCCCTTAAAAATTTTGGCGTCTCCAGGATCACAGATTTCGTTGGGTCTTCCACAAAAAAACATGGTAACTAGAACATAGTCAGTCAGTTATGTGCCATACGTGATACACACTTAGCTGATCATGTATCTTTCGATAAATGACTGAAGAGGCATTTTTCCCGCACTAGTTTGCCATTTCTTTCTGCGGAAGACTTGTTGCATTCCAAGGCTATATTATCCAGCTTGTCCTGTTATTTAGTCATAGCTGGGAAGAGAAGAGGAAGTTTAGGACTTGGATTCGACAGGAATTCGAACCCGGCTCTACGATTCTTCAATATGAGCCGCTATCCATTACTCCAAAACAAAAATGATGCCTATCCAAAGAAAAAAAAGTTTTGGATTTTGTTCCTTTAACGGTTAATCAACTTATTGATTATTTAATGACAACACTTCACATGCAGACATCTACGCCAGCGCCTACAGAGGGGAGAAAGGGAATAAGAAGAGGAGATGGCGGATGAGACACACTACATTAATGTGACAAGTTTTATTTAAACATCGCAGAATATCTGATTGGAGAAAATGAAGACAACATTCAACTGATTTAGAAAAAATATAATTCGAAATATTAGTTTTTATTTGGCTTTGAAATCCAAACACTAGCGCGAATATAAAATATGGGTTTTTAAATGCACAAACCCTATTCTGGGAATCCTTACAGTGAGAAATCATTCGAAATTATCGATAAATCTTGATTCGAGACATTTGACACCAATGGGAAATGTACAATTATAAATGTCAATATGGTCTAAATTAGATTATTTCCGCTCAAAACCTGCCGAAGATAAATATTTTGGAAGATTGTTATATATATATATATATATATATATATATATATATATATATATATATATATATATATACAGAGAGAGAGAGAGAGAGATAGATAGATATCGTGGCTGTCCTCTCAGTTTCGAGCGTGACCACCTCCTTTATTTCATGTCCTCACCCTCCTCCCATTGCGCTCAAATTCTATGCATTCGCAGGTGACTCTTCAGGCCAGCCAAACTGCGACAAATTTTGCTACAGAATTAGCATACCCGATCAGTTTTTTTTTTTTACAGTGACATTATTCGGGTGCACAGTAGGTTTTGCACATTTACGCAAATGGCTTTTGAAGCCGGCAAAAGACAGGCACAATTTTCCGCATATGTCACAATTAACGTGGTGAATTTGTGGACCCGGTGCCGGACCATGTTCGCCATTACGAATCAGCCGTTTGTAGGCACTGCACTGCATACGGCTATTCTCAAAGGACTCAATGCTTTCGTGAATTAGTTTCCGCCACTTACTTCTATCCAAAGCCATTTTTCCCCATTGGTCTACAGATAGTACAAATTGTTTCAGATAAGATTTTATTGTGTCCTTAAATCTCTTCTTCAGCTTTGTTGTGTCCTTAAATCTCTTCTTCGGCTCGCTCTCTCTCTCTCTCTCTCTCTATATATATATATATATATATATATATATATATATATATATATATATGTTTGTGTGTGTGTATACATATTTACACGTATATACTTGTATGTGTGTGCCCTCATATATAGCCGTGCCCACGAGTATGTACACACACACAAACACACACGCATATATATATTTGTGTATTTAAACAGCAATCGTTCTTTCAAGCACATTTAATTGAATACCACAGACAAGATGTTTTTATTTAGTTTTTTATTCAATTTCACATGCGGTCTCATAATTATAAGATCGCATGAGAAATTGTATAAAAACTAAATAAAACCACTTTTTCTGTCGTATTCAATGAAATGTGCATATATATATATATATATATATATATATATATATATATATATATATATATATATATATATATATATAGTGATCCACAGAGACAACGTTTCGCTGTATCACAGTTGGTCTGGCTGCCTCTAAGTACGATCGAAACCTGGCGTCAGTCGGGGATTCTTCCACTAAGCCGTTGGCGTACGGCAAGGATGAAGGTGAATTTAAGCGTATTTATTATTAGATAAATACACAGTGACTGAGATAACTCGATTCGATTTACTGAAGATATATATATATATATATATATATATATATATATATATATATATATATATATATATATATACATACATACATACATATATATATATATATATATATATATATATATATATATATATATATATATTTGAGCTATTTCTTTGGGGGGTGGGCGCAAATTACCCTATATTATGAGCCGCTGTATTCTTTGCTTGTGTGCGTACAAAGAAATTTACTATTTTTAACAGAAAAATTTTACAATTGGTAGATTAACCTCTGAACCGTTGTATTTTAGAAATGATTAAAAATATCTTACTGGAATTCTCTGAACATTGCTTTTGGAAACGCAATCTGATACAGCTGAGCAATCGTGCGTCCATTACCATTCGCGCCTGTATGTAAAATTCATATCTCACTGTTCACTCTGAATATCCTGCAATTGTTAAACAGAACAATTCTCATTTTATTCCCTACTAAAAAAGTTAAACGTTGAAGACTGACTATCCACAAATATACACGAATAACGAATTTAAAGTAGTCTACATCGCAACACAGCGCCATCTAACGCAAACTTCATTAAACATAATAACTCAAAATGGAAGAATTTGCAGATACGTTTATGTGGACTTTTGTCTATGTTTTGTCGGCAGAACACACTCCAATGTTTGTAAAATTATTGTTGATACAATATTTATATATATATAAATGGATACTCATATTTGAATAGACGCTCTGTTTTTATTTATTTTTTAAGCAGTATATTTATTTATACCCATCTACCAATCTGAATATTCGAGAAAGCTTGTGAGAAAATATTCGCCCCCCTGAATCCTAGTTATCTCCTGTTTATTCCCCTATCCAAGTTTTCCACCGCCTTAACCATCTATTGAACTCCCAGAATTGGCTCACTGGATCTAATTAACGCTTTTATCCACTGTGCCATGTATCCTTGAGGACATCTGTGCATGAACTTCTGGGACTTTTAAAATGGTTGATGAAGAGGGGAACTAAACGGAGATAACCGATAACTCACATCCATTAGACATGGCACGTGGAACTAGAACAGTCTACCCCAGCGAGTTCAGTTCGACATTCTAAACACATGAAGAAGGCCGGAGCGGACAACGGCCGAAACTTTGTACTAAATATGGCGACAAAGATGAGGGCAATAGTCCGAATAATGTAAGTAGTGTACATAATACCTCATCTCAGAAATATAGACAGATACCAGAATTCACTGTGCGATATTATATGTGTGTGTGTGTGTTTACAACTTATATTAATGAATATAGTTTACCTTAGTTGATGCATAGCTAATACACATTCCGAAACATTTTTATACTGTTCACATATATATATATATATATATATATATATATATATATATATATATATATATATATATATATATATATAGGGAGAGAGAGGGTGGGAGAGAGGCAGATGATAATTTTTGTATATTTCTGGTTGTATATTATCTTAATATATGAATGGATATTTTTACATTCTTATGTGATTTCCTTTTACGTATAAAAATAAAAAGATAACCAGGATGTTGGTTGCATTGGGAGGGTAAACCGTGAGAAATATGATAATAACTTTTCGTATTTTTGCGAACTAAAAAAAAAACACACTAATAGACGAATACAATATTTTCTATGATAATTGAATTCACACCTGGTCACAGTGAAGACGATGAAAAAAAAAAAAACCCAAAAAACTGCCAAACAGCCGAATTTCTTATTTGTTGAAATCCTCCAGCAAACGAAACTATTTTCGTTCGAAATTTGACGCCTTTTTAAATAAGTCAAGAGGTGGCTGGGAAAATTATTTCAAAGTGATTTTTTTTTATTTTCATTTTACCGACAATGTACAAACTTACACTACATTACACAAGACGGGGACTTATTCATAACATGTGTTATCAGCGTTATGTATTTTTACACACACACACACACACACACACACACACACACACACACACACACACACACACACACACATATATATTTATATATATATATATATATATATATATATATATATATATATATATATATATATGTAAGCACATATTTGGATATAGATCCGACAGTATGAAGAAAAATATACGGAAAAAACAAACAAAAATCCTTATATGCAATTATGCTGTTTTAATGTTAATATGTCAACGTCGGACGTTTCGGTCTAATAAACCATCTTCAGGACATATTCATAAAATAAAATTAACATTATCAATTGAATATGACAAAGACGATGGACATAAGAACAAGACTTATCCAAACAGATAACTGAAAGTTTTATATGATCAGCGTTCCGTTTTAAACATGGTCACGTTGTCGTCACGTGGGCAACGCTGTGAAAACGTATTCCTAAATTTGAGTATTTTGAATGAAAAATGAAAAGAATTCTATTTTGATCTAAAATTTATATGTACGCTTGTCGAGCATTAATCTCGCTAGAAAAGGGGAAATACTAAAGCCAGGTCTAGTATTCACCGTGCGTGAGATGGATATTATGCCTAAAGATTTTTATTATGAAAATATTTTAAAATCTTCACGGAATCAAAATCGAA
The DNA here is from genome assembly GCA_963932145.1 of Acanthosepion lycidas. NCBI lineage: Eukaryota > Metazoa > Mollusca > Cephalopoda > Sepiida > Sepiidae > Acanthosepion > Acanthosepion lycidas. The sequence continues at coordinate 115,426,015 of OZ010585.1, read as the reverse complement.
ATTATGATCTACTATAGTTGTGTGTACAACTAAAGCATTGTTTAAAGGCGAATATCTCGTTTATGTTCGAAAACACGAGATTTTACGGACCTACATGTTTCACCCACATATTTTAAGTCACAGTTTTTGCATGAGATTTGGTAGATGCAAGCATCAGATGTAATATGTTGTTTGCTGGTGCTATTTAATAAACTACGGATAGTTCTAGTAGTTAATATTGTAGTTTTAATTTTTAACTCATTTAACTCATTTAAATTATTGTAAACATGTAGGTCCATAAAATCTCGTGTTCTAACAAAGCTTCTAAAGGGAGAGCTCATTTGTTTCAGCTTTTTTTGACATTCAAATTACGGTGTTCATAGCCAATTACTAAACAGGGGTCCGCAAAAATAAAAAATATTGTAATATCTTCTAACAGATTGGGGCTGGTATATATATATATATATATATATATATATATATATATATATATATATATATATATATATATATATATGCTTATGTATGTATGGAAAACGACAGACATTTTTTGCTGATTAATTTTAATGTTCGACTTTTAGAAATTACATATAATTCTTCTCGGACAAGGCGAAAAGTTCATCAAAAATTGTCCAAAGTTCATTTCAAAAGAAAAGTGCAGGAAATATGGTCCATGGTTTCGACTTCCTTAAATCTTCATCAGGGTAGGTACAGACAATTGGTACGTTATTTCAAGTGTTAAAAGGCGTAAGAACGCTATTTGTTATTTACGTAAGCTCTTAGGAATCCGTATTTGATTAGTATTATCCAAACTACACAGTTTCATGGTGTAGGTCCACTTTTCAATCATTCTGAGAAAAGTGCCCATTATTTTATTTATGTTTTTTTTTTTCATTTCTATCAGTGACGCGTGTATGTTGATTTTCGTTCACGTGTTAAACAGTTCTTTCATAAATGCAAGTTGTCTACAAAAGTATATTTACAATACAGGAACATGATAGACATGTGTATGTTAATGCTCCCACGAGCTCGCACATAAACGCATTATTTACACAAGAGTATAGCTCTAATATAAAATTTCTATTGTATATTTTTCACTTATGTATTTTTTAGTTATAATTTTTTTTGTATATCATAATTATTATTTTGCTTGTTGTTTTTATACATATATATACGCATACACATGTATATTATATTCAAAATATAAATAATATTTAATTTGTATTACTTAAATTTAATTTTAGTTATATAATACCAGATTTTATATATATCAGAATCACTACCCCATATATATATATATATATATATATATATATATATATATATATATATATATATATTCAGCTTATGCAAAATTAGGTAATCCGTATGGGTAGACCCAAGGAGGATGATATCAAGAGAGCTCAATATAAATTCACTTTAAGGTTCCATGTAATAAGTTATTTCACCACAACCCTTTTAAGGGGCTCTGGATTATCACACTTTACTTCTAAATGTTCAAAAGTTATATATATATATATATATATATATATATATATATATATATATATATATATATATATATATATATATATATATATATGTTTAGAGAGAGAGTGAGACCAACATTTATAGATATCAAGGTGATTAAAATTAGATATTTGATAAAATTTATGAAAATTATTTTATGTTAATATTTAAGTTAGTAAGTAGATATTTGTTAAAATGGCTATATTTACACATTAATTCTTTATTTGTTTAATATTTTAATTTACTGTTAAATTTATTATATTTAAATTTTCATCTAGACATAATTTGCATGTTCTATTTTAATTTTACTTGGAGGTATTTTTTATTATTTCCAATAAGATCTTACTAGGTATAATTCATTTTTTTGAGTCCATATATAGTTAATGTTTATGTATCTATTTCATTTGAATGACATTATATGATTATTAAATCTTGCCTTAAATGTGTTTTCAGTAGCTACTTTATAAACTTTAGTTTCGTATAAATATTATTTGAAAGAGTTGCTTTATATATTATATTATTTGTTAAACATATACTATCAAGTGGACAGTTATTTTTATTTCGACATTTACAATTGTTATTATTATGATTTATATTATTATAATTGTTACTAATTTTTTTAATACTTTTTTATGTTTATTTATTATATTCTCCATATTATTCATACAAGTCTATCTGATTTTTACTGTATTATTTTTACTGATTTTTTATACCATTTTTAGAAAAGTGTTTACCGATTAACTTAAAGAATTGTTTTCCTATTTTCATTTTTATTGTATTTTTATAAAGTGGGTTAACCCAAATTATATTTATTTTCTTAAATATAATATGAAAATGATAACGTGGCTACATAGATAGATATAGGAGTATTTTAAGACATTATTTCTGTTTATACGTTCTTGTTATAGACGCAAATATTTATGGTAAATGCTCAGTTTATAATAAATTAATGACATTTACTGGCATGAATTTCCGTGAAATTTCCATAGAAGATATGCTTCCTCCGACAGGAATCGAAACTGTATCCTATACGGAACCGTCATATAGCCTGACGTGCTTTACCGATTGAGCCACAGAGGAACGTTTCGGTTAGCACGGCCGATTTTACTGTTTTTAAATTAAAATTCTCCATGATTTTCTCTCGTACATTCATATTTTCTTGATGCGTATCAAAATGTAAATAAATAACTTCACACATTATGAAATGGACAAATTCCAACATATATTTTAAGACAATTTTTTTATGTTTATACGTTCTTTTTATAGGCTAAATGACGGTTCCTTATAGGATACAGGCTAGATTCCTGTCGGAGGACGCATATTTTCTATGAAAATTTCTCGGACATTCAGGCCAGTAAATGTCGATAATACTGTTTATTGTAAACAGAGCATTTACTTAAATATTTGTATCTATAAAAACAACGTATAACCATAAAAATGTCTTAAAATAATTGTTGGGCTTTTTCCATTTCATAATATCACAGTATATTAATATTTATTGAGTTTGTTTCAAATATCTCCCTTCCTAAGCCAACATACAGGATCATATTTTTTAAATAAAAAGAAAATTGTAAAATTGAAACCTGCATTTAAAAAAAAAATAATTTAAAGTATTCATCAAATTAAAATTGAATAATAAATGATAATTAATTACATTAATAAAAAGTAAATAAATACATATATAGTCATAACCTATATAAAGTATATATATAATGTTTGCAGGTTATTTAAATTCAGCAAATTTTTTTAGAATGTAATAATGTTTTGGCGAGGATAATGATTTTATTGAAACATGTCCTACTCTTTAACCTATAGATGTGGCTTGAAGAAGTAATTTACACTTTTCTCAAGGATACTTGTGCGTGAGTGAATATAACGAACTTAACTAGAATTGGAACTCGGCTTTGCGATTTTCAATTCCGAACCGATATATATTACACCACCTGCACATCCAAGTTTACAGCATATAGCATTCCCAGAGAAAGTGGCTTGATGTTGTTTAACCTCGGTGATCGTATGAGAAACAAAAAACAGGAGGGACTGCTGAAACCAATAACTGCTCGATTTCCAAAAAGAACATGTCATACAAAAATATTTACAGGATGTTGCAATTTTTGCTCTCGGCGTAGTTATAAAAATGCCTTTTCTGATACTATAAAAAGTTTTATTCAAAATCCATTTTTATATTGATATTTTTTCCGAGAAAATAATAGTCACTGAAAAAATAATTAAATTATGTCGTTTTTTTTCTATTATTTTCTTTTCTTCTATAAACAACGTGAGTTGAAAAGTGAAAAGTTTTGTATGAGTTCTACTTTACTATTATTTCCAATATCTTTTTAATATTAAATGAAAAACTTTCCACCAGTTACGTCATATAATATATAGTCAGTATCAAGGGGTAACATGCCTCCTTACTATCGTAGTACATTTCTCAGTATTAATGAGGATTTTAAAAGCTTCAGTTGAAAATATTTATGTTTGAAAAAGAAGATATTTAAAAGATTCAAATTCTAATTGTTTAATTGGGATCGAGTCAGAAAACATTCCATCACACTCTCATATGTCCCCATAATTTAATAAATCTAACACTAAAGTAAATTGCTAACCTGCCGGACGAAAACGAAATTCGGATATGCCTCACATGTAAAAATATCCTCAAAAAGAAAATGGCGACTTTACGGGACTATATTTTAAAAAAGATAGATTTTGTTTTTCGAGTAGACTTTCACAAGAATCTCTTTTAACCTATGGAAATTTTGAATTGTCCCTCAATCCATGAAATTAAGTTATGGCGCAATTCCTCTATTGAACAAAACGTCGACACATGCTGAATGTTTTGACTTACGCTACGGGAAACGGTTTAGCGAACTTTATTACAAGGCAGAAGAAAATGGCGGCTATGACTGCAATGTCCGGCCCTTCATCATGGCTCGTTTGATAATTTACGTTTCGTTGTCAATAAGCATCTAGACATTTCTCGAACTGACTCCTCAAGTATAGAGCGCAACTGATATAGGTCTGAGCATAATATCAATATACAGTAGCGCCATCTACTATTAGCCGTATATATTGCTATTCCATGGATTATGTCACATTAGTGTTATCATTCTTCTGACATAGTAGCTAAGAGTTTACCATTAAGATGATTAAATGTTGAGTTGTTTTCATAGCTTAAGTTTAAAATATTATTGTATGTGTAGTTGTATTTCAATAGTAGATAATATCTAAAATCATTTGCTACAAAGGTATTCTTGAAGTACCATGTTTACTACAAATATTTGTGGAGTATGTCAATAGAAAATATAGGTGTAACATAGGAATTATCGCTTCTGAAAGTGAGTTCGGCATGTCCAGTTCAAATTCCAGCCACACTTTAATTTAAATAAAAGATCAGTCTGATAAAGTGTAGGCATATATTACATGCTTTCTCTCCGACACTTAATAGGAAAGCTAGTAGATATCTGTATTTTTCCACAAGTTCGTCATTACATCACAAAATGCTGTGAATTGTCCCCATGTTATGTAGACTTTTTTGCAGCATTTGTGTCCCACTTAAACTGTCTTCTGTATAACCCAAGCTTCACTTATTGGATGTTACGGATAACCTGACAAGCCAAAGAGAGCAGATTTGGTTCTCTATTCTTGGTTAGAAAACAGTCTCTGGGGAGGAGAAATATTAATTCAAGGCTGGTTCAATTTCTCACTAAAAACTGCAGCATCTTTTTCACCACAAGGTAAATAATAATGCAGGTTAATATTTTCAGTTTTGATCGACAACCGGTGTAAAACTCTGAATTCAAAACCGGTTGAGTATGGAGCTAGTCCCGTAAAAAAATGAATTGCTACAGAAAACACAGTAGCAACTCATATAGCATTGAGAGCCGTGGACCCATAATCAGTTGAATATAACGTGACTTGACCGAACAAGCGATATTTACTATTTCTGCTTCATGGGCCGTCAATCCTTTGAAAAAGAGTATGCAGATTTTGTCGGCGAATAAAAAACTAACGGATAAAAGAGCTTTTGTAGGGTACTCAAGCGCAATTAAGTCTGTTTTTCGAAATGATTATGTCTGCAAAAATATACGTGATTAACACAGACGGTACTGTAGACAAATTTGCATAGCAATTGCGCTGCAGACTAATCAGCATAGAAATGACATGGGCAGATTAGTAACCGAGTGGAATATATAAGGCACATGTTTTAATCTTTTTTTGTCAGGTACGAACAACCCTTTCTCTTTCCGGTAAGAAACCTGTGTCAAAGCGATGCTAAAGCTCTGCCAGTGTAGTGTGAGATCCGTGTTAATGCGGTGAGAAAACCGTATCGGTGAGTAACAAAAACTTCTCAGTGTGGTATGCTTGAGCGGCTGCAATGCATAATGCGATTTTATGATAGCCTATGCTGATTCTTAAAATAATTGTAGAAAAAATAATCCCAATATCACATTGCCGCTAACTACTCCGTGGCTCGCTCTTGTGCTTCGCGACCGACATTCATTGCTTCGTTCTGGGACGCAGCGGCACTCCGGGCTAATACGCACGATCTCTATTTCTCACATGAAATCAAAAGGCATATTTTCACCATATGGAAGGTATGCTTGTCTAAATAAATGATACAACACATGGTGTCTGCATCGGCATATTTCTTTTTTGTTTCGAGAAGAAAAATTTTGCCGACTTTTCGTCAGTGATGGAGAGGGGCATACGTGTGAGAGAACCTCCCAAATCCAGACTGCTTTAAAACACTGAAGGCAAAAACCCCTATTTTTACATAAAAATCTCACCTACTTGCTTGTGCATGATTAATCAATTAAAACCCATTGAAGAAATTTCGGCACATCCTGTTTTATTTTTCTGTTATTATGTTTTTGCGGGATTTGTAACCGTTAACTGGCCTTGTGAAATATCTTGTATTTAAGAAATTGTAACTACCTGTGAGTATTTTGGTTAGGCTATTTTTTTCTTGTCGCTAACCTAAACTTACCCTAGTTTATTGCCCACACACAGTAACCAACCAATATTTTATATTCATTGATGTTGTTTCAATTTTTAAAATATACCCTAGTATTTTTTTTTGCGTGCTTTTAAGGAGTCAGGCTTATTTTTACGTGTAGCAATCAATGTGGTGTCGTTTTTTTTTTGCCAAACTGTTTACTTAAAACTAAGTTGCTCGCAGTGTAATTTCCATAATATTTGGAGAAGCAAACAAATATTAATTACATTAGATTTACTATCTGGATATTGAAAAATTATCTCATATTTTTCCAGTATTAATAGAAAATTGGGTTATGAGTTTTAGATAACGTATGAGAAATCTTACGCTCATTGGTGCTGCAAACGTGCCTATAAAACCTATTAATATATAAATAAATAAACAGGGAAGAAACCACAGAGCAAGAGCATTTCATAAATAAATAAAGACGTGTTGAATTATATTTATCACTTTTCCATAATAACATATTTGTAAATCTACGTGATATTTAGTAAGTATGTGTGTGTTATGTCTTCACTTGTTTAGGGCTATTGCTGCAATATTTACTTCCGTGACTGCGTGCAGGCATACTTGTTTGCCCTGTGTATGGGTTTCTACTTTATGTCATAAAAACGACTCATCATTTGCTGGTCTCTTTAAGATTTCATATTCTCACTTATTCCTAACCAGAACCAGATATGTCGGAGTAATTTTAAACATATCTCCATTTAAATGCAAAAAATTAAAAAAAATAAATAAAGAGGTCATAAACCACTCCAGACAGTGATTTATATACTTAAGAGCTTTTTTAAATCAGTTTGTTGCTTTTTCAAAAAGAGTAGCATTATTAATAATATCTTTATATATATATATATATATATATATATATATATATATATATATATATATATATATATATATATATATTAACTAAATGACGACATCATTGCCACTAACGTCTTACTATAATTTAGAAGGTATTTCTGTGAGATATATGTAGGAGGTATGTCTGCTACACATTCTTTCTTGACAATAACAATATAATTCTATTGTTTAAAGTTCCACCTGGTAACATTATAAGTCCTAAAATATCATACATGGTAATAATGAGAGTGGAATTGTGTAATTATTCCCCTGTATTTTAGACATGAAACTATATCTTTCTTCACACTCTATAGATGCTAGGAATGGAAGTTGAGTTAGTGTCCGGTGAAGGTTCGAAAACAGACGTTTTTAAATACGGCTCATTCTAAATTACGCGCTCTTTGTCAGAAAGTGTAACTAATAGTCGCTTAGCATCTCTGCTGCATCTTATGGCTCTGTTGGTGTTGATACAAAGACAAATGTCTTTTTTCAGGGAATAAAATCGCATATTCCGAAATGCTTAACCAGCCAATAATTATTATTAACAATGAATGTTATCATGGTACTCTTGTAGTGTACATGTCGTGAATACCAGAGAATATTCTCTTTGTCAAGTACGAGGACATAAAAAACAGTATTTCTCGAAGTGTGTTTTGTTTACCCAGTGCTTTTTAGGGTTCGCAAAGTGCATTTTGTTTTTTAAGTGAATGGTCATATTCTTAAATTCACCGTGATGTAGCCAAGCACTCCTTACACGACTGGGATGACTTCAAATGTTTTTTTGTAGGCATCATTTCAGTTTGTTTTTCTGCTTTAATATAGTCAACAGGTATAACGACATCAATTATTTGCCACTCGTTTTGATTTGTCTTGAAGCGACTATATTTAGTTTTCCCTTATCTTCAAACTATACATTGTTTGGACTATTGTCCTTATCTTTATTGTCATATTCATGACGTTTCGGCCATTGTACGCTTCGACTTCCATCAGGTGACTGGAACTGCACCCGTTATTTCGTCTACACCTGTAGATTGTTACAATTTCACAGGTGATGCCTCAGGAAGTTTCTTTTCCCTACTGCCGTTGCCACGCATTGAACTCAGAGTCAAGTCACTGGATCCAGCCAACGCTTTTATCAAGAGTACAAAAAATGTAAACCAAGAAAATAATTAAATATATCATCTAAGAAACACAGAATCGATTTCCTAATATATCTAGGACCCTCTCTTTTCGTTCATCTTTCATTCTGCTGGCCCTGTAAATATATTATATATTATTGCTGCGTGGGAGACATACATACATACATACACACACACACACACACACATACACACATACATATATATATATATATATATATATATATATATATATATATGTGTGTGTGTGTGTGTGTGTTTCTGTTTGTGTGAGTATTTGGGTGTATGTATATGCATATATACATACATATATATATATATGTGTGTGTGTGTGTGTGTGTGTGTGTGTAAGTGTAAGTCTTAGTGGTATAAAAGTATGTCCGAAAATAAAGCATATTTGTCATTTCATTTTCTTTCAGCCATTTCCGTTTTGTCAGTGAAATAGAGTGTTATTATATCCTGGATAAGATAATACCCGTAATGGGGGAGATACAAATGAGAGAATAAAATATTCTTCCGTTACATTATTAATATAATTTGTTGTGTAATACAATACATTAGCATGTCAGTAACATAGACCTAGACCAGGTAGTAAATGCAGCTATTCATTTTGCAAATGTTATGATATTAACTACAACTTATGACAGACATTTTTTTTATATTTTTTTTACCATAATAAATATTTCCTGAGAAGTTCCGCACAGTGCACTTTCGGAAAACTTCATAAACATAGATACTTAGGAATCGTTTTAATGTTCTTGTTTTTCCCTTTTGAACACAGCCAGCATTTGAATTTTATAGGTACAACAGTAGTCTTAAATCATCACATATTTATCTACTTTTAAAATATACATATTGACTTGTGTTGTCTTTTCCTTAACATACGTAATTTTATCTGATAACACTGCCACGTTTCAGAATTATTTTTTTTTTATAGTCTGAAATCCTTTGTCTATTCTATTAGCTTTTATATGTCCAAATATGAATGCTAAAATCCTAAAGCAGGTGTGTCCAAACTTTTTCAGATAGAACCAGATTTGATGAAGTGAATATACCCGTAGGCCAAACAATCTCCCTTGCATTCATTGAACTATTAAAATTAACTGCAAAGGGACTATCTTATTGAAGTCTTAATGCAAATTACATATTTCCATTTCTTCACATGGATGACAAATAAATTTAAACAGGTCTTACCAAATCTAAACCCTAAATATGTCTGCGAATAAAGAACTCACAGGAAATTATTCATACGCTTAATTCTAAGCATTACTTATTGTTTGTAATTAATATTTTCTGCCAACATTTAAGTTAAAACATGAATTGGAATATAACACCATCATTCATCTTATTAAGAAGGAGAAATCTAATGTGACACAAGTCCAAGTGTCCTAATATCACTGAATTTGACCAAAAAGCAAAACAAATTCATTAAGATTTTAGAATATATTCATCACATATGCTTACAAGAAATATCTTGCCTACAGTAATGTGAATGGTGATACTGTTATCTGTACTGCAGTATATGGGTCAGGTTTGTTCAAAGGTAGTGATTTTAGAAATTGGCGATTTTAGAAATTGGCTGGAAAAAGCCAAGTCCAGGATCACACGGCCAGAGGGCGTAAACGCAGTTCTGCCGCCAACTTTTGGTTAAACATTGAAACATTTAAACATGAAATTGCATTTCTTAGGTGTGTATTTACGTACTGTGATTGACAATACTGGAGGGTCTGCAAGTGACACATTCTTTGACAGAGAATGGAGCTGGAGACTGTATGGAATTTGACAAGGGTCCTTAATTGGCCCCGGGCCGGACTTTGGATATGTCTGTCCTAAAGCTTCGTATTTTTATGGTCAACATTGCCTTGTTCATGTTATTATTTTTATTATTTCCTTTGATTTCTGGCGTTTACACATTTCTTTCACTGTCGCGCTCGGGGACCTAAGATTAGAAATATCATCATGACACTTTCCACTGACAAAAAAAAAAAAAAGAAAAAAAAAATTACTTAGATAGAGCCCTTCGTAATGTGTGGGCTGTACTTGTCAGACCAATATTTTGTATCTCTTTGAGGTATGAACTTCCAGGAATCCCTTCAATTAGTCTACTGGAATATTTTCTAAACAATCCTAGAGCTCCAACTACAACAGGGATTATTGAAGTTCCCATGTGCCACATTTTTGAGATTTCTGTTTCAAGGTCCTTGTATTTTGACAGTTTTTTTTAATATCTTCAAAGATACATTGCAGTCTGCAAGGACTGCCATTTCAATAAGGAGGCACATTTTTGTTCCTGGTCTTTAATAACAATGTTTTGGCGATTGTTCTGTCATTGCGTATTGTTTAGTGCCATAGGATTGTAACAGGTCCTATCTCCGTAACCGGGTTTGTGTGGTGTTCATACCAGTTTCTTTCAGCTTCCTTCTCGTAGAAGTTGCAAATTTTCCAGTGCAGATATTGGCCCACTCTGTCATGCATACCCAGTGGGTGCCAATATCGTGCAACCTGATACAAGATGATCAATTGTTTCTGGATATTTATCACAGAATCTACATTTTTGGCTAACACAATATTTTCGTATATGTGTTTGATAATTCCTAGTTAACAAACATTGGTCATGAGCAGCAAGGATAAAACCTTCAGTTTCAGCTTTCAACCCTGCACTACGTACCCACTGATGGGTACGGGTTTTGTCTACGTCAGCTTCTTTGGTCCGGGCAGAGTATTGGCCATGAAGCGGTTTATCTTACCATTGTTTCTGCATCTGGTCGGTTGCATTTGTCTTTGCTTTCTTTTTTAAGTATTTCGCAGTTTCAGCCTGAATTATTATTATTATTATTATTATTATTATTATTATTATTATTATTATTATTATTATATACTAAATGTTTACGCAATGAAAAACTAAAGAAGGCAGAGAATAATTGAATAAGTATATTTTATGTATACAAGAAGTGGAAATCAGTAAAGCTTATAAGAATATGCAATATATATATAATGGTTGAACCTAGACTTGAAGATTTTAGCGACAGTAGAGGCAACTTCTCATGAGTCCGTTCCACAAAGTAGCCTCGGAATGAAGTTGTCTTCATGGAACTTCCTCTTTACCAGTATAATACAAAGGAGATTCTTATGATTCGACGCTGTGTACGTGGCATATTTGTGTTGTTGTGTTACCTGAACTAAGATTAATGAGACATACAACCTATTGGATATATATATATATATATATATATATATATATATATATATATATATATATACCGATAACTTATGCTATGCATATTTTTATTCCTCTAGTCAAATCTGAAAATAGTTTTCTAACTCTGAGCTGCTGAATTTATTTTATCACTTTATTTGCAATGATTTAAACGCATTAAGGCATTTATTTAAAGAAAAATGCATATCAAGTCGGAATCAAATTACCTTGTGACTTAATTTCTAAAAAAAAAAAAAAAGAACGTTTTGAGGAAGATTTCATTCTTTTCTTTTCATGCAACCGAGTTCAAAAGATCCCGCTGGTTAATTTAATTAAACTTTTAATTGGCCCGTTTAGTAATTGCCTATATACCTTAGCTAAAGGATTCTAATTATTTTTCAGTAATTAATATTAGCCAATGGATGTGTCGGTAGATTAATAGCCATTTGGGTGGAAAGCGGTATAGGGTAAAGGAATTTCACTGGTGTCAGAACCAGCTCCGTTCCCTTGGTAAATGCGTGAATTCATTTTTCTCCGGTCAAATATGGATTAAACAGTAAGTTAAAATGGATTCTCTATTTTTGTAGGATTACAATGAATTCAGAAGTGAATTAAAAATATCGACACACCTTTCCATTATCTTTCCTAAACTGTCATGGCAATTCAGTAAATAATAAAGAAACGGAATCTGTGGAAAACTATGATCTCTTCCGTCTTCTTGGTACGCGGCATTAAAACATAATCTATATTTAATCTTCTTTTCAAAATGATAATTCTTTTTTGTTGTTGTTGCACATTGCTTTGCCGACCACCATATTTAAAAATGTCAAATCATGAAGGTTAGGATTTCAAAATGTATTTCAAATTCTGTTTTCATGTGTAATTTACAGAAATAATAAACAAAATGGCTATTCAGTTATCAGCGAATAATTTGTTGAAATATTATTTTGACTGAGATGTGACCCAAATCTTTTGAAGTTAACTACAGTAGCTATCTAACTATCTCTGTATACAGGCTGGGAACATTTACCACGAAGTTTACTCAATATATTTTGTGAAAGAAGTAAATTTTAATATATTACTTGATTTTTATTTTATTCGGTCGAGTTACCTCGGACATTGATGAGTCTATCACACAATATATGACGTATTAGGATGGCCATAGATACATCTGAAAAGTTAACTGAGAGTAATTAGAGACAGAAAAATTTGTTACAGAGAAAAAAAGGAGTATTGCGTAATATCTATTCTCCTGTATGGCAGTGAATGCTGGACAGCCTCCTCATTGGTGAAGAAGAGGCTTAAAGCAAGGGAAATGTGGTAATAGAGAAGGATGCTCAGGATACCATGTCCCGAACATGTAAGTAACGACGAGGTTTTGGAGAAAATGTAAACAAAACCTAAAATTATACTTAACATCAGGAAGATGCAGTTGAAATTTCTGGGACACGTAATGAGGAGGGATGGCTTGGAAAATCTGATACTCACAGTACAGACTTACGAATAGAGGGGAAGAGGAAAGCAGCGTGTAAAATACTTCATAACCTTGAATAAATGGATGGTAGAACAGGGTTTGGGAGAAATAACAAAAAGATACAACTTACAAAAGTTCTAAGGGATAGAAGAATGTGTAGCGCCATGATCACCTATGCCCTAAAGAGAGACACGGTACATAAACAAAAACGATCAAGGTCAGGAGGTCATTATGAAGGTCATAACATAGTTGGTCAATGTAGGTGGCCGCTGGGATACCAATTCTTCTTGTTCCATGGCCAGGTGTCAAAAACAGTAGCTCATTCGCTAGTTCTTGTTTCGTTCGCCAGCAGTGTCCTGCAAAGCGCATTTAGCGTTCACAGAAGATTCTAGAAATATCACGGATAGAAGAAAGATGGGGAGAAGGGTAGTGGATAGATCAAGGCAACTGGAGATGTCGATTGACATTACATTTGAATAGCTAGGGATTATAGCTCTCAGGAAAACTGGAATAGGGAAGGGAGTTCCACAGGCGAGAGGTGCGAGACATGAAGCTATTGGAGTAGAAGAGACGGCTACATTTAGGAGTTTCGACATTGAAGGGGTGAGAGCGGGATGCCAGCCTCGTAGGTCGCTTGAACTCATGAATTCTGGGAACCAGCGAATGCAGCTCCTCGGAGCAATTACCATGAAAGTATTTGTAAAACAGAGAGAGAGAAGCGACGGCGCGTCTGTGAGAGAGTGACTGTAGACGAGATACCAGAACAGGGCCAATATATATTGCATATCCGCCTCTGGAGCCTATCCAGTACCCCTAGGCAAACAGAGGGGGCTCTAGACCATTTATGGCAGCAATACTCCATGCAAGGGCAAATTGTTGATTTGTAGATCTGGAGGATCGATTCCGGGGAGAAAAATTTCCTGGCGCGGCACAGGGAGCCAACATTCCTTGCGGTGGACGAAGCAATTGAATCAATGTATTTGTTCCATCTGAGGTCAGCCGTCAACGTGAGACCCAGCAGCCACAGAGATTTGCTCTCGAGGAGTTGAGCGTCAGACATTCTAATGGGGGGCAGGGAAAGATCTCTGTGGCGATTAATTGAGAGTAGTTTTGTTTTTGAAACATTAAAAGTTTACCAGCCAATTTCTGCCCCAGTTCACAACCGATTGGATGTCCTTTTCGAGACGCACGGCCAGGTGATGGCATTACATGATAAATATATTGCTACATTTGAGGTAAAATTCATTACTGGTATTGTGTCAGGATCATAGCAGTATTACTTCTGTAAGTCTTATCTAATTCAATATTCGCCTATATTCAGCGTCCCTTAATAAATTTGGCGATCATGGTTCTTCACAACTTTTTAGTTGTTAGTAACATTTGTCTTTTTGTTATCTCCCCATAACCGATTTCTATCAACCATTTACACAATTTGTCCCTTTACACATTACAGTGATAAAGCTGGATAGCAAAAAATAAAACAAACACTACTAAGATTTACAAAAAAAAGAAAAAAAAAGAAAGGAAGTTGTGGATAGCTATGATCGATCACGTCCTGAAGTAGATGAGGAAGTGCATTTTGTTATCAATTAATATCTTTCCAAATGTAAAGGAAAATATCTAGAGCTGCCAAAGAAATCATATGATTCTTAGGTATTTGCTGCTGTCAAAACGCAAAAACAAAATTAAATGACGGACAATGATAGAGTATGATTTTCATATTTTGCTTACCGAAATGCACCAAGAATGTGCGGTTATCTATATATTTTAGGAACGGTTGAAGGATGCAGTTCCTGTAGATATAATTACAGGTTGACGTGTGAGAGGAAAAGAATTTTCGGGATCCAACTGATTGAAATTTGCCAATGCTCGCACATGTTTGTTTACCGTATTTGCAGAAAGAAAAAAAATTAAAAATCATATTCATCACATTCAAGCCAGCACAGCCACTAAGACATTTGGGTTACAGTCTGTGAAAGAATTAGAAAACAGATTCATTATTAAGGATTGAGAACAATAGAAGTGTAATCAGGCAGATAGTAGATGAAGATTGACGTTGCATTAAATTTATGAAGAGAAAATTTGGTAGGAAGGCGTGGAGCCAGAAGAGTGTTCAATAAGCGAGAAATGCGAGAAAAGAAATTATCAGCATATAAATTATTGTTACATCTCGCCAATTCAAATCTAAAAAATAATGAGACCTCGCCACTAATCTAGTACTGCACTCAAATTCCAAAATTCTATGTACCACAGCCAAATTCTCATCTGAACAATTACCATGAAAATATTTTGAAAAAGGCACAGAGAAGCCAGTTTACGGCGGTGTAAATGAAGCCGAAACGCCAGATCCAAACTAATACAGTGATTGACATTGCATTTGATTTTTGTAGATCTAAGTTAGATGGAAAGCGTATAGCTGGAAGAGCGTCCCACAAGCGGGAGTTATGAGAAAAGAAGTGTGAGAAAAGAAACAATTAGCAAGGAATTTACAGTTACTTCTAGCCAATATAACTGTAAATTGACGAGACCATAACAGTCTAAGATATTAAATTCATAAAGCTAGGTACCTTAACGAAGAACATTTACCATGAAAGTATATATAGAAAAAGCATAGGCAAGCAACATTACGATGGTGTGGAAGTGACTGAATTCGAGATGATTGATCTTCGTTCTAGATCGGAGGATATACTGCACCCGGCAGGAAAAACATCTGATCGGGAGATTGAAGTTTTGGAGGAGGGTGGAACCACCTTAGTTGCTGTTGTTACTAGTTGCACCCTGACTCGGGGTGGTAGCACCTGTTAGTGTCTCAGGAATATTATATTTCAGCATTAAATGGCCTATAAGGTGTTGCTATCCCAATAAACACATATATCCATCAAAACATCATTGAGAGCTGATGTTAAAAAAAAAAACGGTCGATGTAAAATAATAGAAGTATATATTATATATTAATAATAAATATACATTTTCTTTGCATCACCGGTAGCACATCGTTGTGTCTCGTTCACCAGACATCTTCTAAACGTTGCGTTGTGCATGAAACTATACATATGAGAATAAATATGAAAACTCTGTTTATTGGCATGGAAACTGGAATTTGGATGTTACATTCAAATTCCAGGCTGAATTCCTTGCGTTTCCGTTCCTACACATATTCTGCTATTTTGCCCCATCTATGGGTTAAACAGCAGGACAAACTGAACGCTCTAGCCTTGTTTGGAGAGTAGAATAAGAGAATCAAAATCTGGATATAAAACCACCTCGACGCTGGACTAGCTACTTTCATGTAATAACCTTCTTGATAGAGAAGTCAGACCTGGTGTCGTGATGGTGTGGCGCAATTTGGTTTTGTTTTGTTTGTTGCATTTTACGGCATATCAACCTCAATGGGTTATTTAATGCCGACAACATTTTTAGGATAGATTCGTATGAATAGAATATGTATTCTTTGGTTTAGATTGGTTTGGTTTATTTTGTTTTACGTCATATCAACCTCAATAGGTTATTTAATGCCGACAAATTTTTTCATGGTAATAATTTGTTTTGTCATAAATCTATTTCTGGTAATATTTTTTCTCATGAAAAATGTATAGCTGGTAATAATATTTTAAAAAATGCATTGCTGGTAATATTTTTTTTCTTCAAAAATTTATTTCTGGTAATACTTTTTTACAAAGCATTTCTAGTATTAAAACCTATTTTTACACTTTTACAATGGTTTTTACCTCAGTTTCGGGTTTAACACTTCGCCCATAGCTGGGACCCTAACAGGTGCAATTCAGAGGTGGTTCCACCTCCTCAAAACCTCCTGATCAGAGGTCTTGCTGGTGAACGTATTTTATCGTCTTACCCAGTGCGACGTCACCCCGGGATGTCTCTGCCCCATACGTGCTATCACGAGACGACCAATGCGACTTGGTATT
>OZ010585.1:115371450-115403950 GCA_963932145.1 Acanthosepion lycidas | reverse complement strand
AAGTAAAATGGAAAATAGTAAATAGAACAAGAACCTGTAGATCCTGGGATGACCCATGCCTTTTATGCTTACAGGAAAAACTACACACCATTAAATTCCTAAATAATGAAAAATTATTAAACCATAGGCAGGAGTTAACGGTTTTTCCCGACATCAACAGACTTTCGCATTAGATAATTAGCATAAAAAAAAACATAGCTAAGTAAAATTCTAAAAAGCTTAGCCAAACCTTTAAATAGGAAAAACCCTTTTTGTCGTCGTCAAAAAACTAAAAACAAATTGAAATTCAAGGCAAAGCGATCTGTATATAAAACACCCACTTAAATAAACAAATAAATAAATAGATAATAAGATAGACAATAATAAAAGACAATTCTCCAGACACCTAACGATTGTAGGCGCGCCATAAAAATATCCTTCACTGGGAACCATCTAAAGGATGACTGTAAACATTAGCCTTGAAATAGATACCCTACCCAACCTTAGCAAAACCTCTCAGAGGATGATGAATCTATTGATAAGAATTAACTCCCTGACCACTTAACGAAGGAAAATAGTCTAGCCACTCCCACAATAACAAATTCTGTAACGGACCGTGCCTAAAAATACACGTAAATCGAGAGATAGCTTATTCCTAAAATTTCGCTTGAAGATGAAGCGGAACTAAACACCACAATCAAACTTAATTCTATTAATTATTTGGATGATTTCGGCTCTCGTTTTTGAAACATGAGAACTCTTATGTAGCGAAGGAATCATATTTTTAAACAAAAAATATTATTATAATATATATATATATATATATATATATATGTGTGTGTGTGTGTGTGTGTGTGTATATGTATATGTATATATCTGATACTGAGATCTTTATCCCATAAATATAGCACACCTTTAAAACTATATTTCTTCATCTATATATATATATATATATATATATATATATATATATATATATATATATATATATATATATATATGATGTGGGTTTTTACACGAAAGATCATATCATTAGATAATCAGTGTAAACCCATTAACTTAACTTTTTATTTCACGAAAGAAATATCATTAAATTAATATCAATCTTTACAAATTTAAATTGGAAATCTTTAACAGAATTCTAATTAATAATCTGTGCGTCATTGCATACATTTTAGTTCAATAATGCGATACAAGTCGGAGAATAGTTTTATGGATCTTATCAATTATGACGGAATAATTCTGCAGATCATTTAGGAGGTTTAGTTCTTATTGGCTAACTAATATTTTCTTTTATGTGGAGTGATCCCTTCTTTATGTTGGCGATCATAGCTCACCAGAATTTCTTATCATTTGTATTTCTTAATAATTTTAGTCTGTTTGTTCTATCTCAAAACCCCTTTTCTGACATTCATTTAATCAAGCTCGTTAAGGTGTTTATAAATTGTTTTCCTCTGTTTATTTT
Organism: Acanthosepion lycidas; assembly: GCA_963932145.1. NCBI lineage: Eukaryota > Metazoa > Mollusca > Cephalopoda > Sepiida > Sepiidae > Acanthosepion > Acanthosepion lycidas. The sequence continues at coordinate 115,402,506 of OZ010585.1, read as the reverse complement.
TTCCTTTTACTGTCTCTTTCTGTTGTAATGTGTCCTTTTTCTTTTCATGTTTTCTAAATCATCGTTGGCGCTCACATGTTTGGTCCATGGTATTTCATTATTCTTCTGTAGAACCACATTTCTGTTGCTTCAAGTCTCTTCTTCGTGTGAGCAGATTGTACAACATACATATAAGAGGACTGATATTACAAGACAGTTCATTACTCATTTTCTTTCGTTTCTAACAATTTTATTGTGTTTTTTTAATACATTCCTTAGATTTGGAATGCTTATTTCTCTATTCCAATGCATCTTGTGGATTCAAAGTGTAAGACAAAGTTTTGCTCGGGGTATACTTCCTTTAAATCAATAACAAATTTCTTCATTACTCTTTATAAAAACCTTCTTTTAGGAAGGCATTTATCAGGTGGCACGATCAAAGTAAAATATATATAAAAAAAACAACATATATTTATTAGATGTGAATAGGGACCAGCGAATTCTCATCCAGATACAAGTTACATTTTATGTGATGTGACTCTTCAGAATATGGCTAAAACTTGTTCTGCAAAAATCCCTGTTAAGTGAAATGTATTTCTTTACTTAACTCGTATATTCCATTACTGCCTTCCATATAAACACGTAACGTGGGTTACTCTTTTTGTTTCTCCTCCTTCTTTTGGAACATTATATCTAAATAATGAAACGGCAAATTCTGTCTGTCCGTCCGTGTGTCTGAGACCCCTCTAACTCGACCATACTTGTTATACATTAACATATACGTTTTTGGAATCAGGATGGTCCTGGTGCTTGAATATTTATCATTGGGTTTAACTGTTAAAAATTAAAATTTTAAAATAACTCAAAAATATTGATTTTTTTTAATTTAAAGTAATACAAATATTTTAAACATTTTTGTTTTAAATTCATTTTAAAATATCTCCGAAACTTTATGAATTAAGGGAATCAATTTGATTTCATCAAAATTCCAAAGAATCACAGTTAAAATGAAAGGTTTCATGACCTGAGTTTTTCGCAGAATGTGCGATTTGAAGAACACAAATCAAGTGAAGTGCCACGGAATTTGTGATGTGAATCGGAATTTCGGCCCAAATCAGAATTTCGGCCTAAATCGGAATTTCAGCCCAAATCAGAATTTCGGCCCAAATCAGAATTTCGGCCCAAATCGGAATATCGGCTCAAATAGATATTTTGCCGGGCTTGTAACCCGTATCAGGGTTAAAGTGATGTTTTTACGTTCCATGGAGTGAAATGTGGAATTAATCATTATTTCTTCAGATTATCATAGCTGTTTTCTAAGCTGGAGAAGAGGTCTCTTGAGATTGAGATCGGAGGTAGGATTAATCCTCCAAAGGACCAAGGTTAAAAGTCGGCACATTTTAAAGTAGAACTGAATATAATGTGATTGTCAAATCATTTTAATTTCTAGTTTAATAAAAACTTAATTTTTTTATTATAAGGCTATGTTATTCCCAGCATTTGTAGGTAAATCCATATTTCTATTACTTCAAATTTCTTGGTCATCTATGAGAACTTTTTCCAGCAATGTAAACCAATGTTCTATTGATTGAAATTTATTTTCAATCAAATCAAAACGTTTCCTTTTGTTTCCGTAAGTTTTTCCTGAATATTCCTGATATCTATTAAAAAAAAAATCATCGTGGCACAATACCCACCCACTGGATGAGTGGCAATTAAATGCGAATAATTTAATTGATTTATTTCTTTCATCTCATTACTTCCTACTTGTGGGCAGCGTTTGTTTTCGTTGAAATTGTCACCATCTGAACTTTAGTATCATTCAGTCACTTATGTGTCATGTGTGATACATCACTGACGAGGGAGATTTTTTTTCCCTCAATATTTTGCAATTTGTTTCTGAGGTAGACCAGTTGCCATCCAAGTCTATAGAACCAGGATTCTTCTGCTATTTACCCATAACTGAGGGAAGAAGAGGATTCATACCTTTTCCAAGGTATGATATGGATTCGACTGGAATTCGAACACGGCTCTCCGATTCCTTAATCCGAACCGCTATCCATACACCACCGTGCCTCCTTAGTATCATCAATAAAACATAAAACGTTACAGTCCTTTAATTTCTTGCGTGCCCTAAGCAATTCGAGGGGAGGGCGCGATGTGACACGGTTTTACATATATATATATATATATATATATATATATATATATATATATATATATATATATATATATATATATATATATATATATATATATATATATACATACACGCTTATGCGAGCATATGCCTTTCGATATATGAATGACGAATCAGATTTTTTCCCTCAGTAGCCATTTATTTCTGTGGTAGACCAATTGGCATCCAAGGCTATACAACCCGGTCTGTCTTGCATAACTTGGTGGGGGATGAAGATCTACGCCTTTCCTAAGGATATTAGCACGTAAGCGAATGTAATAGATTCGACTGGAATTCGAACTCGGCTCTCCGATTGCTCATTTCGAGCCGGTATCTCTTACTCCACCGTGTCTCCTCATCAGCACAAAACGCTTAATTACATAAACTATAGATTTGAAACGTGTGCATAGATTCTGTATATATTTCTGAGATGAGGTATTTTAACTATTGATACTATTTACATTATTCGGACTGTTACCCTCATCCTTAATTTCGATATTCACGACCTTTCGATTGTTGCAAGCCCCGGTCTTCTTCAGGTAATATTTGTTCGATTTTCGATTCGAAACCTTTATTTAGTCCATGGGGGTAGATTGTTCTAATTCCACGTGCCATGTTTTTGGATACCTCTATCTTTTTAGTTAATCTCCCTTTTTAGTCCTCTATTTGTGAACAGATATTGATTCAACCGTGTTTGTCTCTAAGAGTTGTGTCTTCAATCCATGGCCAGAGCAGCGAGAGCAACAACCTGTAGATTTATCAAAGGAAAATAAGTAACAAACGGAGATATCCAAATAAACTACACGTAGAATTAGTAGGATCAACCTCTGTGGATCAAATAAAGGTTCGACCCAAAATTCCTACAAATATCACATGCAGAATGCCGGAGAGTAAAATGATCGAAATGTTGTGAATATGGTAATACAGATCAGGTCATCTGTTTCGAATGTAAATATTGTAAATAGTCTACGTAGCTGATCACTTGTTTTCTTTAGATAAATGATAGTGTCGTATATATGACGTGTCTTTTGATTAAGCTAACTTTCTGAATATTAGAAAGGATGATGATGTCATTTATAGTTGCAGATGGTTATATAATCTCTTCTTTCACTTTTCTTTGCCTTCTTTTCAATTTTACATTTGTAATCTGTTAACGGAAATTTCAGTTTGTGCTATCAATGCCCCTAATTCCTTTTATGGGGCATGGCACTTCTGGTCGTGGGCGGTCACCTTTCCAGTGCAAGTTAGGTTGAAATAAACGCTTACACTGGCCCTTAGATTCGTAATATTCATGACGGTGAATATGACAGGGTACTGTATGCCAACAGACGGGGAAAGCGGTCAAGTTTGTGGAAACAAATTCTCATGGAAGAAATTAAGCAAACAACTCCAAGTAACTGGAAGAAAACGTCATTCAAATGAACAGGATGTAATGAACCATTCAATATTTGTTTTGGGATTCGCATCTGTATTTCTTTACCCCAAATGACATAGTAGTTAGTGAGGAACTTGAGAAGAGATTTCACTGAAATTTATCAACGGGAAAATGTTAACAAATCACATCTTACATTTAAGTTCTTTCGGAAAACTACTGGATATTGACATGGGGTCACACACACACAGACACACACACACATATATATATATATATATATATATATATATATATATTAGGGGAAAATATTCAAAGGATGTGCCTTGCATTATATGGAAAATACTGTTCAAACAAACCATATAACTAGGTCGATAATTAGGTATAATATTGGATTGAGAGAAAAGTTGTCTCTATGTGTGTATATCAAATATTGGTATATTTATTTTTAATTATTTACCTTGTCTAAAGTAGAGAGTTTATCGATAAACGTCGAACTATCAGTTTTACCAAAATGTCTGCATTTCTGTTTTTCTCTATTAGGAAAAATCAACGGGAAATTGTAAAAACATTTTGTGGCAGGTGGCTTGTTTTTTTTAGGACTTCATTATATGAACATCATTCCCACATTGTCATTGATTTTCTGAATATAAAATTTATATATATTTTCAATCTATCTATCTATCTATCTATCTATATATATATATATATATATATATATATATATATATCTTTCTCTCTCCCTCCCTCTCTCTCTCTGTCTCTGTCTCTCTCACTTTACATATATATATATATATATATATATATATATATATATATATATATATAATGGACTCTCCCGTCGATTTCGACGTATGAGTATCTGACACCTTATTGATTCAGTTATGAAAGTTTGTGCGATAATCTTAAGTAGCATTTAAGACCCGCTAGTAATTTACAAAGGAGGCCACATATGGAGAAATATATATATATATATATATATATATATATATATATATATATATATATATAAGTATAGGATACGGAGTAAATACATACGGAGTAAATTCCAATAACCAAAGCATACTATTCTTAAAATAGTGCTTAATACAGAGTAGATCAAATATAGTTATTTATTCGAAAATTATAACATAAATATGTTATAAAATCATTACAAAAAGTATCCATTTGTTTGAACATTTCTGGTGTATTATCAAGTGATTGTGTTGAATATCGAATAAAAAGTTTTCTTTTATTTTACATTCAACACCCTAACTTGATGAGACACCAGAAGTGTTGAAACAAACTGGCCGTTTTTGTAGTCATTTTATAATATATTTGTGTTTCAATTTTCGAATAAATCATATATATATATATATATATATATATATATATATATATATATATATATATATATATATATATATATTGACGGTGATAACAACAATAGGAGGATCCATGATGTTACCCCATCCTAATGAAATTTCCTGAATTATAACTGGAGATATTATTTGCGGGAAAATTAAAGAAAATGACAATAAGTATATTTGAGATAGCAACATGAAAATCAATATTTACGAGCAACAGAAATTACGCATGCAGTCATGAGTAACACTTTTTAATATTTATCTATAAGAAATATATATATATATATATATATGTGTGTGTGTGTGTGTGTGTGTGTGTGTGTATGTATATATATATATATATATATATATATATATATATATATATATATATGCATGCATATATATATATATATCAATTTTCTTATGGTCGAACGTCCGTAGCTTCATTAGTAACATTCAATAGCTTTATCAATATTCCGATATTTAATATTTACTGACAGGTACGAATATTTTATGGAAAATATTACACAATATTTAGACAGATGGAAAAAGAATTAAATGAGGTTAAATATTAGGTTGGTGCAAAAATAATGTCGGTTTTTGACGTTAAAAATACGTTAAAATAGATTTTTTTTTGCACCAACCTAATATATAAGAGAAAGCTGCGATTGTTAGATTGACAGTGAAACATTATTAAATTGAAATAAATATATAAAGACAGAATGCAATTAATAGATAGATAGGTACGTAGGTAGATAGGCATAATTAAGTTAAAATGTATATAAAAGGTCATACTGCGCTACATACATAAACATACGCATGCACACGCACACACACACACACTCAGTCACACATATACACGCACAGAAATATATATCTGTGTCTGTGAAAAGTGTATATGTATATATATATATATATATATATATATATATATATATATATATGTGTGTGTGTGTGTGTGTGTGTAATTATTTATCTATTATCTGCGCGGTATTTGTCAGAGGATCGCAAAGCGTGAAACCCAGGATTATAAACTCACATCAATCCAGATATATATACATATATATATATATATATATAACGACTTCCCGACATCATCAAATGTATGCACTGAATAATTAGCTTAAAAACAAACATACAATAAAATAACTTTTATAATCCATACCCCCAATAAATATTTTAAATACCCGACAAAAAAATATAACCCTTCATGAAGTCGTCAAATAACAAATGTTACGGCAGTTTTTATATACACAAAACCCTTTCATAAAGAAATATAATTAAAAAAAATAAATAAATCTCCATAGACACGTAAACCAGACTAGGCGAAAACATCTCCCGGTTTAAATTTAGACACTCCCACCTTACCCTGACTTGACATCTACGAAATTAACTCTATACTGATACAAATTATTAAAACCCAATACCCCTACCTATTTAAACAATTCGCCCTGGCTGTTACCATGGAAATTTTGATTTCAATTATGAATATGCTAATAAAACACGTTAATTTCAGAAATAAGTTATTCCAAAAAAAAAAAAAAAAAAAATTTCGGTTGAAGATGGAACAGAGCTTACTTTAATTCAATTTAATTCAGATTATTATACTGAAGTTTTCGGCTCTTGTTTTGAAACATGAGACCTCTTATGTAGCGTCTTGAAATCATATTTTAAAATAAATAATTATATTTATGCTGTACTTTTCTATCGAGCACTATTTTTTTTTAAAATAATAACAAAAATACTAAAGAACTTTGGATTATTTACCTAACCAGTTCTTTCCTATTTTCTATATATTTTCACATATATTTTGCTCCCGAATTAAGCTCGAGCACTCTGAACCTTTATTTTTAAAACAACTCTTTTAAGAATATGGAAAAAGTAAATTTCGGGATTTCTCTGAAAACATTCCATAAAGAAACAAACGGAATTATTTTGTTAAACTTTTACAAAAATCAGAGGAATTAATTAGAAAAATGAGATGGAAAGCATACTTCTACTTTCGTGGGAATAACTCAACCGATAAAGAACGCAAAATTTACGGCTTTAAAAGTAAAAAAGTTGCACCATTGAACAAACAGCTATACGAATTTGAAAAAGACCTACTCAACATTATCAACAACATCTCCTTTCAAAAAAAAGAAAAGCCACTTCCAAAAACATCTCGACAAAATAGTTAAAAGCTTAAATGATTGTGATAAAATACTAGTTAAGTCTGACAAAACTGGCAATTTCTACAAATTGGCTGTTGATGACTACAACAACTTAATTTAAAAAAAACTTAACCAGGACTTATAAAAAAGCTTGCAACAACAACATAAATATGATCGACAGCATAAACAGAACAAGTAAAAAAATAACTGATAAATTAAAAATTAGCGATAGAGTAGGCAAACTTGCTGAAAAGGAATGTTACATAACTCTTAAGGAGCATAAACATGATTTTTTGGAAAACCCAACTACTAGAATATTTAACCCTACCCGACCCGACATAGGAAAGATCAGCAAAAGAATCCTGTAAAAATTACTTGCCAAAAAACAACAACAAAAAAAAAACAGCTTGGATTAAAATTATGGATCAATACTAAAGATATCATCAATTGGTTTAACAATATTTATAATAAACCGAATTGCACCCTGATATAGTTCGATATCATGGATTACTACCCGTCAATTTCGAAGGATCTATTTACGACTGCTCTGGACTTTGCTGCTGTGTATTCTAACCTGACAAAGAAAGAAACAGATATAATCCTAAGCGCAAAAAAATCTATCCTCTTTCATAATGGGGACCAATGGATAAAAACCAACAATGACCTGTTTGACATCACTATGGGATCATTAGACTCTGCTGAGTTTTCTGACCTTGTTGGTCTTTTAATACTGTACAACTTAACCGCGCACTGCGAAATTGATATTAAGAACATCAGACTGTATAGAGATGACGGGCTCATGGTGGTGAGGAGTTCTACTTGTTTTAAAATAGAAAAAATCAGAAAAACTATATTTAGTGAATTTAAAAATCTAAACTTAAAGATAACAGCCTGTACTAAATTGAAAAGGGTAAACTTCCTCGACGTAACTCTAGATTTAGCAAGCAACACATGCCAACATTATAGAAAACCAAATACTAACCCCTTATATGTACATCGGAAGTTAAACCACCCTCCATCCATAATTAAACATTTACCCTCATCAATAGAAAATAGAATTAGCATTAACTCCGCTAACAAAGAAATATTCCAACAACACAATGGCTTCTATAATGCTACCCCCAAAAATAGTGGTTACAAAAATGCAAACATTAACTATAGAAACAATTGCACAGGCCAGAAGAAAAAAAAACATGAAAAGAAAAATCATTTGGTATACCCCTCCGTTCAACCAAATGGTTAGTATTAAACTAGGACAGATATTCTTAGCTTTAATTGATAAACACTTCCCCACCAATAGTAGGCTTAGTAATATATTTAATAAGAATACCATAAAATTGAGTTACAGCTGCACTAAAAATCTAGAAAGTATAATAAAAAAACACAATAATAAAATCTTGAACAAACCCCCATGCCTGAATAGTATTAATAAAAACCCTACACTTAAATCAGACAATAACAGTGAAAAATTGTGTGATTGTAGAAACCCAGAAGACTTCCAATTAGAAAATAAATGCTGCATCAAATCTGTGGTATACCAATGTACTATCTCATCCACTGAGAGTTCTAATGCTAATATGATATACATTGGGTCCACGAAGAATGAATTTGAGGCCAAATGGAGGCAGCATAAGTGCTCTTTCAACAATATAAATAAAAGAAATCAGACTTCTCTATCTAAATATTTTTTGGCAATTGAAGGAAATAAATAGGACACCTAAAGTAAAATGAAAAATTATAAACAGGACTAGAACTTGTAAAACTTGGGATGACTCATGCCCTTTGTGCCTCCATGGGAAACTGGTCATTATTAAGTTTCTAAATAATAAAAATCTATTAAACAATAGACATGAGTTAACGGTTTTTACCGACATCATCAAATTTATGCATTGAATAATCAGCTTAAAAACAAACATTCAATAAATTAAATTTTATAATCCATAGCCCCAATGAATAGTTTAAATACCCTACAAAAAATATAACCCTTTATGAAGTCATCAAATAACAAATGTTACGGCAGTCTTTATATACACAAAACCCTTTCATAAAGAAATAAAATTAAAAAAAAAAATAAATCTCCATAGACACGTAAACCAGACAGGCGAAAACATCTCCCGGCTTAAATTTAGACACTCCCACCTTACCCTGACTTGACATCTATGAAAGTAACTTTATACTGATACAAATTATTAAAACCCAATACCCCTACCTATTTAAACAATTAGCCCTGGCTGTTACCATGGATATTTTGATTTCAATTATGAATATGCTAATAAAACACGTAAATTTCAGAAATAAGTTATTCCTAAAAAAAAAAAAAAAATTTCGCTTGAAGATGGAACAGAGCTTACTTTAATTCAATTTAATTTAAATAATTATATTGAAGTTTTCGGCTCTTGTTTTGAAACATGAGACCTCTTATGTAGCGTGTTGGAATCATATTTTTAAATAAATAATTATATATATATATATATATATATATATATATATATATATATATATATATATATATATATATATATATATCTTATTTGTCTGACGATCGCAAAAGCGTGAAACCCAGGGTCACAAACTCATATCAATCCAACCATATATATATATATATATATATATATATATATATATATATATATATATATGAAATATTTAAAATATTAAAAATTAAATAGCTCTGCACTTCTGATTTTGAGTACTTTTTAAAAATTTAACAGTTTTCCAGACAATATATATATATATATATATATATATATATATATATATATATATATATTGGTGGACGGTGTAGTAGTGGATAGCGGCTCGGAATGAGGAATCAGAGAACTGAGTTCGAATTCTATTCACTTACGTGCTAATACCCTTGTGACATGTATTAATACTCTTCTTCCAATCATGGGTCCTGTATGTCAACTCTGAACTCAAGCCCTGCACCCCGGGGAAGGACAATGCTGACGGATCTTTCAGGAACTTGTGACACATAGCGCAGCAGGTCCCCGTGCCCGGCTCTTCAAAAAGTATGGTTGGTTCTGCACAAAGCCTTCATTACTATAATCAAATCAAATGTGATTTTGTCTGGCTAGAAACTGTGCTGTTTGACCATCTTATGTTGAATACGATGGGAGAGTCCACCATATATATATATATATATATATATATATATATATATATATATATATATATATATATATATATATATATATTTCACTGATTTTCAAACTGCTTGCCCATCTACTTTTTGAATTGATCTGCTTCTTTATGTATGCTAATCAACCGAAGATCTACTCATCGAAATAGTCCCTTATAAGAGAAAATACTTTTAGCGTCATGTGGAAAGAATGCCCTCTACTGTCTCGTAACACCTGTTCATATCAAGTTCACAACAGGTAAATTAACCTCTTATTTTTATTTTCACCTCATAGATACCACAGATAGGAAGGCTTTACAGATGTTGCACAACCTCTGTCTTATTCGAATAGAGCCCTTTAAAAAACCTATGGAATACAAACATAATATTACTTGATCATTTGCAAGAAAGTGAACCCAACGTCTTCTGTCGGAATTTGAACCTGGCCTGGTGATCTTACTTCCCGCGTCGATAACTACCCGTATACATCCACATGGTATGTGGTGGGATGTAACAGTGACCTTTACTGCTCAAATTCTTAAAATTTGCAGAAAAAAAAAAGGATTTCTGTGAGAGTTGTAAATGTTACTCCATGTGTCTTATCTCTTTAAAATATGGCAGATCAACTCTCTCCAAAACATCGTATTACACGTGACCCCTGGCAGTGTTTCTACTCTTGCCAAATCTCCCCAGTTCCACGATCCTTTCACCTGCTAACCAGGTAGGTTGTTCGCTGCTTTTCCATATCTCTCTTGCCTTCAGTATGGCCTGTGAGTTTTAAGCTTACCAAGTAGTCCATCTTTAATAAGTATCGAAGATAACTGTCTCTTCCTGATTCTGAATATAACGATTATTTTTACTTTTTTTATTTTTTGCTAAAGACTTCCCGGTGGCTCACTAACTCTATCCATTGAATTTTCAGTATCGCCCTCTCTAGAACGATATTCCAAATGCCTCCATTTTTCTCTTCATTCTCCTGGGAGATAGTCCAGTATTCACTGACAAGAGGATGGATATCACATAGAAACCCTGCACTCTTTGATTCTAACGAATTTGTTTCCGTTTCTTGGTAAGTTTTTGAGATTGTAAAATGCATATTTTGCTAATCTAATGCCTGTTCGGATTTCGGTATCACATTTGTTTTTCATCATCTCTTAAATGATTTCATAGTGTTTACCTTATTTGAACATGTTTGATGTTGATATCTTCATTTCGAAAATCGAGCTTTTGAAAATATTAAAATAAACCGAAAAATAAAAACGTTACGATTCTGATGAGCAGGAAAAATAACGTGACATTATATTACTATATGGATCCTGAAAAAATTGATGACCTTATGTGTTGGCGGATACAGGCTGTCGTGCTCGAAAATAATATGAATTATATATATATATATATATATATATATATATATATATATATATATATGTGTGTGTGTGTGTGTGTGTGTGTACATAACTAATCTCAGCCTTCCGAATATATTATATTTGTATTTTTATGTTGATATGTCTGTAATTAAATTAATATAACATATTCAAGCGTTAACGATGAATACGTGCATATAATCATACAGAGCGTCTATGCATATTTAAGTATATATATATATATATATATATATATATATATATATATATATATATATATAATTACTGGCTTGTATGAACTAAGACAATATATCCACATTTGATTATTACATTAACCAAGATTCAAATGTTGACATACATAGAAATATGACTGGGAATAGATATTCACACATTTTCAAACTTTACCATTTGTTGGTGAGTGCATTTAAATACTCGAATATTTATTACTTTCTTAAACTGAAGTGAGTTGATGTCACATCTTATAATGTTTGAGGAATGTAAATTAATTGAGAGGGCCTTACAATATTAAATATGACATTCGACGCACAACGTCTTAGTATATCTCAGGTAGATAAATTCGTTATTTAAAGTTAAAACTAATATATAAATCGAATTATTGAATCAGTGAAGAGCGGGCTTAAATGATGTTTCTTCTCAGACAAACGCCTGGGGATTTGCACTAAGTCCAGCCGATTCAGGTCAAATGCCGTAATAAGAGAATGCCAAACGCCAGAATTTCATTAGTTTCAAAACCATGCGTTTTAGTCAATTCTAAAAATAGTTTAGTCCACGGCACCTAGATAAGACTCACCCAACACAGACACCAGTTAAAACGCTAGTATTCACCAATCAGAGAAAAAAAAACTATTTGTGAACTTATTTAAGTCAGTAAATAGTAACGGGAAAAGAAGAGAACGTTACATCGTTAGCATGAATTAAATCCACGATACAATCTACCGTAATTATTACAGACTTCAAGAAAAAACAACCTACACAACGTTTAACTTTTATATATTCTAGTCTTCGCTTTGAGCTATAATTCATTTCACGCAGGATTGTATATATTTCGCATCGGTTATCCTTTGTTACATATTGCTTAGGGATTAATAGATGGTCGATCATATCGGAGTACGTCTGCCTGACATATCTTTATTTGTTCAACAAGAGTGCAAATCAGTGATTTATACTGTAACAAACCGCGAGTTTTTTTTTTTTTTTTTTGTTTTTTGTAAGCTGAGGTATATTATATACAAGGCCCGGGAGCAACTTGAGGTAGAGAATTTCAGAATAGCAGGCAAGGTTTATGCGGATATGTGGAGAAGATATATGATTAACCCTTGACTTAAACCTGATTAACCCTTGACAGGATAAAATTTGCGTGATCCGGTAATCATCCTCATGGGACCGGTCCCAGAGAGCAATGGTTTGAAGAAACAAGTTTCAAATGGAATAGAAAGGGAAGGAATTTTGTTCGCTACAGTGCGCGTACGTTAGAATTGGTAGAAGTAAGGAATGGAAGTAGCGATGTACCAGTGAGGTGCTTGCGACACCTCATCCGTGAGAGGAGGGTTATAGGGTGGAAATTAATTCGTCACCCTCAAGGACGCGAAAATGCTTTTGGTCTCTATCGAGACTGGAGAGTGAAGTTTTGACAGCTCCTCCCCAAATATGACAGCAGTACTGTTTTGTAGGCCTGGGTCTTATAAAGGTAGATGATAGCAAGTAAATATTGGAGCTGTAGACGGAACCGACCATTTTTACCATGCATCTCTAGCGACGGATTGTATGTACGATTTCCATTTGTGGTAAGGGTTAAGTTTGAGGCTTAACTGTCGCTCAAGGCAAGAGGCCACCCATTCAATCGTGACTGATGATAGCTCAGGGTTCGTTTGACGATGATGGAATGTAACTAGTTTGGTCTTCAAGGCATTGAATGTAACCAGCTAGTTTTTCTCCACAACTGAGATGTCAGAAGATCGGAGGAAGGACCAGCTGCGAGGCATCAGGTCATCTAGGTTTTTGGAGGTGCCACAATATACGGTTGTATAAGTACAGATATTCTACTAATGATCGGATATACTCTAACATTTACTAATGATCAGATTATACATGTACATTTACATTTGTATAAATTAAGAAGAGGATTGGTCCGAGATGCGAGCCCTTGGAGACGACTTCGTTGATAGCTAGTGTCTTTTGTATGATTTTTTAGGAAAAAGTGCATAATTTGAAGTGATCATCAATTTGCAAATGGAAAAATGTCAGCATGCACAAATACCTCGGTCACGATGATCTGTTACAATACGTTAGCACAAACATCAGTGACTTTAGAACAGTCAGGTCTACCCAGTATCAACTCGTGGTATGTTTTTTTTTTCCAAATGTGACGCACACTGGGATAGATTCCCAATAAGATATTATAAAGAAATTTACTCCTATGAGTGAGCCTGTGCCTTGATCTGTTTCGCATCTGATACAAAATAGATCCTGGCATAACCTCACGACTCTTCATCTCTATTTAAGCTTAGAAAATTATATAAACGTGAAACTGAGAAAAGCTACACGGAATAAATATTCTTACAGACTCCACTTATTTGATAACTTCTTTTTCATATATATATATATATATATATATATATATATATATATATATATATATATTAAATAAAACGAGACCACTTTAAGGTTCCATGTAATAAATTATTTCACCACAGCCCTTTTAAAGGACTACGGATCATCAGACTTTACTTACAAAGGTTGAAACAAAAAATGAAAATAAATTTACACTTTTTGACGGGCCGAATTAAACATATGTAAATTAAGGAAGTGAGTGGGGAGACAGAATACATCAGTGAGTTAGATGTAATTGAAAATTTCTATTCTTTTATAATTAAAATTACTTGATGTCCATTGACGCATTTAAACGGTTAACTTAACGAAAGTTATATATTGATATCGAAGGGGTAGAAGAGAGAAAAAAACCATGAAAATGAAAAGAGAGAAGAAGTCATGACAGAAAGTGTCACTCATTTTCTTTGGTAAAAAAGCCTAGAGACAGACGTTATTATTTAGTTTTACTTTGAACGTGTTACTTTGGGGGTTCATAAAGATAATAATCTTAGATATAAATTTGAATGTCTAAATTGTCTACAAAGAATTTAATTTGAAGTTAGTTAGAGATTTAAATATTTTAAAAATTTTTGGGATTTTCTATGAAAAAGTCGATTAAGAAAATATTCATAAAAAATACATTAAAAGAATAAAATTTTATTTTAAAATATAAGTTTACTTCGAGTAATCTTTTTAAAATATTTTTTTTTAAAATTTACATATCTATCCGTTTGAATTGTGTTGATGAATTTAACTCGTGACTGTTTCTAGATAGGTAATCTCTTTTACTTAAATCTTAGTTAAGTTAATATGGGTAATAATTGAAGGTAATATTAAAGATCTTGCTCTGTCGTATACTGTATATAGACCCATGCCAATCTCACATATGCATACGTTCCTTTACATGTGCAATCACTCATGCAGGTACTCCGAACGACAATACTCACGTGTTATTATCGCGGAGTTTAACCTCCCCGGATCACAGTCAATATCAGCCAATAAACGCCTCTCGACAGACACATGCAATATAATGACCGGGTTAAGCAGTCATTAGATTTCCTTCTCAACTGAAGTCATTTTATCCTGGAACCAACACTAAAAGGATTGCTAACCAAAACTCAGAGACTGCTTTCACCCTCATGAAAGGCAGCTAGACCACACCAATTCTCAACCTAGTACTTTACATTTATGTGTGTTTGTATAGTTATTAAGTAATGTATTCTTACTTACTAATCCGACATATATTTATTAAGTTAAACGTTATGTTTTAGTAGGAACCCATATTTGAATAGACGAGACGTTTAATTTTTAAATAGTATTTTATTTCAAAGGGATCACTTTTACTGAAATACGATTTCTCGAAAGTTCCGACCGACAGACGAATTATTATACTGTCGAAGAGATAAACAGAGCATCTATCCACATATGGATAACCATTTTAAATAACGTTTAAATATATATATATATATATATATATATATATATATATATATATATGTATATGTATATATATATATATATATATATATATATATATATATATATATATACACACATATATATATATATATATATATATATATATATATATATATATATATATATATATATATATATATATATATATATTTGTTTGAATAAAATCAGAGCACTTTAAGGTTCCATGTAATAAGTTATTTCACCACAACCCCTTTTACAGGGCTATGGATCATCAGAATTTACTTCCAAAGATTGAAATGAAACCTCTTATGTCCATCGTCTTTTTCATGTTGAATTGAATATGGTCTAATGTTAATTTTGTTTTATGAATATGTCTTGAAGATGGTCTGTTAGACCGAAACGTCCGACGTTGACATTATATTAACATTAAAACAGCATAATTACATATTAGGATTTTTGTTTGTTTTTCCGTATATTTTTCTTCATATATATATATATATATATATATATATATATATATATATATATATATGAAGAAAAATATACGGAATATTTTTCTTCATATATATATATATATATATATATATATATATATATATATATATATATATATATATGAAGAAAAATATACGGAAAAACAAAAATTTCGCTTGAAGATGGAACAGAGCCTACTTGAACTCAAGTTAATTCAAATATTATTTTGAAGTTTTCGGCTCTTGCTTTGAAACATGAGACCTCTTATGTAGCGAGTTGGAATCATATTTTTAAATAAATAATTATATATCTATCTATATATATATATATATATATATATATATATATATATATATATATATATATATGTATATATGTATGTATATATATATATATATATATATATATATATATATATATATATATAGAGAGAGAGAGAGAGAGAGAGAGAGCAAAGGTAATAAATCCGTTGGTATATAATCCAAGTTGATCCTAGTAATGTAAAATATTAAAACTGATCCACAAAAAGATCTCAATGTATTTATCCTTACAGAGCAAATAATTACTACGAAATAAAATCTAAAATTACCCCATATGGGGAAAAATTCGTCTGACTTATTCAAGCCCGGTATATAGACTATACTGGTGTTGAATAAGACTGACGCATTTTTCCGTCGGTTGAAATAACCCTATTCCACATATCAGATATTTTTAGATTTTATTTTAACGTTAGTTTGTACACAATAAGATTTAAAATATACATAAAATATAAATAAAACTATATATATATATATATATATATATATATATATATATATATATATATATATATATATATATATACCCTTCGGTAAATTGAATCGAGTTCTCTCAGTCACTGTGTGTTTATCTAAATATTAATACGCTTAAATTCACCTCCTTTCATATACACAATTTCATATACAATAGGTGTCAACATACATATATACAACTGCAAACAGACACACACACACACATAAAATACCTATCTATTATAACAAGTACACATATATACGTACATACACATAAATACAAAGACATTTAACCAAAAACATATATAAACATACATACATACACATACATAGACATAGACATACATTCATATACCTGTAAACACAAAAATACACGTATCCTAACATACATATATAAACACATTCATACTACCAGAAATATACGTAAATAAATTTAGGTACACAATATAACAGTACACATACAAGCATATATACATATATATACATATACATACACATACATATACTCATATATATATATATATATATATATATATATATATATATATATATATATATATATATATATATATATATATATATATATATGTGTGTGTGTGTGTGTGTGTGTGTGTGTGCACTTAATAATCTTATGAGTATTACAATGAATTCATTAAAACATAGGATAATAATAGAACTCGACTCATAGATATCAGTTTTCGGACCAATAATGATTACTGCATCTGCATATGCTTACAAATCAGAAGAATTTTTATTTAAACACATTTGAGCGAACAGAGTAATTTCTTGAGAAATTTCCAGATTTTTATTGTTATGCCGCTGTTGCTGTTGTTAAGTAAGAGCCAATAACAGAGTTCTCTTAAATCCAACCATTTCTTTTGCATTTTGAATTTATCAAGATTACTATTTTGTTATATTGACGTGCAGTAAGCTGATTAAAGATTGGGAATTTGTGCAAGGTATTAGATTAGGCCAAAGAATTAATTTCTATTTTTAAACATGATATTTTTATCTGAATTTTTGTTTCATTTCTCAGTGCTACATCTAGTTAGCAATAAAAGTTAGAAATTGCCAAGGAAAAAAATAAAAAAAATAAAAAAAAGATTTAATGAGCGAAATAGTTTACATTAGATTGTTATTCTTCGATTTCCTCTTCCGATTAGATGGAAAATGCATGAGATTTTTCAGAAGTTTGAATCCCATACACAACACACACATTACCTCAGGCAACAGGGCTTTCCAGGCGGTCTTCCCCAAATTAATGGTCGATAGCCTCTTCAATTAAAAAGAGTCCAATTATTAGAAACTACTACATACATACATATATATATATATATATATATATATATATATATATATATATATATATGCACACACACAGAGTCAGACACACGCACACATATATATATATAGGTATACTTTATATATATATATATACACACAGATATATATAGGTATATATATAGGTATATTTTATTTTTTATTGGAAATCTAATATGTTTAGCACTTTGTAAAAGAATAAATTAAATACACAATAATTAAATAAACGTTGCAAATAATCAATATATACAACCTCATATATAAACTGTTCTCTCTATCTACCACTCTCTATATATTTCTCTTTATCTCTCTCAAACACTCTCTCCCTATATATATATATATATATATATATATATATATATATATATATATATATATATATATATATATATATATATATATGTACATATAAAGAGAGAGAGATAGAGAAAAACGCAAAGGGGACGCAGATTCGAATCCTGTAGAATGGTTTATATAACATTTTCTCGAGTGTGCGCGCCAGTATTATGTGGCGAATGTCTATTCAAAATACTAGTACCACGTGTGGGTAGTTTTTGAAGTTTATAAATACATACACACACAGACACACACACACACATATATATATATATATATATATATATATGTGTGTGTGTGTGTGTGTGTGTATTACTAAAGTTATTAGATAGATTTCTCATTTCTAATATACACCACATTATATATATATATATATATATATATATATATATATATATATATATATATATATATATATATATTCTAAAATATTATTTGAAATAATAAAAATAACGGCTTAAAAATCAACTCCATGAGAGGGTTTAACAGCATAATCATCTATCCCATAAAATGCTTAATATCTAGAGAAACACTAAACTATTTGAGTTTCTCTTTTTCCATTTTTCTGATACAACTTTTAAACATCTTCACACCAGAGTCTGTTTGTATTTCTGAGATGAGGCATTATGTACATTATTTACATTATTCGGATGTCAGTTATCAGTCATCTCCCGGTAAAAATGTTTGCTGAAGACATTAGGTTCATAATACCCAGTAATCCATACCCAGATGTCCTCAAGGACACATGGCACAGTGTATAAAGGCGTTGGGTCGATCCAGTGACAAGACCCAAAGAGTGGGAGTTTAATACCCGTTTAAATCAGTGGAGAACTTTCAGAGCAGGAGATGACTGATAACTGACATCCATCAAACATGGAACGTGGAACTAGAAAATGAAGGGTTAATGAAGGGTTAAGTTCGACATTCCAACCACCTGAAGAAGGCCGGAGCGTACAACGGCCGAAACGTTGTGATAAATATGACGACAAAGACGAAGACAATAGTCCGAATAATGTAAATAATGTATCTTCACACTACTTTTGTAAGAATTACTGAAAAATCCTCTGACTTACTCAGCTAAATATAAGCAAATTAAAATCGCTTTGATTCACATCCACTATCTACCGAAATGAGAAATTGTGAGAGGAAAAGGATCATTCAGGCCGTCAGTTATTCTACCAACATTCTTACTCTGGCTTCCACCTTCAAAGTCCGTTCAAGAGCTATCAAGAGAACAGTGAATCAGTTTGAAAAAAAGGGAACTGTATAGAGGAATGCTGAATAAAGAGGTCACAACTGGAAGAGGGATCATCGTTTCAACTTCGAGTTAAAGAGATCAATTAGAAAAGATCCAACTCATTCTATAAGACTTTTGAGAAGTGAGAGAAGAGTTTCAATTATGACAGTCCAGAGAGCAGTGAAAATAAAATTGTGAAAATGAAATCGTACGTTAAATCTATGAGTCAACTTGTTATACCAGGGCAGAATGTTAATATGATAAAGAGGGCGAAGAACATCTTGAATAAATCTGAAATGATCCTGATATTTTATATATATATATATATATATATATATATATATATATATATATATATATATATATATATATATATATATAATTCTGTGTGTGTGTGTGTGTGTGTGTGTGTGTGTATTTGAACTTTATTTCAATACTTCATGAGCTTCCGGTACATAACTATGATTAATTAATTATAACAATGTCATTTTCATTTATGATCGATTTCATCACGATTCTTCGGTTAAGCTTAGAGAGTATACATTCTTATTTCTCGAAGTAAAGTTCTATAGTTTTTTTGTTTTTTCAAAAAAACCTCGGTGGATCCCAGTAACATCTTTTCTCGTTTCTATTTTGTCACAGTTCATAGATTAATCTAACAATTGTACATTTTTGTTGTTACTTCCGTCATATATATATATATATGTGTGTGTGTGGGTGTGTGTGTACACAACGTGTGACAGCCTTTGAGATACCCTGCCCTTATCAGCAGCCAACCAAGTGAGCTAACACAGTTTGGATGGCTAAGGCTCTACTGCCATCTATGGCGACATGAAAACACGTCAATGTTTTTTCGATTCACACATGTTAGTCAGTGTGATTTTCATGCACCAGTGAGTCAGATATTCCAGCCGGTTATTTAATAAAAGTATTTGCTTTTGATCGGTAAGCGTTATTTTTTGGGATTTTTTTTTTGGGGGGGGGTGTTGACCACTGAACAGTATAGCAAGATTAGTTGGACACGTCCGTGAGAAAATGAGCACGATGACGCAATCCACTCGAAATTGGGAAACGGCACGCTGGACTTCTTGGCATTCACACCGGCAGCTACAAAACGAATATTTTAATGTGTTCGGGTTTCAATCTCATGTAAGTGCAGAGGATTCAGTAAGAGTTGGATGGGTCTTATGGTGATAACGATAGTTCGATATCTTGGAAAATTCACGCTGATCGTTATGGTAAGAACACACTTCCCGGATTTGTTGATTATGACCTCAAGTTCAACACGGGTTTCTACATCATGCCTTAATGGGATAGTGCTACCATGAGTCAAGAGAGTGCTTGGAGGAAGACCCCATCTCTGGCAACAGGACGCTGCAATATGGTATAAAAGCAGGAGAAGCCAATCATGTCTGTCAGACAATTTATGCCACCATATCAGCACTTACATCTAGAAAGCCAACTCTGTAAACTGCAAAACCCTTGGTTATTATGTGTAGAGAGCATTTGTGGAGAGACAAACAAAACTACTTGTAACATCGAAGCTGAACTGAAGGCCAGGATTATGGGAACATTCACCGTCCAGAAGAAATGTAGGATATATATATATATATATATATATATATATATATATAGATAGATAGATAGATAGATAGATGGATAGATAGATAGATATTATATATAAAGAAAAAAATCATATATAGAATCAATCAGCAATATTAATGCGATTAATGGCGAAATCACTTCACTAGTAGAACATAATGTCTGCATTAAAATACTGTTAATCCCATGAATGATATGATCCTTATTTATAAAATTGTTGTAAGATGTTTCTAGAGTATATTTTTTAAGTTAAGCAAGTACTTTCGAAGATCCCTGTCTCCATCATCAGGCTGTAAATTTTTCCTTTAAAGTTAAAACTTCAAGACGAAATAATTGTTTGTAGACCGAAAGATGTCTTTTAAGAATGTGCTATTTATTGACGGTTATACAATCTCGGAACGTGCGAGGCGCAACGCTAAAGTTCAAAATTTCAAGTGAGAATTTTTATATGAATTTTGTAATATGGTATAAAAGAAATGCGTATGTATATAAATATATATATATATATATATATATATATATATATATATATATATATATATATATATATATATATGTAATTTTTATATATCTCATATAAAAATGAGATATATAAAAATTACATATATATGTGCGGTACTTATTGAAAAGCGTTCAATATCAGAGATAGAGTTAACAGATTTAGTTGGATTAATGTGAGTTTGTGACCCTGGGTTTCACGCTTTTACAACCCAGGTCACAAACTCACATCAATCAATATATATATATATATATGCATGTATGTATGTGTGCGTGTGTGTGTGCGTGTGTGTGCGCGCGCTGGCATGCCTATATATATATATATATATATATATATATATATATATATATATATATATATATATGTATATATGTATGTATATATATATATATATATGTATGTGTGCGTATGCGTGTGTGTGTAAAAATGACGGAATATCTAGAATTGAAGAATAAATTGACATCAGTCATTTCAACACTTTTTTTAGAGAAATAATCAGATTTGTATGAATCTCTGGCCCTAGTATTTACATTCCTTTGTGTTGCAGTCGTTGAATATGAATGGGTATACGTTTTCTATGAATAATATTAAAATAAATCTACTTCATTTTTGTTGTAAAACGTAATTATTTTGGTACATACCATAATACAAAACTTCATTGATTATGTTTAAAACCGGATCATTCATGACTGGACACACCAGAATATTGCTTAATTCTAAAGGAAATTATCCATGTCCGTTATATATGTATTGCACTAAAACATGTAAGTAGTCTACGCTTATTTTGACGTAATAAAAGCCAAGACCCGAGGCGGCCTAATAATTTTTGTGTCGTGAGCTTTATATTTTAAAGTTGTCAGTTTAAAAAGGAGTCTTATAATTATTTAGATCCCTCTAAGATTGATACTGATATCATGTAAGCCAATACTACTTGACGTTATAACCAACGCAAACCTTATCTCACCTCAGTCAATATCTCAAAAAGAATAGCCTAATAGTATATCCAAGAATCTTACTTATTATAAAACGCAGATTGTGTGTGTGTGTATGTACGTTTATATATTGGATCGGATTTCCTACATTTTTCAACCGATTTCAAAAAAACTTCACAGGCCTACGTAAAATTACCTTGCGGTGGTTCTAACAGCGCCAAAAATTGGAAAAACACAATTGTTTTGCACGAAATCAATTGGAAAACACGATTAAGAGGCATCACGAGAATGAAAGGGTGACAACTCATATCGAGTTATACTTATTAATATCGATTTATCGAGTTATCCTTATTATAAAACCCAGGTTGTTTGTGTGTGTGTGTGTGTGTTCCTTTATATATGGGATCGGATTTCCTACATCTTTTTAACCGATTTCAACAAAACTTCACTATTTTCGGCAGGTAGTGTTTCTTATTGTCTTACAGACTTTTTTCTTTATTTTTACATTCAGAATGCTTTGAAAGTTCCATTTACAAGACAATTGTTTATTATAAAATTCTATTCAATCGGTAGACTCATAAAGATTGAAAATAATGTTTTTGTTTGATTTTGGGTTTGAACAATTCGTAAAAAAAAAATGAAATGAAATAAAACTAATTAAGACATGCGTGTCCGTCAACCTTAAACAATAATCTTTGTCAATTTTATTTTTCAGTCTTTATGATGGTCGATACTTGATCTATCTCTTACTGTTACATCCCCGGGCAACGCCGGGCTTTACTGCTAGTATACTAATAATATTCTCGGACGAATCACACGTTTTCCGATTCTCTGCCGGTGGACGTATCTGGCTCTGAAGAGATCTCAGGATTTTCAATGAACCGCCTGCAACAACACTGGGTTTCAATAATTTTCCAGTGTCCTTCATTGGTTGATCAGCATTGGTAGAATGCACTAGACTTCAGAACGCAGCTCTGTCCAATTTTTTGTCATTCATCATATTATGCTCCATGCTATCCTTTAAATTTCTGTTCGGATTGTAATATGCGCAAGAATTTTAACGGGATATGAACCGTATTTAACATGTTCGGGCATTATTAGACAGGTGAAATCCGTTTCATGTGATCCATTGATTTAACATCTTCATTCAACTAGATCAGAATTTCCTAAGTCTGTAAGTGCAGACCTTTTCACTTCTATAAAAGAGTAAAGGCGTTCAAAGACGCTAAGGAGCTTTGACAAATTATTATGCGATGGATGCAGTAAGTAATGACTCCGAGATTGCTTATTTACTGGGTGACGATTTAGTTGTTGATACGGATCTTTAATTGTGTTTTTCATGATGTTAACGTCCAAATGAGTGAACTATTTCGCCTCCTTGGTCTAACGTTTATTATAGTGAATCATTTGCCAGGTCTTCTAATAGTAAAGTTGGTCCGCCCTTATCGTGACAGTCAATTTTTCTTGTCACTACATATTTTACACCTTTATAAGTAACATTTGTTCATACATTGAATGTTACTGCCACTGGTGCTGCTGCCATAGGTATATCTAGACATTCTTGATAGTATTCAAAGAATCAGCAGTATTGTCGATCTTGAATTAGCATCACAGTTTCAGTCACTTTCGCACCACTATAAACTATCTTATCTGTTCTTTTTCTATAAACATTGTTCTCATGACTTTTCCCCTTTGTTGTCTAGAATTTAAGCACAGTACAAGATTGACAGTTCGGTCTCATCATGTTTCAGTTGAAATAGCAACATGTAACTATTGAGTCTATGATAACAGTTTCCTCTCTCGCACTTGTGGAACTCTCCCTCGACGTCTTGCTTTCCAGATAAATTTGATCTTCATTAATTTAAACGCAATGGCAATCGTTATCTGCTATCTTAAAATTCTTGTTCTTTGATCGTTTTCTATGTATTTTCCCCGCGTTCTTTCACACTCTGTAACCCCTTGTGTCTTAGTGATTTTATTAACCTGCTTGAGGTTTGGAAAATGATTAAAATTGTATCGGCAATATAATCTTACCCTGGATGCTGAAACATTGTTCCTGCGTAACGTTCTTTAATTTGCTCCTATATAGCGTTCTTTTTGTTATCAAATAAAATGAAGAGAACCCAATGGACTGTGTGTTTGGAGGTTGAATTCCTTTTGTTTTGAACCTGCACTTATTCCCACAGGAAGTGCTTATTTATGTGTTTGGAATTGCTTTTAAAAGATAATATTATCAAATGATATAAAGAAAATGTAAAAACAAAATTCGGTTTCCGTGTTAACAGCTTCAATGAAATTCGTTCTCTTATCAATGCGAATAACTAATTTTTTCCGAATGTTTTGTTTCGTCTCTGTACGGAAGGAAAACTAAAGTCAATAAAATCGAATTTCCATCCATACAAAAAAAAAAACGAAACGAAACGAAACGAAACGAAACTGCTTCCATTATTTGTTTTCATTTCGTCTTGCGTTTCCGGCCCTGTTTTTAGTGTGTATTCGCTTTCTTTTGTTCGTCTTCTCGAATTTTTATTCCTGTCTTTCTATTCGAACCATTTATTTGGCTTCTCTCTTTAACTCTCCCCTCAAATTTTCCTTCTTTCATTTTCGTATTTCCTCTTTTTCATTAATTATTCTCTATATTAAACGATTTCTCCTTATCCAAAGCTAGTATTTTTGATAATTTTTTTCAATAAGATCGTTTATTCATAATTAATTAATATTATTTAGACTATTTACAATCTTCAAACTGTTAGCCAAATTCACGACGTTTCAGCCGTTCTACGCTGCGCCCTTCTTCCGGTGACTGAAATTTCGAATCAAGCACTTTATTTCCGAGGGACACATGACCCAATGGATAAATTCATTGACTTGCCTCAAACAGTTGTCAATTAGAAACCTGGTTACAGCAGAGGTGAACAAAAACCTGCAGAGTTGAGTTAAAGGGAAATAACTGATACTGAGATATCCAGAAGAGGCATAGAAACTAGAAAACATTATCCCGGTATACGAAATAAACGTTCGGTTCCAAATTTCAAACACCTGAAGAAGGTCGGAGAGTAGAAGGCCCGAAACGTCGTGAATATCGCTACAAAGATAAGAATAACAGTTCGAAAAATTATTTGAAGTTACTCTAAATCTGAAATTGGGCACTTTGAGATGTTGTGATGATTAGTAAGCTTGTCTTGCTAATTCATTTGTGACTAAATTGTCAGTAAATGGTGTAAATAATTACAACAGCTCATCTCAGAAATATAGACAGATAATTAATATTATTTAAATTATTTATTAACTAATTAATACTATCAAGTTTTAAATTAATGCTTAACTCAGAAATATGAAATCAATTAATATAAATGTATTAATTATTATGGCTAATGAATTTTAACTAAGCATTACATGTTTAATTTAATTGCCAATTAATATAGGGTAGATGATAAAGTAATTATTAATTTTTAATTATAATTATTATAAATATTTTTCGAAAAATATTTGAAGTTACTCTAAATGTGAAATTGGCCACTTTGATGTGGTGTGTTGGTTAGTAAGTTTGTCTTGCTAATTCAGTTGTGACTAAATTGTCAGTTCGATCCTGGTTGGGTGCTCTATACATTCGGACTTGTGCTTCTGCTAATTTTCGAAAAAAAAAACCTCTTCCTTTGGGTATCTCGACGATAATTGTTAGCAAGCTTGTTTTGAAAGTTTAATTAGAAATGAGTAGTGAGTTCAATCCTTACTGCGTGACCCATACTTCGGTCTTGTGACATATCTAAGTTAGCTTAGAAAATCACTCTAAATCTGAAATTGTCTCTATTTTCATATCAATTAACATATGTACAAATACATTATCTTTATTTCTGTCTGTCTTTTCATTTCAGTTAAAATAATATATTTTATATTATATTTCTGTTCTTCGCAATAATGGATTTCGCTTTATTATTTTTTTCCATTTATTTATTCCGTTTGGTCGTCTGCTCACACTTCATTTGTAGATGAAATGGAGCTGGAGACAAAATGACACCATGTCCTCACAGACCCAATTTTTTTCGATGGTATTTAGTAAACTGGGTTTGACAGTTGGATAAACGAAATACAGCTCGTGTTTTAAGAGGCTAATCTGGAATTAATGACCGTTGAGCGCCCATAAAATCGAAGCAAGGTCAACATCTAAATTGGTGGAATAAAACAAGTAGACTTTAACGATGGACATGTTGTCGCCTTAATTGTCTTCATCGTTTTCCAGTTATCCTGTATATAGCCATAATAGAACACTTGAACTTTTCCTGCGATTTCTCCTTTAAGTGGATATACCGAACTGAAAGAAACTTGATCCCGAATAAAGAAAATGGCAGATAAATGCCAACTGACTCTTATAACAATGAAAATAGCTGTTAGTGCGCAGTGTGGTTTTGAGTGGTTTTAATTTATGTTTCAACAGTGGTAGCGGGAATGACTTACTGGTTACTGAATTCTAATGAGTCTGGAGTCCGCAATAGCTATGCTGTATTCGAATCGCGAGTCTGAGAAAGAAAATAGGATGTTCCAGCTGGTGTTTGTATATTTAGATTTTTTGGAAATAAAATCCAGAAATCATGGAGTATATGGTATTTTTACTTGGTAAAAATTTAAGTTAAACTTGTTATTTACTATTTCGTAATCCATCAAGACATCAAGCACTAAATGTTTCTTTTTAAACTAAAGTTCCCTTTACTCCTGTATTTAGAATTGCTATGATTAATGAGGTGTGTATTAGAAGTAAACGAAAAGATGTTAGAAAGGGAAGAAGATGAAAATAATGAAGGTGCATGATAATTCGATTTTTTTTTTACTCATTTCGCCCCAGACTAGCAAATAATACCAATGAAACCCAAAGGAATACTGAGAAAAAATAAAAATGAGAAGTGTGGAGACAGAGAAAAATAAAAGAACGGTATTCAGAAAGACGGAAGTCACTGATTATCTTAGCAT
Source organism: Acanthosepion lycidas (assembly GCA_963932145.1). NCBI lineage: Eukaryota > Metazoa > Mollusca > Cephalopoda > Sepiida > Sepiidae > Acanthosepion > Acanthosepion lycidas. The sequence continues at coordinate 115,374,825 of OZ010585.1, read as the reverse complement.
TAATTTTCTTGATTATTCTGGTTGATAGGGAAACAGAAAACCTGAAGTGACTTACACAGGGTGGGGAGTGCGAGAAAAGAAAATTATGAACAAAGTATTTACAGTTATATATAACTATTTCTAGCGATGTTTTCCGGGACTGGTTCACGCGAGTGTCTGTTCCTCAAAGTAGTAGATTTAGGAAAATGCTCTATAAGTGAAATTTTCTTCTGCATCGGAACACCGGGGGAATGCGGCTGATTCGTCTCAATGGAGGTAGTATGCCATGTCCAATATCAGAAATTAAAAGAACTGGTGGAAGTAAAGAAGATATAAGTGTAAATACTTTCTTGTGTTACGTGCAGGAAGACAGATATTAAGCAGTTATTCAAAAAAAAGAAAAATCGCAACAGATTACGCGGCACTTATTTCGATTAACATCGTTACTTAGAATGATTACTTCGCTACTTATGTTCATGTAACAACATTCTTAATTAGCAATAATGTATCAGATGGGCGTAAAATGCTCAGTTCATTATTTACATCTATTTGGTTTAAATAATGCACTGACAATAGTTTGTCATGGAGCAATAATTTTAAGTAAAATGATGCACTAAAATAAGTAAACAATTAATCGTTTAGAATTCTCTGAGTATCGATGGCTTAAGCAAACTTATGGACAATAGATCTCCTGTATGTCACCAAGTGAGTTTGTACCCGTAAAAGAAACAGAAGAATGAATAAACTCCAAAATCTTTTCGATCAATTTTTAAATAGCTAATATATTATCTACTTGAAAATATGAAGTTTGATTTTTCTGCTTATTTTTGACAGACTTTTGCAGGTTTATAGTGATTTCTAATCGTAGCCTAGATGTGGCACAAGGCCGAAGCTATGTCACACACAATGAGGAATGATCACACTACTGAGAGGTAATTGATATAATCAGTCTATTGCTAACCATCGGTATTTATCAATCCACCCACGAGGATCGAATGTGTCACAAGGCCATTTTAATGTGGGTATCCCCGAGCCCGTAGGCTCGGCCAAAAATATGGCCTTTCTGAACCCGCGTAGACGAGGTCAGGCCCTGTCAACCTATCCGGACGAAACCTTGCCCTTCGGCAAAGCCTCGTCCGGGTTCCTCTCTGCTAGTGCAGAGAGTTCGACAGTCGCCGACAAATCTTATTACTCTATTGCTAACCACCAGACCACTTCGAAGTCTTTTCTTAGTTTTATAAGCTGGAAACTAATGATCCCTATTAAAAGTTAAGTTTGTCGTATTCTCGACTTGGGCTGAAATTATTTGAAAAAAAGTCTTGCAAAATCTGAGATAACAACGAGAAGTCTATTGATCTCTTCGGGAAAAACTTTGACCCGCCTGCAATTAACACTGACTTGAATATAACTAACATCAAAATTCATTAAGTTAATGCTGAATTATATTGGGCTGACTAGTGGCGTAGCTAGAAATTGCATTCCTACACCATTGCTACTGAGTCTCGCATCAAAATGGTTAGTTTCATGCGTTCATCTTAATCCCGTAGATATATTTTTTGGCTTATAGGACTATAACCTCACTACACTAAGTGTTGTTGTGGTCGTCTCCATAATACAGTAGGTTTTTACTAGTCAGTTTTGCTAGTTCAAAACGAAACTGGCTTTGGAGACAAAGTTGGCTTCCTACTAGACTGGTTATCAAGCCAAGACAGAAATCTCAGTTGAAATCTTCTAATAAGCTCTATATGGTCTAAAGAGATATAAATTCATACCTTTCCAAATAGAATTTCAATATGACATGAAAGTTACTGATAACGGTTTATTCTTCTTAATAATTATCATCAGCTTTTCTACTTCATAGTCTTTTTCTTCTTCATCTTCTTTAACTTCTTTATTTTTTCTTCACCGTCCTCTTTTCTTCTTCTTCTTCTTCTTCTTCTTCTTCTTCTTAGTCATCATCATCATCATCATCTCTTTTCTTCTTTGTATTCTTCTTCTTCGTCTTTTTCGTCTTCCTCTTCTTCTTCTTCCTCTCTTCATTTTCTTCTTCTTTGTCTTCATCTAAATCTCAAAACATCGTCGTCATCTTTTCCACCTTATATGCCGTCATGATGTGCCCTAGAAATCTCAACTGACTCTTCTTGATGTTTGGTATAAGTTTCCTTTTTTGCTTCCATTTTCTTTGTTGTCGCTCGCATGTTTGGTCCATAGAATTGTCAGTATCCTTCTGTAAAATCATATTGATGTTGCGTCAACTCTCTTCTTCATCTGTGAAAACACTGCCATATAGGAAGACTGATTATCCTCCATAAATACATTAGCCACATGGTAATTCACTTTAAGACACTTTGTAGGACTTTTTAAAAGATAAGATGGCAACCTTTAATTCTTTTCTTTGTCAGATTTTTGTCAGATACGAAGATTTACATGGATTATTCTCGATGTGGGATGAACACCATTTGTTTCCCTTAAAAGTAGATGCGCTCTGTCGAAAATGGAATAACAAATATTTTGTTAGATACATGAAACTTACCAGTTATTTTTCAAAATATGCCACTCAACATGATGGAATGTAGTCAGTAAATTTAGTACATGATATCACTTCGGCATTCAGATGAAAAAAAAAATATGGGAGCAGGTGATAACTCAGTAGAAGCGAGAGTAGTTTGGATTTAGCTTTGAATGTCGTGAATGTCGAACGAAAACATTTATTTAACCACCTGCGTTATGTATGTCTTCGCAAATCCAGCCCCGATCGATTTCTTTCAATAGACACTTATAGAAGTCGTAACTGTCATTTATTCATTACGATACCACAAGTAAAACACGTCTATCAACAAAGCACAATTTCCAAGAGAAAGGCAATGTAGATCCGTTACCTTGACGTGAGGCACATATTTTCTTTAACAAGACTCTCAATTACCCGAAACAGTGTCAATTTCACTGTTTTAAAAACATATATGACATGCGTGATACACGCGTATGTGATTATGTATCTTTCAATACATGATTGACGAGGCGGATTTTCCGGGCAGTAGGTTGACATTTATCTCTACGCTAGACCAGCTGCCATCCAAGAGCTCGGTCTATCCTGTTGTTTGCCCTATAGCTGGGGGTGTGAATAAGAGGATTCATAATTTTCCCATGAGTTTAGAAAAAGTAATGGATTCAAACTCAGCTCGACAATTCCTCAATCCAAGCCGCTATCCATTACTCCACCGTGCCTCCAAGTAGTGGCATATATTCAGAAATCTGTAAAGGCGAAACTAACGTTTATATTAATAAGAAATAATGGCGGATTAAAATCATTAATTGCTTAAAAATTCACATCAAATTTGTTTCAGGTAATAAAGGAAAATAGTTGATATAGAGTTCTAAACATTCCAAGCAGTTATT
>OZ010585.1:115361450-115366450 GCA_963932145.1 Acanthosepion lycidas | reverse complement strand
TTTTCCAGTTACGAGTCCTTTTTTTTTTAAAGCTGATCGCTTTGTGTACATTTTGTTTTGTTCTTTTTACGTAACAGATTTAATGTTTAGTATAGAGCTTAGAAAAAAATTCGCAGTGTGAGATAGACAAGAAGTAAAGCATGTAGCCACATCAGCACAGCATAGGTCACTCCTTTAAAGGCAAGGAAGGGCAAAAATATTTTAAATCAAGTGATAGCGATTGCTGTATGAGTCGTACGATTTTTTTAATCAAGCATGGGCAACGCCGGGTCATGCTGCTAGTCATTAATAAGACCGTTATTCTATCGATAACAAAATACATGTTATATTTCTTAATTTCCTTCGAGATTCTTGAAGAAATTCAGTGAACTATCTGCAATGTAATCGATCTTAACGTGGCATCTCGACATCAGTCGCTTTCTCACCGTCGGAAAGTGCCTTCTCTACGTCTTTTCTGCAAATATTACTATGGTAATTGTTCTGGTGAGCTATTCTGCAAGAATGTACGCGTGCTACTAGATTAGAAATTAGACTTCGGCGTTTTATCGTTGAACAAGCTAGATGCAACCGTTGGTTCTATTCTAAGTGTTTCTTTGTCACACCTCTCACCTGTGTAACTCACTTCCGATTATTTTCCCCCTGCCAGCTAAAATCTTCAAAAATTTAAATGCGTCATACGTTAATAGCCACCGTCTGTCTTCGTGGATCCTGTTCAGTTATTGAGCTTTTCCTTACTTCTCTTCACTAAATGCTTTTTCACGTCCTTGCACTCACTGCATCTTAGTGGCATTTTCGCCTTGCTTGGGCTGAGACGATTAAAATATTGATATTAATTTAAGAATTCTGACAGTTTTAATCGGACTGTATCATAGTATATACAATATATGGCTACCGGTCGCAAGGCCTGATAATTTTACAGTTGAAATGGTGAGATGTAACAGCAATTTCTATGCTAATAGTTTTTCACTCTCGCTTGTAGAAATCTCTTCAGTCTTCCTGCTTTACAGTCAACTTTGTTCTTCAAAACTTTAAACTCAATGTCAAACGCTATCTACTGTTTCTTAATTATTGTTCTTTTGTTGACCTCTCTCCTTGATAGTAATTTTTCCCATATTATCTAAGACTCAGTAATCTCCTTGCGTCCTGGTGGCTTTATTACCTTGCTTTGGGTGACATGATTAAACAGAAATGGTTGACTTTGTGGTAAGCAGAACGTTTCAAACTCATTCTTATATTGATTTTCTAAGCGTAGCTTAGATGTGGCACATGGCTAAATATTTGGAGCACCCAGTGAGGATGGAACTCACTTTACAGTCGTATAATTCATTTAACGAGACAAGATTGCTAACCATTTCACCACATCGAATAGCCCACAAAATCCTTCTCATATGTTCTATATTTATAAGAGTCATTCGACTGCCTGACAAAAACCAAAATGGACTCTTGCTGCAAGCGTTGGGCATGAGATATTCAGTCTTCATTTTCTAGACATTAAACAGTTCTAACTTGTTTGCGCGGGCTTGTACGAGATATTATTCTTATTCATGCTCCAAACATGACGTTGTCATGCAGATATACGAAACCCAATATCCCCATCATAACATTCAGTCTGATCTGTGTATGCTAGGCATATGCATGAAAGGCAGTTGTGAGCAAATTGATGCTAGTGCATAAACATATAGGTGAAACCAAGTCATTATTATTATTATTATTATTATTATTATTACATCTTGCCTTTGCTTTATTTAGTATCAGTTGTTACCAACTTACATGCAGAGACTTCAAGAGACAAAAAGGTTTTGTGAAACAGAAGATGCAGACATTTGAGGTGTCATGCAACCAGGAAGAAAAATGTAATTGTGGTCACTGCATAGAGAGAGATCTTGGCAAGTTGGGTGCAAATAATCACTTGCATGATGTTTTGCAATTCACCAATCTTCAGGCTGCCAGGAATTTTATTCAAAATATTTTGCTCTTTTAATATCATCCACGAAGCCCCAGTACCAACAAGCGATGTTTTTGCCGGCAGATATTATATTATATATTTCGATCTCGGGTTCCTTGTAATTTATTTGTCAATATATTATCATCATTTTCGTAGTTATTGGAGTTACAGTTTTTAACATTGTTATATTTGTGAATCATCAACCAGGTAATGAAATTGTCTTTAAGAAATGGATAAATGATAGAACAAATACAACACTATTATGAAAGCATTACATATATATATATATATATATATATATATATATATATATTACGAAATGGACAAAGTCCGACAATTTATTTATTAAAGACATTTTTCTTTTTATTACGTTTAACGTTCTTTTTATAGATACAAGTATTTAAGTAAATGCTCTGTTTATAATAAACAGTATTAAATAACATTTACCGGCCTGAATGTCCGAGAAATTTTCATAGAAAATATTCGTCCTTAGACAGGATTCGAACCTGTATCCTATACAGAACCGTCATTTACACTGACGTGCCTTGACCGCTCGGCCACTAAGGACCGTTCGGCAGGCAAGGTCGAATTTACTGTTTATAAACTTCAATCTTCCATGAATATCGTACATTCATAACGGCTCTGGTGTATCGAATGTAAACAAATGACGTCATATATTACGAAATGGACAAAGTCCGACAATTTATTTATTAAAGACATTTTTCTTTTTTTTTATGTTTAACGTTCTTTTTATAGATACAAGTATTTAAGTAGATGCTCTGTTTATAATAAACAGTATTAAATAACATTTATCGGCCAGAATGTCCGAGAAATTTTCATAGACGAATATTTTCTATGAAAATTTCTCGGACATTCGGACATTTGATATATATATATATATATATATATATATATATATATATATATATATATATATATATATATATATATATATATATAACGATTTTTATTAAACTCAAGAGACAAGGTTAGTCAATTTAATCTTTTACTATATTTTTTACTTTCCGAATATGATGTTTAGCATCGGGATTTAAATTATTAATAATACATTTGCCACCGTATTGTCTACACTTGTAGTCACTATAAATAACTAAGTGTTGTCAGTATCGTAAAAATGATTTTCTACCACGTTCATTTTAGGTTGAATTAAAAAAAATATTAAAACTTGCGTGGATGAATACTTACAGCCAAAATACACCTTATATTTTAAATTTGTTGGATTAAGAGAAAGAAAAACTCACTACACCTTCAGTAATTGCTTTTTTATGGTAGGAAACGAAACTAAGAAGATATGAATGTTTCAAAAGTTGTTGGAAAATTGCGTTTATAAGGCAATATTCATCTTTGTTTGATCTGTGAGATATTCAGTGGCTGTTTCGGTATGCACAAGAAGCATCTAAGGATGGTTTCTCCTGCCAAGAGTGACGCAGGTGTGAATCACGCTGGAGAGTCCATATTTTTCTTTCATAAGATTCGTCGATTATTCAGGCTAATAGAAAATAAACTGATCGTCTACGCAAATATAGATATCTACTAATAATATATATATATATATATATATATATATATATATTCGCAGTTAGTACTGTTTCGCAGCTCCTCAGTGCGACTAGACAACCGAATGCTTCAAGCCCGGATCGAAACTAAACCAAGTTGGTGTCAGTCAGACCTTCTACCACTGAGCTATCTTCGCTCGGCAGAATGATTCAGCCAAATCTAGCGTATTCATTTTACAAATGTAAGCAAACACCAAGCAGACAAAGTGCGCCATTCATATATATATATATATATATATATATATATATATATATATATATATATATATATATATATATATATATATATATATATATATATATATATATATATATATATATATATATATATATATGTGTGTGTGTGTGTGTTTATATATATATATATATGTCTATCTATCTGGACGTGTGTGTATGTGTGTTTGTGTGTGTGTAAGATATTTATCTATTCTGATGCGTGTGTTAAATCATTAACAACAGGTGCACAATATCCGGTGTACAGAAACGCATCTCTATGTCATTTGATTTGGTGAAAAAAGAAATATCGCTTGAAAAGTTAAGTTATGTGTCTTTGTATTTATATCTTTCGGTTTCCAATACGAACATTTCAGAGAGTTTGGGTGATAATCTGAGGACAGTGCAGAGTATTCAGAAAGAGTTGGATGAGTCTTATGGTGATTACGAAGGTGTATAGGGTGATAAAAAATAATAGGCAACGTTATGCCTCACTTCATCCCACAGGGCCTCAGAAATCATGGATGCCTACATTAAAGGACTTGAGGCTCTAATGCTACCCTAAGTTAAGAAAGTATATTCTGGAAGGCCCTATATCAGGCAACAGGATTCTGCGCCATGCCACATTATTAGGAGAACCCAGTCATGGCTGTCAGACAATTTCTATGACTATATCTACTCTTACTTCTGGCCACCTAACTCCCCACACTGCAACACCCTTGATTATCATGTGAGGGGTGCAGTTGAGCGAGAGACCAACAGAACTCCTTGTAACACCAAAGGTGATGGCAAGGATTACGGCAACATTCACCAACTTTAAAAAGGAAACCGTCCAGAGGAGTTTCAGGAGATTCCGAAGTGGTTTGGAAGTCGTGGTTGATGACAATGGCGATTTTATTGAATAAATTTGCTCTTTACTATTTCAAGATATATTTTTTTAATTTTGGAAACTTTATCTGTTAATATGAGATCAGTGTTGTTTCCATTTTTGAGGATAATTTATCCATCACACCCTGTACATCGTTGTGTATTTGCATTTTTGTGACGAAGAACATAACATTCATTAGTATTTCGCAGTCAAAATATTAGCGCTGTTTTTCATAATGCTGATTATATGATGAATTCAGTTCCATATTGATCAGTTCGAGCCTATATATTAAATCTTCAGCAATTTAGCGGGCATTTCACACAACTATTCATATCTTCACAGCCGAGAATAAAGACATTTTCTGTGAATGGTTTGTTCGTTGCGGAAGCCATTTCTC
>OZ010585.1:115221450-115356450 GCA_963932145.1 Acanthosepion lycidas | reverse complement strand
ATATACATACACGCACATACACACATATATCTATTAACACACAAACAATTACACACACATAGATATATACATATATATATATATATATACAAAACTTAGCAACATATTAATACATTAAAATACAAACATACACATTTCGCAGTGCAAACACACATAACTACACATAAATATATACATATATATACATACACATACAGAAAAATGAGTAACATTATGTAGTTATACCATACACATTCATATCGTCAGATTGACCATCAGGTAATAAAAGTTATAATCTATTCAACTTACAGCTACGTATCATTATCATTTAAAGTATACGACCCCTATAATAAGTTAAGTTTATAACGGTGTTTTCAATTAACCGTTAGTTCATATCTCTGATTTAAGAGATCAGCCTTGTTTTTAAATCTAATAATTTCAAACTTTTCGTTAAGACACAGGTAACACGGGGAATATAGGGATTTACATGTCCGGGATTTCTTAATCAATGTCCAATTAACCGTAGGTGTTTTGTTCTTTTCTTTTAGGTTCCAAAAGTACTTGGACAATGAAGTCATGTATCTATAGTCACAGTTATTGAAAGATTGCATATGCCCCCGCCAGCGTTCTTTGAATGTATTCATTGTGCTACCAATGTAAAACTTCTTTATATTTGGATTCTCAATAGTTGAGATAGTACTAAGATAGACTACAGAACGTATTCCACAGTTATTTTGTAGTGGACAATTACTAGGATACCTACAATTACATGAATTATTATTTGTGTCATTATATTTAGTATTACTGTCAGTAACCTTTTGAGTAATCGAGCTTTTTGAATCCCTATAATTGTTAAAGACTATGTTGTTATGTTTTTTAATGATTTTCTCTAGGTTATCTGCACAACTATAGCTTAATTTAAGTGTATTAGGATTAAATATTTTACTAAGTGGGTTAGTTTCAGTGTTAGGGAAATGTTTATTGATTAGGTTTAGAAACATACGTCCTAATTTAGATTTAATCATTAAATTGAAAGGGGGAGTGAACCAGATGATCTTTCTAGATCTATTCTTATTATGGTTGTAGTTAACAGGGTTTTTATACTGAATATTGATATCTTTGTATCCACTATTTTTAAGTGCAGAATTATAAAAGTCACTATGTTTATTAAAAATATCTTTGTTAGAAGAGTTAGTGCTAATTCTAAATCCAATGGAAGAGGGTATATGTTTGATAACTGAAGGGGGATGGTTGGAATTTGGATGAACGTATATCGGATTGGAATTAACCTTCACATATGGTTGGAAAGAGTTGTTAGCAAGGTTTAGGGTGACGTCTAGAAAATCTACTTGTTTAACATTAGTAGTGACTATTGTCCTAAGACCTAAATCCTTAAATACCCTATGAATCTTTTTCCTAATACGGTCTACCTTAGTTTTAGTGGAGTTTTTAACAACTAATAAACCATCATATATATAAAGTAAGAAGGTGAAAAGGAGGAGAAGAAGAAAAGAGGTTAAAAATATTGGTGTGTATGAGTATGTATATGTATTTGTGGATGTGGGTATGTGTGTGTATATATATGTGAGTATGTATCCTTATATGCATGTATATATATTTCTTTATGTGTGTATATATGTAAGTGTCTGCATGTTTATGTAGTTGTGTATATATATATGTATGTGTGTATGTGTATATATATATGTGTGTGTAGGTGTATATGTATGTATTTGTATGTGTGTGTATATATATATATATATATATATATATATATATATATATATATATATATATATATGTATGTATGTGTGCATGTATGTGTATGTGTGCATGTATGTGTGGGTATATATATATATATGTATGTGTATGTATATATACATATATATATATGTGTATATGTACGCATATGTATATATGTATATATGTGAATGTATGTAGGTGTATGTATGTATATATATATATATATATGTGTGTATATGTTTGTATGTGTATTGTTATATTGTGTACCTAATTTTATTTACGTATATTTATGTTGATATGAATGTTTTTTTTTTGTTTTTTTTTTTGTTTTTTTATACATGTATGTTAGGATACGTGTATTTTTGTGTTTGCATGTATATCGAAGTATGTCTATGCATATGTATGTGTATGTATGTCTGTATATTTATATATGTTTTTGGTCAAATGTCGTTGCATTTATGTGTATGTACGTATATATGTGTATTTATTACTATAGATAAGTATTTTTATGTAGATATTCATGTGTATGTATATTTCTGTATGTGTGTATGCATGTATGTATGTGTATATATATGTATATATATATATATATATATGTATGTATATATATGTGTGTGTGTATATGTTTGTATGTATGTATATGTATATATATATGTATATATGTGTGTGTGTGTTTACTTATGTATGTGTATGTATGTCTGTATATTTATATATGTTTTTGGTCAAATGTCGTTGCATTTATGTGTATGTACGTATATATGTGTATTTATTACTATAGATAAGTATTTTTATGTAGATATTCATGTGTATGTATATTTCTGTATGTGTGTATGCATGTATGTATGTGTATATATATGTATATATATATGTATATATATATGTGTGTGTGTATATGTTTGTATGTATGTATATGTATATATATGTATATATGTGTGTGTGTGTTTACTTATGTAGGTTTGCAGTTGTATATATGTATGTTGACACCTACTATATATGAAATTGTTTATTTGTACGTGTAGGTAGGGAAACTTGTGTATGTCATTACGGTCACATGAGTTAGGATATATGTGTGTATATATGTTTATTTTTGTGTATTGCTGTGTATATATATATTTATTTGTAAATATGTGTACACATATTTGTGTGTATATTTGTGGGTACATATAGGTATATGTGTATGTATGTGTATGTGTACTTGATACCATGGAAATGTATACGTATGTACATGTTTATGTATGTATGTGTAGATGTTTCGGTGTGTATGTATGTATGTATATTTATGCATATGTGTGAGTATGTGTGTATGTGTATGTATATATGTATATGTATGTGTATATGTATGTGTATATGTATATATATGTATATATGTGTGTATATGTATATATGTGTATATATATATATATATGTTTGTATGCGTATATATGTGTGTGTATGTGTGTGTGTGTGTGTGTATATATTTATATGTATATGAGGTGGACATCGTAGCTACCGATGGGTGTTGAATTTAATGTCGGTTTTTTTTTTTTTTTTTTTTTTTTACATACACTATATTTCAATATATTAAATAATATTAATTTTGATCATTTTTATCTTTGTATATTTACTCGCTTAAATTAGATTTCAATAGGTTGTTAACATTCATGCAATGACATTTTCTGTCTTAAATATTTATCGGTTGGGGTATCGAACTGTCTGGGTCAATGTCTGTGGATGTGTGTGCATGTATTTATATGTATCTATGTGTATGGAAAGTGCATCCACTTTTAATTATGTATGTATGTACGTGTGTGTTGGTTTCCCTTCTCCCATTCCCCACCTTTTTTTTTTTTTTTTTCATGACAGACGGTGGAGATGTTCTCTGTCTTGTCCCCTTTTTTGTGTGTGTATATGTCTTGGTGCTTATGTATTAGAATCTGACTGCGTTTGTTTTACGCGTGAGTTTGGGACCCCATTTACACACCATGAGGAATAAATGTATACATTGTAAAAAGACCGGATATTAAATATAGCTAAAGTAACTTCAATGAAAAAATATATTGAATAACATATATATTTCTTCTTTTCTCCTCAGTAATTTTATAGTTGTAAACTTGATAGCGAATAAATGTTAAATTTTGATTTTGTAATTAGCAGTTTTAAATTTTAATATTAAATTTTATCATATAATTTAGTAATTATTCGTTGGAATAAATTATTTTTTAATACTAAACATCTGAATAGATATTATAACATGACTTCGTTATCGAGCTTTTTGAATTTTCCTGTACTTGTGTTCTGATTGGTCCATCTAGCCTTTGTAACAACGTTTTCCCCTTGCGTAGAATATTAATTAATTTGAAACTTTTAAAACCATTTATTTTACATTCAACGTCATCACTTGATAAGACACCGAAGGTGTTGAAACAAAATGGCTATTTTTGTAGTGATTTTACAACATATTTATGTTATAAATTTTTTTTTTCTTTAAAAATAAATAATTATATCTGCTCTACTTTGTATTGAGCACTCTTTTAAGAATAGTAATTGTTGGTTATTGGAATTCATTCCATATACACCAATCATATACTTGTATATATATATATATATATATATATATATATATATATATATATATATATACTTTAAAAATGTGAAAGTGAGTTGAAACTGTTTTTTTGTATTCAGACTTAGGTATCCGCAGATGATTTTTATCAAATGACATCTTCACGCTTTATTTATATTTTTTTGTTTTGTTTTAGAAAGTAATGAACGCTACATTATTACTTTCAAAAATAAATAAACGAACTACATTGGGTGCAATAGAAAGAGAGAAGAAGAAGAAGAAGAAGAAGAAGAAGAAGAAGAAGAAGAAGAAGAAGAAGAAGAAGAAGAAGAAGAAGAAGAGCAAGTGCATTGTATATGCATCGGTGAGGAAGGGGTTAATTGAAATGTACATAATTTTATTTTTATCCAGCCTGATGTGTGCATAAGGGAAATTTTCTAGCATGTAAGCAATGACTTCAGTTTTCGCATTTCTGGTTTAAGTTTCTTTTGATCCGGAAATGTCATAATCGCCAATTTTTTTCTGTTTTGAACGGTTACATATATTGTTGTTATTGTTGAAAAGCTTTGCCTTTTAAATAAATTTCCACCTTATAATCTGATCCCTGTTGTTTTTTTTTCTTTCAAATTTGCACATATAGTTAGCTAGTTTGGAAAAGGACCTAAGATTTGCTTGCTTAAATGACGACCTATGATTGTACCATCTGCGTTTAAACGTACATTCTCTACCTCCTATCTACGTTTTTGGCCATTAATGTCAGTTACTTCTGATTTATAAATTATAGCTTCTGTCTTACAAGCTTCTTTTTAGGGACATATATTCTTATTCCTAGAGTTGCATAAATTACAAGTGTTAACTTTATTTTGCTGCGTGTTGGCTGTGAGATTTCCGATGTTCTGTCTATTTATTGTCGTGTCTAAGTTATTTTTGCAGGTGTAGCTTAATTTAACTGTGTTTTATTGAATATCTTTTGTAATTCTGAAGTATTTGGGAAGTGTTTATTAAATAACATGCAAAATAATTTCCTTATTTTACATTTTACCTCTAATATAAAGGGGAGTTAAACCAAATAATATTTTTCTTTTCCTCGAATTGTTTTTCATATGTTGTTTAATTTGAGGTTTAAATTCTAGTTTGTTTTGTGACTGTCTACCTTTAATTACTTCTCATATTCTTTTTTTTTATCCTCAAACATTATTCTACTGAAAGAGATAATCTAGACTTTATTTCTTTAGCCATGCGCTTCGTTATATTCCCAGAGTGGTTTGAGCTAATATTCACGTGTTTTAATTTTGCGTTGGGTTTCATGTATGGGGAGACACAGCCAGCTTGAAGATTTAATTCTACACCCAATTAGTTAGCAGCATTTTTAAAGACATTTCGTCTTTTATTTCAAAGCCGAGTCTTTTCAAGAGTTTGAAAAGCGCTTTTCTAATAGTTTCATTTGTTCTTCTGTTGTATGGTGCTGTAATCTGACCGTCATCCAGAGAAAAAACCGTCGATGTTTATATGACCAATTTTGTTAATTTCATATATGTAGACCTATTAACTCCGCAATCTCGGCTCCATCAAACGAACCTTTTGGTACATCAAATACGTCTGGATAAAATAAGCCAAGAAATATTGAAAAAAAAAAGAAAAGAATGAAGAACTGCCACACAAGCCAATCAATGAAAGGACACAATTGACTGCGTTTCTTGGTTCCACCAAATAAAAAATAAAAAATAAAAACAGAAATGTATTTGTTAGGTTGGTGCAAAAATAATGACGGTTTTTGACATTAAAAATACGTCAAAAACCGTCATTATTTTTGCACCAACCTAATATAAAATACGATATTAAAATCTTTTACAAATATACATCTGAAAAAGGTCTGCTGGAGCCTTTGCACTTCGCCAAAGGCTTTGTAAACATAACACCTGATCAAACGGAAATAATTTTACATTGCCGCAAATCTATTTTATTCCATAAGGGAGGAACCTGGGTTAAAAAATTTAAAAAAGTACGAATTTTCTGCACCACAACTTTCGTTTGATGGGGCTGAGATTTCGGGGTTAATAGGTTTTGAAATTAATAAAAGTGTTCATATAAAAAATCACGGTCCATATAGGCATGACGATCAGATGAGAGCGCCAAGCAACAGAAGAACAAACGACTCTATCAGAAAAGCACTTTTCAAACTCTTCAAAACCTTCGGCTTTGAAATTGATGTAATGAATATGCATACACCTGGGTCCCCCCTCTCAGTAATATGATTAGCTGGTGTCAGCCATAAATACAGACTGATGTGGAGGTACATGCACTATGTCTATTGACTACGTCTATTGTCGACGCCTATTAACTACGCCTATTGCCTACCACTACGACGAAGACCAGTCCATTACAGTTGCTTGCTAGATTGTTCTACCCGGTTAGAGTAATCAACAACCAACTGCTACTTCGAACAAATATATCCCTTTCCAGGACATATCAGAAATAAAAGTCGAAATGAGTATAAAATTGTTGCTAACTCTGTGAACGTAGAATTAAATCTTCAAGCTGGCAGTGCCTTTCCATACGTGTATCCCAACGTGTGCACTTCGATGTAGTGTAATGGTTAGCAAGCTTGCCTCGCTAGACAAATTACGAGTGAGTAGCGAGTTCGGTCCTCACTGGGTGCCCCCTACATTCGGCCTTGGAAAATCGCTAAATGAAACCCAACTCATAATTAAAATACGTGAATATTAGATCCAACCACCGAGCGAACATTATAAAGGAGATCCATCAAGGAATAGAGTTAAGGTTTTCCAAAAACCCTTCAAGCGGGGTAATGTTTTGAGGATAAGAAGAAAGAATATGAGAAGAACTTAAAGGGAGAGGGTCACAAAACTAAACTAGATTTTAAAACTCAAATTAAACAATATATGAAGAACAATTCGATGAAAAGAAAAATAATATTTGGTTTAACGCCCCTTTTAACTTCAATGTACAATAGGGAAATTATTTTTCAAGTTACTTACTAAACATATACAAAAAAAATGAGATATTCAATAAAAACACTGTTAAATTAAGCTACAACTGCACTAATAATTTAGTAACAATAATACACAAACAAAATGACAAAAATCACAAAGTTAACGCGCTTCAAAATATAGTTAACACTAGTAATTTATGCAAATGAAGAAAATAAAAAAAGATGCCCCTTAAATGGAGCTTGGAAAACAGAAGCTGTAATTTATAAATCAGAAGTAACAGATATTAATGGCCAAAAACGTATATTTTGAATTGAAAGTTGCCCTTCTTCTAGACCGTTGGCCACCCAAACTTATAGAACTCATCACTGGAGGGGAAAGTGATGAAATCATATCTTTTCCTTAGTGTATTTATAAGTGATGAACTTGACTGAAATTCGAAATCGGCTCAAGTCATTATCAATTACATTATCTCTACATTTGTGTGTGTGTGTATATATATATATATATATATATATATATATATATATATATATATATATATGTATATATATATTTAAACATAATGAGTAGTATATACTAATAAATAATAATAAATTCTATAGGTCCAAAAGTTTACGAGTTAAAATGCTCACCAATGACAAAATGTCTGTAGGCTAACATACATTCTCTGTCCGCATCATACATAATTCTTTTAAAAATGTTCCTGCCGTCTGGGTGAGAAATGGGCATGATGAATATTTAGTACCCTATACAACGTCTCCCTTTATTGAAAATAAGTTCGGTTCTTGGAAAAATACAAAGGGAGAATGTTAACGAATGATGGAAAGAAATAGAACTTTAAATCATCAATTACCTTAACTCCCTTATCTATTTGTCTGTTACGCACTTCCTTACATCAGTAAGAATTTCTCTTCTATGTGATTCCAACTCACGTTATTGAGATTGCTCGCAAGAAATTGCTTCAATCAATGTAAAATTGGCAAATTTGTTTTTAAATAGTGTATATTTTCTCTGGTGCCATAAATTTTTCGAATTATTTTGTAGAAACTATCTAAAGAAATGGTAATGATGAATGCAATATTATTCGATCCGTTATGACGAAACTTATTGGTCAATAAAAATTTTGTGAGGTATTTAGTCTTTCACTGCTCCGTAGTTACTCCCATCGTGAATGTCCAGGGGAAATAGACTTCTTAGTTCCATAGCTAATTAACACTATGCTACCCACATTTTTAGCGAACCATCCTCATTCCTTTAATATGACATTGGTGAGATTAAGTCCCTTCAAGCAGCTTCTTCCGAAAAACCACTGCATTGCGGAAGCGATTCCCAAGAGGCTGCTTTCCTGATCAATGCTGTCTTAACCCTTTCAGGTCTAGAGCTAACGGTTATTTTCTGCACATAACCGAATAATCTTGCTCTGTAACCCTCTACCTCGAGTATCCACAGGGCCTTGTCCATGTTGAACAGAAACTCTAAATAACAGAGCAAAAACGACACAAGACCGAGGCATTCAAAACCCATAGGTGTAGAACCGGGAGAAAAATAGTCGATTTATTTAATTTGTTCTTTTTATTTGCGCTGCACATTTAGAAGTAGAGATGTGAAGACAATTAGCTATGATAAGGATTTCATGTCAGAAAAACATCGTTTCCTGGGAAAATTTATGCCGATGATATACAGGGTACAATGAGTAAATACTCGCGATTTGATATTTTTAATTTCGTGCATGAAATAAGGTCAGTTGGGCAGCGTCTGTGGGAAAAAAAAACACCATGACCCAATTCACTCATACAGAACATTGGAAACAGCACTGCTTAGCATTCGCATCAGAAGCTCAAATACGAATATTTCAGAGTGTTTGTGTGTCAAACACTGCGACCATATAATCCTTTACTTCTGACCACCTTACCCCTCAGACTGTAACATCCTTGATTATTATGTGTAATGAGCGAGAGACCAACAAATCTCATTGTTACACCAAAGATGAACTGATGGCAAGGGTCATGGCAGCATTCACAAAATTAAACAAGGAGTATCTGTCTATATTTCTGAGATGATGTATTATGTACACTATTTATATTATTTGGAATGTTAACCTCATTTTTGTAGCCATATTATATCACAACGTTTCGGTCTTTGTACTCTACCGCCTTCTTCAGGTGGTTAGAATATCAAACTGAACCCTTTATTAGGCTCGCTGCGCTAGACTCTTCTGGTCCACGTGCAATGTCTAATGGATGTCAGTTATCAGTTATCTCCTGTTAATTAACCGCTACAAATTTTCCATGTGTCCTTAACAGCGTTCCCTCTTCCCGGCTATAGGCCCATGTCCACAGGATGGGTAAGTCTATGCCGATGACATACAGGGTACAATGCGTAAATTCTCGCAATTTCATATTTTTAATTTCGTGCATGAAGTAGGGTCAGTTGAGCACCGTGCGTGGAAAAAGAGCACCATGAACCAATTGCCTCAGCCAGAACATTCTATTATATAAAAAATGTATACCACAGTTGATAAAGGCGTTGGTTAGATCCAGTGACAAGACCCAAAGAGTTGTGAGTTCAATACCTGCTTAAGGCAGTGGAGAGGTGAATTAACAGGCGATAACTGATAACTAAGATCCATTAAACATGGCACGTGGAACTAAAACAGTCTACCCCAGCGAGTGAATAAAGGTTTCACCTCGATATTCCAACCACCTGAAGAAGGCTGGAGCGTACAACGGCCGAAATGTTGTGTTAAACAAGGAGACCGTCCAGAAGAGATGGAAACGATTCCTAAGTACTCTTGAGGCCGGGGTTGAAGCCAACGCCGATTTTATTAAATAAATTTATTCTTTAGTATTTCTAGATATTTTTGTCTAATTTTAGTAATTATGTGTCAAAATGAGACGTCACTATTATTTTCACTTTTGCGTAATTTAGATGACAATTTATTCATCGAACCCCGTAGGTATACGTCGATGGGGTAATAATTACCTTGAAACAAATATCAACATCCTCGGACTGATTTTTTGAACAAAATAGTACTCAAGAGAAAGGTTTCCAAACCGGAAACTATGACCTGGAATAAATTTTACGTTCCTTACCTGGATTAAATCATTTACGACTCTTTAAAGGAAAACCGAAAAAAAGAAAACAATTCTCGTTTCAAAACTCATCAGAGTGTGGTCTCTTGAGAGAGGCCATTTTCAATTGCTTAAATGTGTTGCAGCCAAATTGGTTAAAGCCACGTCGTTTCCAGGGGTGTATTCCCTATTTATCGGATCCGAAAGGAACTCTCGTCGGATTGTATATATTCTAATCCAACAGTTTTCAGTTTAGCGTCCTAAAGACGACGGGTAAGTAGAAGGAATCAGGAAAATACTTAATTTCAGACTCAGAAAAACACTTAGGAATACCAAGTGCTGTAAGATTGGATGTTCAGGTGATGTAATGGATAATGACTCTGAATTGTTAATCGGAGAACCGAGTTCCAATTCTATTAGGTTCGTGCAAAACAATGACGTAATAATGTCGTTTTTTGACGGTTTTTTAACGTCAAAAAATGACATTATTACGTCCTTATTTTTGCACCAACCTAATAGTTGGGTTCGTTATTTACACTTATTTGCCCACAGAAAGGCATGAATTTACTTCTTCGGTTGATAATTATGACTTAATTTTTAAGAGTAAATCATTATTATCCCCACATCCCGTAAAAAAGATACTTGCGATTTAAAATCAATCAATCAGTCATAAGTCTGTGACAGATTTCTGTATGGAATTATATCCACATGTATATTGAATTACTACATGTAACTATTAAAAGAATATATATTTAGTTAGCAAATTTACAAAGAAAAATGAAATATAGAAGCAGCATTGACGAAAAGTTTCAATATTTCCGTTACAAAAAAAAAATCCAAGAGAATAACTTCTGTCTGAATTCCTGAGATGAAGAGCTATTCACACGATTCCATATGGTCTATTATCCTCATTTTTGTCGTGGTGTAATGGTTAGCAAAAAAGTGAGTTCGATCCTCACTGGATGCTTCATACTTTCGGCCTTGTGCCACATCTGAGCTACGCTTGGAAAATCTCTACCCTCATCTTTGTTGTCGTAATAACAACGATTCCGCCGTTGTGCTCTCCGCCCTTCAACAGGTGTATGTCGATTCGGGTAACCTACTGGAGATTAGGACCCTTTTAATCTATAGGAATAGATTGTTTTCGTTTCGCTGTCCATGTGAAAATGGCGGGAAGTTAGAAAAC
Organism: Acanthosepion lycidas; assembly: GCA_963932145.1. Taxonomy (NCBI): domain Eukaryota; kingdom Metazoa; phylum Mollusca; class Cephalopoda; order Sepiida; family Sepiidae; genus Acanthosepion; species Acanthosepion lycidas. Next base: position 115,344,978 of record OZ010585.1, on the reverse strand, counting down.
GTATCAAAGAATCAATCAGAGCAAAACTTAAGAGAAATATCAGATTTGTATTCTTTACACACGAATTTCGCCCGCCTTTAGATATCGAAACTATTATTGGTCGATCGGGAAATCAGCAGCTTTAATGAAAACATGAAAATCGTTTTACTCTTAAAATAGTCATTTGTGATAGGCGATTTAATATATCGATCAATTCATTTTTCCCTTTAATGTTTCGTTTGTCTGATATTCTAAAAATTGAGTTTAATATAGCGAACCGGTGTTTGTTGTCGGGACTATTTCAGTTCATATCATATCTGTCGTAATTGCTTTTCAGATGTAGCAAATCATAACACACTTTATTTTACAGAAAAAAAGGTGAAATGCAAATTTTCTGCGGCTATTTTATTATTTTATACTAAATTTAGTACAATTCCCTATCGTTGAAATGAACGTTATTTTATTTAATACTAGCAAAAGTGCAAATATGGGGGGGGAATGTAGTAAAAATAATCCTTGTAGGGAATGTAGCAAAAATAATGAGGAAATAAGAGACAGCATTATACGGATACTTACATTTTTCACATAAGCTGAAAACGAAGATGTGTCACAGGCGCGCAAAGGCACACAAATGCACACACATACTCACACAAAACAAAAGCATAATGTTTAAAAAATCAATAATTTTACACAAAATTAACTTTATTATAGAAAAATATGAAGGATTTTAATATAGGGATGTGTTTTCTAATCGAGGAAATTCTGGAAGAATTCGAAAACTTACAAGGTTTCACTATGGCCGGCAACAATCTTAGAGCCTGAGTAAATGGATGGTAAAACTACAAGGGATAGTAAGATGTGAAGGGCCATGATAGGTTACATTCTGAAGAGACACGGCACATAAAAGTAGAAGAATTTCCTTAATAGTTAATACACTTAATTCAGTGATGAATTAGTCTGAACATTATACAGTGATAATTACATAACATTATTCAGCGAATAACAAAGAGTCAAGTTCAGGAACAATTTCAAAATCATCATGAGTCATTATTTTGGGGTTCATCACATCAAAAGTCACTAAATCACTTTCAATAAAATATATTTCAATCTCAGCGCCTACAAGTCAGATCAAACTGTAACTAGAGTACTGAAATTCCATCTGGGCTGGAACTGTCCATTCCTAGCCGCGATCGAATTCAAATGCGTTTGCGCGCCCTCTTCAATTGTCTTACATCATTAAACCTTCTTCCCACAGATGAAATGTTTTTTTGCCTCTTGCTACTCTATCGTTATTTCTCTACTTCCACTAGTTCAGACATTTCCAACTAGCACCCACCGGGTTACGTACGAAGTATCATAATTCCTTTCATATTACATTTGAAGGGAGTAAATTTTGCTCAAACAGATTTTTCTCCAGACCTGTTGCAATGCGGAATAGACTCCTAACGGGACAATTCCCTATTAACTACAATCTTAGTGTCTTCTAGTCAACAGGCAACCGTTATCTATCTTACATTTCCTCATAATATACAACCTTTCTCGCTCTCTATACGTAAACACTTGCAACATTAGCAATCATTCAACCTTTATTTTCTGTCTATAGGGTTTTCTATTGGGTAAACAACAGAAAAAAAGTTATTAAATGCCTTCGACGCGAAAGGACAGTTAGTTACGTGATGTTATTATCTATACAACTATTGCAGCACGTGAACCTTCATGCATTTCAAACATTTGATTGTCAACATGTTAAAAAGATCGACTTTTACTTTTTCCTCGAAAACGACCGATAATTGTCGAAAGAACTCGGAATATTATACAGAATTTAGGCAAATTCTCTTACAAATTTGCGCCTGACAGGAAAAAAACCATTCGACACTAGCAGAGAAATACCAAAAAGGACAACATATATTATTAGGTTGGTGCAAAAACAATGTCGTTTTCTCACATAGTAACATATGTGAGAAAACGACATTATTTTTGCACCAACATAATAATATCCATTCTATTTAATAAAATATATTTAAAGAAGGCAGTGCATTTCGAAGTGATGAAATGGTTTGTGTCGCTTTCGAAGTGATGTGATGATCTCGCTTTCGACTTTGTGTCACATTAAGCTAGGTTTAGGTAATCACTATATTTAACTTGATCACCATATTTAAAATTGTGACGTGGCCATGCTGGTAGATAACTATATTTAAACGAAGGAGCGCAATTCTACATGTGTAACAGGCATGACTCGCTAGACCAATTACAACTGAGTAGTCACGCTTAGTAAATCGCTATGTTTAAACGAATATATATATATATATATATATATATATATATATATATATATATATATATATATATATATATATATAATTATTTATTTAAAAAAACTTTGTATTGAGCATTCTTTTAAGAATAGTAATTGTTGGTTATATTATTCCATATACACCAATCATATACTTGTATATATATATATATATATATATATATATATATATATATATATATATATCCGTTGTAGCTATGAAATGTTTAGTAATCAAGAGCTTAAGTATAAGGAAGCTGGCAGAGCATTGGTATCATACAAAATGGCATTACATGTTTGTTATATGCACTTCAACAAACCGCTGCTACTATCATATTAAATTTTGTGGAATGTTGGTTCTTTAATTTTGACATAAGGGGCCTCCAGAATTTGATGTTTTTGTTTAGTTTTTTCGTGGTGTAGAATACTGGAATTGTCAACAAGTAATTTCATATATTGTGAAGGTGGAGATGAATGTGTTTTAGATGTTGTGCAATAGAAATTGTATCCGCGTCAGACGCTTTTGATAATATATATATATATATATATATATATATATATATATATATATAGAGAGAGAGAGAGAGAGAGAGAGAGAAAGAGAGAGAGAGAATATAACATATATATTTATTAATATATATATATATATGTATATATATATATATATATATATATATATATATATATATATATATATATATAAAATATCTCGTATGTCTACTAAATATAATATTTATGGCAATAAAAACACACACATGTATATACATACATACACACACGCACAAGCGCACACGCACAAGGACACACATACACACAAGCACATTCACACACACACGCGCACACACACATACACGCACACGCTCACACACATATATATATATGATATATATTGTAACTATAAAACGCTTATGCAGCAATTCTTCGTTTAAACACTCACACACACACACGCATATATATATATATATATATATATATATATATATATATATATATATATATATATATATATATTTATATATAGTAACTTCATTTTGCTAAGTTGGTGCTCCATCTCATTAGGGACGTCCTGTTCTTCAGCCGCTTGATCAAATCTTTAACGGAAAGTAGATTGGAAAATGCGGTCCGATTGTGAAGCTGGCACACATCCAAAATTTCAACTCTAGATTTTCTTTTTGGTAATTCGTGGAAGACACTGATTTTGAAGAAAAGCCTCGTACCATTTTGGAATTAGCGACTCAAATCACTGCAAATTTGAGGGAATTGATATTAATCTAATCAACAGCCGAAAGACGATGGATTCTTTCCTTACCATACCATGAAAATTAAATGAATATATATATATATATATATATATATATATATATATATATATATATATATATATATATATATATATATATATATACTGCCTGATGATTTCACCAAGCATAAAACTAGAAAACGTGATGAGTTGACAAACCACTGATTTTGGGAATATGTTATTTTTTTTCCTTTGATTTTGGGTCTTACTTATTTTTTCGGGTCAAAATCAGAGACTTAATCTCAGAAATGGCATCATGACATTTTTCACTGAGCATTTAAAATAACAAAACAAAACAAAGCTAAGATCACACATATTTTACAAAGATAAAGCCATTCCTACATGGTCGGGATATACTTGCCAGTAATTTTTTTTATTTCTTTTATCCCAGGATTTAATGTGTCTATTGAAACTTTGTCCAATCAATCTCAGTACTCCAACTACAACTGGAATTATTGATGAATTCATGTGCCACATTATTATTATTGTATTATTATTATTATTATTATTATTATTGTCGTTGTTGTTGTTGATAGGGTGTGTATGTGCCATTAATTGAAACGTTATTACTGGTACATGTATTAATTTAATAAGAAAATATATTAACACAAATTTATAAAAAAAAAACATCATTATGAGTGTCTGGCCTTGTTCTAAATGTTGATCAAATTAAATTTATTAAAATGCTTAAAGCCCTCAGCTCATATTTTTGGAAGATGTACATCCCATCCATCCATCAACAACAATCTAATCACAATTTAAACAATATTCATAAAGAAAAAATGGTTGAATATTTTTCGCTTACGTTTTGCCAGACTTTGAATTCTGGAACTTTGTGTACTCCACGTGTTTGGGCTGAGCTTTCAACCACCTGATGAAAATTCATGAACGTTCTCGAATATTCAAGCCTTGTTAAATCATTGACATTTTCGCTTTAGTATGTAAACACATTCAACAAAATAAATCTTGCATTGCATCTTGATAAAGTGCCTCAGAGGACAAAACGCCTTGGCTAAGAACAGTTTTTTCCACTTTTCTATTTTCGTTTATTTTGTTCCTTTACAGAAAACACTTCATCGGAAATAATCGGCACAAACAAACACACACACACACACACATGCACCAGGTTATATATATATATATATATATATATATATATATATATATATATATATATATATATATATATATATATAATCTGGTGCATGGCATGCAAATTACATATTATTATTATTAAATTTTTGTTTTATTTTATTAACTCTGTATTTTATGTTATTACGGTAAAGTAACATCTTTGTCCAAACTCTTTGTGTGTATATATATATATATATATATATATATATATATATATATATATATATATATATATTGATATATATTGATATATGTATACATAATGATCTTTTTTTTAAAATTATAATTTGTATAAGTTTTTTATTTAAATACGCAAGTATATTCGCTTGTAGATTCAGTGATCTTCAGGTATGAAAATTATTTATTTTGTTTTTTTCCATGCCTGAAGATGACTGAATGTACTGTCGAATGTACTTGCGCATTTAGGAAAAAACTTATACAGCATATAATTAAAAAAAACAAGTGCCATAACATTAATCGAGTGATTAGTAGTTTAATGCATCTTTAAAATTTACTTAGTGAAGGCATTTCACCATTTTATATCATTAACTTTACTAATTTACTTTTTGTATGAATATATATATATATATATATATATATATATATATATATATATATATATATATATATATATATATATGTATGTATGTATGTATATATATCTATGTATAATGATTTGTCTTGCGAAATGATGATTTGGTAACGGCAAGGAAATATTCGCTAATCAGTGCACGAGTAACCAGATCTATAAAGAACTGAAACTTATAAAATCTTTCTATCAAAAATATATTTTTCAGCAAAATAGGTAAATGAAGTTCAGTAACTTTTACGTCTCTTTCCAGAATTGATATAAGTCTACCTTCCTAACATTTTGTTTCTAATAATGAGCAATATCAATATTTTTATTCAGACATTATTTTTTTTTCGAGGCACATGAGATATCTGTATTAGTGTTGCTGGTGTTGGAAGTTCTCAAAGGTAGGGTTTTTGTTATTTGGTATAATTCTTTGTTTGAGCTTTTGTCGTAGCATAATGTCATAACCTTCGAAGAAAACTTGGCCTCGCTATGAGGCTCAGGCCTTATTTGCTGTAAGCCATTTTTAACCATTAGTTTTAAAAAATCTGTTGTATACAGCTGAAAGTTTAATTATTAAAGAACCAGCCTGACGCCATGCATAATTTGATATCTAAATCTCGTTCAAACGAGTCTAATTAAGTACATGACTCGTGATTTTTTGGTAAATATTTTGTCTGGTTTATATATATATATAATGTCTGTTTGACAATATGGACCATGTTGTCCGGACTTAAGATGTAGACAAAGGCATCAATTTCGACTTAAACATATATAAATATTTTACCTAAAAAACTAAAAGAAAAACACCGAGACCGTCATATGACACGGTAAAAATTTATTCCCTTTGAGAACTCATTTCACACCTGCTCAAGGTAATGCAGAAAATATCAACAGTCATTAAATAGCCAAACGCCCATTCATTCGGTTATTGATCCGGCCACTCAAAGCAACAAGGGTGTGGTCGACCATCGATGTAAGCAACCACCCAACCGTCCAATTCGTGCATCGGTTTGATAGCCAGGCGTCATGTAATTGCAAGATGATTTGATATTGTCGATCGCACGAAACGTAATCACTGGGGTAATTGCGGCACGGACGAGTTAACGCAATTTGTAAACGACAATGCTTCGTACACACGTCAGCTGTCGATAGAGCGCAGCCGGCCTGCTAGCCGGATACAAGATGGCAACAAAGACATTCTTTAGTTTCGGGTAAATTAATGATTTACAGTGCCATCGTATAGATAAGCCTCATTCAAATTCAATCTTAAGGAAAACACTACAGAACACATACTCACACATATATGTATATATATATATATATATATATATATATATATATATATATATATATATATGCACACACACACACACACACACACACACATATATATATATATATATATATATGTATATGTAAGCAATAAAAGTCTATCTCATGCTTATACGCAATGAGACACACTGTCGCATACGGGTGTTGTCTTGAATGTACACTTTTATATTTACATCCACTCTATCATTCATTTTGAACACTTTAACCCATAAATAATCATACCTTAATTATACTTTATCATATATATATATATATATATATATATATATATATATATATATATATATATATATATTAAAGAAAAACAAACCACTTTAAGGTTCCGTTATAATAATTTATTTCACCAGTGCATTTCACCAATGTATTTCATTTTTCGTTTCATTTTTGGAAGTGCTATCTGATAATCCGGAGTCCTTTAAAAGGGCTGTCGTGAAATAAATTATTATAATGGAACTTTAAAGTCGTCTGTTTTTATTTAAAATATTAGCTCTGGGTTTATATTGAGTTCTCAGGATTTCATCCTCCTTGGGATTACTCATACGGATTACCAAGTTTTTCATAACTTAACCATATATATATATATATATATATATATATATATATATATATATATATATATATATATATATATATATATATATATATATATATATGGGATAAGTATATATATATTTATATATATATATATCAAAAATAATTTTCTATGAAAGCGGTATTACAGTGTAGAAGGAATGCCACATTTCCTGCGTTAGTGTTCGTATGACTAATATTATTTCTACATTGAAGCGACACCACATGGTCAAGAACGAAAGGCGCTGGTAATTTTGATTCTTTTGTTTCTTGTGTGCATGTGTTTTCAGTGATATAATCTAACTTAATATATATACAGGGTGTCCAAAAGGCGGTGTAATTTAAATTATTTAAGTATTTAAATTGCACACTGACTTTATGGACACCATATATATACAAATATATATATATATATATATATATATATATATATATATATATATATATATATATATATATATAAATAATTGAGAAAAAAAAGAAGAATTCTGTTTTAATTTACTCATATATGTTAGTAATCCCTATGTTCTTTCTATGAAGTCGTTCCTTGTAGATTGACCACAGATTCTCGATTGGATGTAAATCAGAATTGTTTCCGGGCTAGTCTATAGTACCTCGATTTGCTCACTGCTAAGGCCTGCCAGCGTGTTCGTGCAGCATTATATTTTTTGTACGCTTCCTTGCAGTAATGTCCATCGCAGACAATCGTCGTAGGACACCTAATCGTCATTATAGACAGTAGTTCCTGGGCGGGATAAAAATCTGATGCAATCACGAATGACCCAAACAAATTTCATCAATATCCCGAAAATAGATACATATTACTGCACATCATTAGAAATGACCTTCTCCGAGGAAAAGAATAGAAATCGATTACACCATGTCACTCCAGTGGGTCTAACACTGACAATTTATACAAGAGGGTATGTTGAATATGAAAACATAGTTTTTAGACCGATTCTCATTTTATTTTTACCATTACAAAATCAATGTAAAGATAAATAATAAAAGCCAAATGCCTCGCCCAATAAAAAAACAAAATTCAAAGAAACGTCCCGCAATGTAATCATGTAATACACTATACTAAAGTTGAGTTGGAAAATAATGTACTTTGCTGATATAATTCTCCTTTTTTAAGGGATATTACTTCATAAGTGGAGAATAAATTAGATAATAAGGAACATTCTTGTTGGGGCATATCTGATGTTTTGATGACGTTACGGTGGAGGAGGCACGGTGGAGTACTGGATAGCTGATCGGATTGAAGAATAGGAGAGCCGAGTTCGAATTGCAGTCGAAATCCAGTCGAATCTATTACATTCACTTACAGGCTAATACCCTTGGAAAAGGTTTGATTCCTCTTCTTCTCCACTCAGGATAGATGACAACTGGTCTACTGCAGAAAGAAATGGTAACCTACTGCGGGAAAAAATATGCCTCGTCAGTCATGTATCAAAAGGCACATGATTGCCTAAGCGTGTATCACGCATAGCACATAACTGGCTGTAATGCTAAAGTCGCTTATTTTTCAGATTTCAAACTGACGTCACATCTTCAACGCTGTCACAATTTTGTGGTAACATTTCGAATTATTGTCGCTGAACAATTGCGTACTGGTAACATAAGAATACTTTTTCTTTAATTAACAATATGAACAGAAGTTATAAAATATTATTTTAATATTTCATATTTTATGAGGTAATGAGGCATTTAAATGATGCATTTACTAATATATAATATGATATTATCGGCTATTTACATTGTTCGAATTGTTGTCCTCATCTTTATTGCCATATTCACGACGTCTCACCGGCCTTCTTCATGTTATTTCGAGTAGAAACCTTTATTTCCTTAACCAACGTAGATTGTTCTAGTGACTCGTGCCATGCTTCTTCCTGATGCTAGAGAAAAGCAATATTAAAAACAAAATTGTTTTTTGTTTATTTGTTTGGGTTTTATGGCATATCAACCACTGCGGGCCATTTAATGCCAAATCCAGTTTATGTGAATTTTAAATGCCTATATTGTATTGAATAAAAAACGTATAGCTGGCAACATTATGGTTTCAAAAAACGTATAGCTTTCAACATTATTTTTTACAAAAAACGTATAGCTGGCAACATTATTTTTTTACAAAAAACGTATAGCTGGCAACATTATTTCTAACAAAAAACGTATAGCCGGCAACATTATTTCTTACAAAAAACTTATAGCTGGCAAAATTACTGTTTCAAAAACTTATAGCTGGCAACATTATTGTTTCAAAAACGCATAGCTGGCAACATTATTTTTCCGAAAACATTATCTGAGGCCTTGCTGTTGGATGTAGTTTATCGCCATACCCAGGACGGGGATGTAGTTTATCGTCATACCCAGGACGTAAACAAAATTGGAATATGAGCTCAGGTAAAAAACAATTGATACTGAGACATTAGTTTTATAAGTTCCAAAAATTCCTTCAGTGATGTCCTCAAGGACACATGACCCAATGGATAAAGGCGTTGATTGGATCCAGTAAGTTTAGTCAAAGAATTGTGAGTTCAATATCTGGCTACTTCAGTGGTGAACTTGAAATTAAAGAGAGTTATCTCAGACATCCAGAAGAGGCATAGGGTCTTAAACTAGAAAAATCTACCTTGGTGGACAAAATAATGGCATCAGTTTAAAATGTCAATCAATTGATGAAGGCCAGAACGTAAAACGGCCGAAAAGTCGTGAATATGGCAAAAAAAAAATGATGAATACAACAGTCTGCACAATGTAAATAATTACAATATCTCATCTCAGAAAAAAAAAAAAAAATATATATATATATATATATATATATATATATATATATATATATATATATATATATATATATATATATATATATATATATACGGCTAAGCTTCAGTCCCTTACCCACCGACGTATAGTTGTCTCTCTGTATATATTCTATAAATACTTCCATGGTTCGGATGAGCTCTTTGTTATGGTACCAAAACTTTTTGAATTTAAGCGTAGTACTAGACTGCTAGTGGGATTTCATGAAGTCACATTGGAGCTGGCTTGATGTAGCCGTAAATTGAATGCAGTTATTCTATTTTCTCGCTTGTGGAACTCCCTTCCGGCTCCATTCTTTTCTTTTTATCTTTTAACATAGAGGAAATGAAGGTGAGTTGACTGCGGATATAACATGGTGTGTCCTGGCAGCAAAAGGTCCGAAGTGATGGAGCCTAAGAGTATGATTTAGCGGCTGATAACATGGAAATATGTTCCGGTGGGTGATGATAAATTCTCGCCTCTATGCACTTTCCAAACATCCAAAGCGCATATTTTTTTTTATTTCATGTTGATTAGAGCGCGAAACGTTCAGCTTATTCTTCCTCATGTGCTGTGTCTCTTCAGAATGTAGGTGACCACGCCTCTCCACAACGTCCTGCTCATTTTAGTTCTTAATAGTTTTTTTTTTCTGTTATTTCTCTTATGAAGTGTTCCGTCATCCACTTACTGAAGCTCATTAACTATAGCCTACGTTGTTTACTTCTGTCTCTCTTGCATTTAATCTGCCTCCTATCAGATTTTCCTACCATTCTTTCCTTGTTATGTGCTCTACAGACCCCCATCTATCTCTTCTTCGTCTTTGTTTCAATTTTATCTAAAACGTTGTCGCTGCTCACATATTCAGTCCATGGTATACTCAGCATCATTCTGTAGAACATTTCCGTTGCTTCAAGTCACTTCTTCATCTTCGAGGAGATTATTCAGCTCTCACTGTTATACAGGAGAACAGATAACATGTACCATTTCAGTACCCTTTTCCTGGTTTCTAGTGAAGTTAATCTGTTTCTTAGTAGTCTGCTTAGCTTTTGGTAGTCCTCTTTGTTTAGCCCAATACGTTTTAGGATTTCAGTGTCACACCGTTCGTCCATAATTAAAACACTTCCCATATTTAATCTCCGCACATTTGTGGGTGGGGGGGATTTTGTTACTTCCGATTTGCAATTAATACTTTGAAGCAATCCAACAACCATGCATTCATTTTTGCAGATAATGCTTAATCCTTGCTTCTCTTTTTCCTTCACTACATTTTGCGGGGATTTTTGTAGTTTTCTTTGGTGTGCATTTTATTAACAATGTGTCATCATCATGTCTTATGTTGCTATCAGTGTGGCTGCCAGTAATGAATCATGTTTTGTCTTCTAATTCTCACAGAATCGCCCCACTCTATAGGTTTAATAAATCCGGTGAAAAGTTACATTCTTGTCTTACACTTCATTCTATTCTTGTATATTTGTGGAACTCATTTTTTATCTGTACGCAGGCATTTGCCCTCAATATACGTTTTTGATTATCCTAATATCCTTTTCAAATATATCAAGGTTGATATGCTTTTCTAATTGATCTTCCAGCGGTACTTTAATGAATGCCTTGCGCAAACTATAAAACTCGAGATACGTGTCCTTCTGTATTTGTATTGCTCTTTATGCGAATATTCTGAACATAAATATCGCGTTTCTTGTTCCAGTGTCTTTGACGAACTCTCCTTCTTCCTTCCCTATCTCCGATTTGATTCTGTCATGCGCTCTATTCATCAGAATTTGGATGATATATTCTGTTACATGGCTCATTAGTCTTACATAGAAAGATGCTAGAAACAGTACTGAACTTAACATCTAGCTTATCTTGCCCAGATTTCACAATTTAATCTGCTCTCCTGTTCGGTCTTAAATGATAAAATGAATGAGTAAAGAATGGATATAATCCATGTAAACCTATTTCCAATCAATTTTTTCGAAAAATAGACATGCACACTCAGTCAAAAGGAGAGGTAACCGAGTTACATTTGGACATCGTATGGTGAAACAAAGATCATACATTTTGAAACGTTGAGTTCCTCAAACTGAAATGAGTACGTTATGCAATCGTTGCTTTTGGCGGAACCGTCGGTGATGAACAATAGATGAACTCATTTATTTTCTACGACATATCAAGCCATTGCAGGTAATTTGAAATCAAAGTCAAAAAATATTCACGGAAGTGTCAAGGTAATAATGATTTCTTGAAAAAAAGTCTTACAAATTATTCCTAGCTGGGAGCGAAGTATTGGAGCTTTACCTTTCTCAAGAGTATTTGCGCGTAAGTGTATAAAACAAACCAACTAAGAAATCGGCCCTCGGATTAAAATTCCCAGTGATTGTACATTACACCACCCAAACATCCAAGCTTACGACACCTATTTTCCCAGGCTGTCACCGGTGTGGGAAGTGACCATCCAGAATGTTGTTCAAATTTCAGTCGGGTTCGTTAAATTCACTTACGCGCAAACAACCTTGGGAAATATATAAACCTACCTCTTCTGTCCCTAGCTATGTTTTACTTAGTAGGAATTGTATCAGTAAATATCCTAGAAGCTTCACAAAGGATTTCAAAAATCTTAGAAACTGCACAATGGATTTGCACAAAAGTGCTCATTATGGTGCACGAATATAAATAGTTTGTATTGAAAACCAAATCCAATGACATAGAAATTGAGCTGATTGCAAATATATATATATATATATATATATATATATATATATATATATATATATATGCGTGTTTATGTATATATATATATATATATATATATATATATATATGCGTGTTTATGTATATATATATATATATATATATATATATATATATATATATATATATATAGAGAGAGAGAGAGAGAAAGAACAGTAAGATATATAATCCATTAAATTCAGAGCTTTCAGCTTCCATTTTTGATATGTATATATAATTAAAAAGAAAGAACAGTAAGATATATAATCCATTAAATTCAGAGTTTCCATCATCCATTTTTGAAACATGGTTAGAACTGTGTAGCGAAAAAAATCATATTTTAAATCAATTAATTTATAATATATATATATATATATATATATATATATATATATATATATATATATATATATAGAGAGAGAGAGAGAGAGAGAGACAGAGACAGAGAAAGAGACAGAGTAAGAGAGGGAGTGAGTAAAGAGAAATAAAAATTGGAAATTGATGGACATAAGTGGTTTGATAAAGAGTAACGTTGAAAACTTTCTATCCCGATCGTACACAAGAATTTTGATGCAGCTTCCTTGAGACGTCTTGAATGTATTTGGCTGCAGAATCCTTATCTAGAACTGTGTCAAGATGTTTCATTAGCCCAATTTTAATTGCAATTGAGAAGACAACACTTGGCATGTGTCCACAGTGGACTCGGTCTGCTGTGACCAATCTGTCCTGTGGTAGGGTGTGGCAGTGTTCTTGCGGTCCCAAAGGCAAAGATTGCACGGAAACTTGGTAAAACTGCCTTGGAGACCCAAGAGTATGTCTACAATTTTGAAGTCTCTGATAAGCTCCCAACCGTAATTTTCATATTTCAGTACATCTAACAAGATCTTGAAACTGCTGTATTCCTCTTTTAGATACACCGAATAAGCCAGGGGAAGCGATGGATACACGTTCCTGTAATGAAACAGAACGATTTTGAGGTTCATGGATGAGCTGTTGATGAAAAGACACCACATACTAGGGTTACAGCCGATTTCACTTGCCTCGTACAAACCAGTCATATTGTGGCAGAAGCAATCTATCTTGACGGATAAAAAACTTGGAAAACACTGGCGACATTTTTTCTGACCTACAACTTGTATACTTTCATCTAACAAATTCCACTGCTTGTGTCTCAACGTCAAAAGTTCGGCGTTGGATTTTGTGAAACTGTTGTGACCAAGAAATGGTTAGGAAATAAAAGAACACGAGGCTGCAGATAAATAGTGTATTGAACAATATATATATATATAACAGAAGTGTGTCACACGACTTGGGTGTATGTGTCGGTTGACCAGCGTTCAGTCTGTATCACTGTTATATTTAGCAGCCCCCCCAACGAGGGTGCATGTGGCACAAGGCCGAGATTAACGTGGGTCATCCCAGCCCGTAGTCTCGGCCAAAAAATCCCTGTAGAACTCGCATAAATGGGTATGGGTCTGCCTAACTAACCGAACGAGACTCTGCTCTTCGGCACAGCCTTGATTGGGTTCCTCTCTGCCCAAAAGAGCTGCGAACAGTCAGAGCATCGGTAGAACAGTCTATATCACTGTTAATATGTAACATCCCCCCCGCATCCTACGATGGACGGATGTGGAACAAGGCCGAGTTTACCGTGGGTTCATCGAGCCCGCAGACTCGGCCAAAAATATTCCCGTAGAACCCGTATAAACGGGTCTGAACCAGTCTACTTCCCCGGACGAAACTTTGCCCTTCGGCAAAGCCTTGGCCGTGTTCCTCCCTGTCGAGGCAGAGAGTTCGACAGTTTAACTGGCTGTATCACTGTTAATAGTTGACAGCACCCCCAGGAGGGATGCATGTGACACAAGGCCGAGTTTATTGTAGATTCACAGAGCCTGTAGTCTCGACCAAAAATATTCCCTTAAAATCCGCATAAACGGATTCAGAGCCTGTCAACCTCTCCGGGCGAAACTCTGTCCTTCAGCAAAGCCTCGTCTAGGTTATTCTCTTCCGAGGCAAAGAGTTCGACGGTCGAACGGCCTATGGTATCGTTAATATTTAACAGCGCTCCCCACGAGGGATGCAATGTGGCATAAGACCGATTTTACCGTACGCTCGGCCAAAATATTCCCTTAGAACTCTTATTAATGGGTGAAGGATCTGTCTACCAACCCGGATGAAACTTTGCCCTTCGGCAAAGCCTCGTCCGGGTTTCTCTCTGCCTAGGCAGTTCGATAGACGAACGGGCTATGCCACCGTTAATATTTAGCATCCCCCTACGAGGGATGTATGCGGCAAAGGGCTGAGTTTGTCGTGGGTTCTCCGAGCCAGTAGGCTCCGCCAAAAATATTCCATTCGAATAAACGGGTTCAAGGCCTGTCTACCTCCCCGGACAAAATTTTGTCCTTCGTCAAAGCCTCGTCCGTGTTCCCCTCTGCCGAGGCAGAGTTTGACAGTCGAACGGATTATGGCACCCTTGCCTCATGGCTTAATTTCCTAATACTTTATAGTAAGTGGAAGAGTCCACAATAGCCTCATAATAGTGACGGTACAACAACAGAAACAAGGTAACTCATCACGTCGTTCGGATCTTTTCGTTTAGGTTAGGATGAATTTTTCTCACTGATTTCATCAACTTCTGAAATGCCGTTCTCTTCTAAAGACGGCTGATCTCTTTCGAGGCGCGTGTATGGGTAGCTCTGGACAGTATGGCACTGGGGCGATGAATAAGAGAAGGTTTGGATATATGATAGCAAGCACATTCTTGGCAGGTCGTCGTTTGCAAGGGTGCTCCATGAAGAATAATCAATTCCTTAAGGCATCAGTTGGTTCCCTCCCAATTTGTGGCATCGCAAATTCATGGCTCTATTTTCCCCTCCGCAATATTCTGTATTTTGATTGTTCTCGCTAGGGATTCAGTATAGAAAACACCTATGATTCTGTGTACACTAATGCGCGATTGCTAAAACTTATTTAAAAATATGTTTCAATAATACAGATTTAAAATATCGTCAGATTGAGTCTAGAATCAAACAGCCAGTCGCCTCTAAGTGTTGACTTCAGCGTTCACTTTTATATTTACACACACTCTATCTCTGACATTGAACACTTTATCCCATAAATATAGCACGCCTTAAGACTATATTTCTTTAAACACACATACATATATATATATATGCACAATCTTAAAAAATTATATATATATATATATATATGTAATTAAAACAAAATTATATATATATATATATATATATATATATATATATATATATATATATATATATATATATATATATATATATGTAAGCAAATATAAATGGATATAAATCCGACAGAATGGAGAAAAATATTTGGAAAAAACAAACAAAAATCCTTAAATGCAATTATGTTGTTTTAATATGAATGAAATGTCAACGTCTGACGTTTCGGTTTAATAAACCTTCTTCAGGACAATATTCATTAAAATACAATTAACATAATCAGTTCAACATGACAAAGACGATGGACATAAAAACAAGACTGGTATTTATTTGAACAAAAAGTACAAATTGTGGCACAAGGCCAATAAAGGGGAGGGGTAGAGGCTGGTCAACACTAACTATCTTATACCTAGCTAATCAGATTCGCGACCCATTCGTACATTACATTTTACACATTCACCAAAAGAACTCGTCCATCACCAAACAATCCTTCAACCACCATAATACCACGTGCTCTCAAGGGAGACCTACCAAAATCGCGCCCCATACCATGAAAATTCTAATGATGATATATATATATACAATTCTAATAATGATAAAATGAGAGGGGAGGGAAATGAACCCAATAATAAACTTAAAATAAACACAAATACAAACTAAACATAATTGATGTTAGTAGGGACCGTCCAACCCATAAAACAGAGAGGCCGCTGTATTCTGCACAGAGGACAAAATCGAGAGACGCTCTCGCTAAGGGAGTGGGAAAAAGTATAAAATATTAGGCTGGAATGGGAAAATATAAAACTGACCCAGTCGAGATGAAAATGGGGCGGGGGTCAAAACAAACTGGGGAGGATGGGAATCTCGACTTGGATCATAACCAAAGAACGGCCGGGATGCAGGCCAGGAACAACACTTACTCACATTAACTAGGTACACTGAAGCTTGTCTAACCTAACCAAGGGGAGGGTTCCACAGGAAGCCACCCCGATGTGCAATAGGTTGACCTAGAAAAGAAAATCAAGGCTAGCCCCGTTCACACGAAGCAAGCTCGCTTCTTTTACCCATCTTTCGCTAAAGACTGTCGAATGCAATCGTTTTCTATCCGATCTAATCTTCATCTTGAGCTGATGCTCAAAGAATCGAATCAGATCCGAATGAGAAAGACGATTGCCTCGCAAGACTTCCTCCTTTCGCGTCGTCCAAATCACCATTCGAGCCGTGGCCATCAGCGTCAGAAACACCATCCGTTTCATCCCGGAATACGGGGGCGACACATTGTCACACGCGTATGCGCGATCAATGGACACAAGCTGTTCGGGAGCGAGACGAGCCGTCAGCTCGCCGATATGGTCCCATAAGGGGCGGACCTGGGGGCAATGGTAGAAGGCGTGCGCAGCCGTTTCCTCTAAGCCAAGGCCACACCGTTCACAGTCTGGCAAATCCGCCAAGCCCCATATGAAAGCCTTGTCGTTGAGAGGCAGCCGATTCCGAGCCAATCGCCAGCTAAGCGAAAACTCAGGGTTACTGAGGTAATTAATCCGCCGCTGGCGCCCAAGACCAGTAGGAGCAGTACTCCTCCTCCGACAAGCCGAGCGTATCTCGTAGGAGATCCTTCGCGGGCCTCTCCACTAATTCACGATAGAAGACCTTCCTAGGCCGAGAAAGGTCACTGGACCGGGGAACGGCCCTCAAGGCCGACCGACACTCGCGAAGGAAAACCGATTGATCCCGGGGTTTACGACCGCGCTCAACCCGCGAGATGGGGGGACTGATGGTAAGGCCAGGGAACGCGTCCCTAACAATCCCCTCCAGAATCGGATCTCCTCCAGTCAATGCACGGCGTAGGAAAGCCAACCTAGAGGCACGGGTGTGACTCGGCAGGTGCGGCATTCCCAGCCCCCCATGACACGGACGTTTAGTGCAGACTCGTCTGTCGACCCGATTCCCGCGTCCCCTCCATAAAATGGAGGATAGCGATTGCTCGAGCGCCTTCTTGTGAGTCTTACAGAGAAGAAGTACGGACAATCGATAAAGAATCAGGGGGAAAATGTATGTAGCACACACCTCCGCCCTGCCCTTCACGGACAACCTCCGTCGATTCCAAGTCTGACCGGCGGAATCGACCTTTGCTCGTACTTCAGACCAATTCTTCTCCAGCTGGAGGTCAGGCCCAAACCACACTCCAAGAATGCGGACAGGACCGTCCGTCCAACCGAAGCGGCCCGGAAGAGCGACCCCGTTCCAGGCACCTAACCGCAAGCCGGACGACTTGTCGCGGTTTATTTTGGCCCCTGTCACCTTCTCGTACCGATCAAGCGCCTTCTGTACCACCTCAATGTCGTTGCGGAACGACACGAAAGCAGATACGTCATCGGCGTATGCGGAAACCCTGGCTCGAGACCCTCCAGGAACGGCAATTCCACGTAGGGCCGGACTGCCGGTCTCGTCCTTCAGCCGGCGAAGGAGAGGCTCCAACGCCAAAGCATAAAGGAGAGGCGACAGCGGACAACCCTGACGAACCGACCTAGACAGCACGAACGCGTCCGACAGCCTTCCGTTCACCTGTACCACCGCACTGGAGGAGCGATACAGGAGGCTAATCCAGCGGCAGAAGTTGGGTGCGAATCCAGCGGCCTGCAGGACAGCTGCAAGGTAGCGATGGTCGACCCTATCAAATGCCTTGGACTGATCCAAATTGATCAGCGCGGCTTCTTCGTCGTCTTTTACACCCTCTATGATCGTGCGGATCAGATGCAGGTTGCTCTGAATTGTTCGGCCCCTCACAGAACAAGTCTGCTCAGGTCCCAACAGAGACTCGGCAACTGACTGCAAACGCTCCTGCAGGATCTTGGCCATAATCTTTAAATCTGTGTTTAGCAGAGTTATGGGCCTGTAATCATCTAGGTTCCCCCCACCACCTTTGCCCTTTTTCAACAGAGTGATCACACCCCTGGTGATCCGGTTGGGGATGGACCCCGACCGAAACCAGTTGTTGAACACTGCAGTCAAAATTGGAACAAAGATGTGCGACAGCCTCAAGTACAATTCATAGGGCAAACCATCCAGACCGGGCGACTTGCCTCTGCCGACCTTCTTCAAAACCGCGTAGACATCGCCCTCCGTAATCTCTCCCTCGCAGCTAGCCGCTTCATAAAAACAAGACTTATCCAAAACAGATAAGTGAAAATTTTTAAATGATCAGTTTTCCGTTTAAGCATGGTCACGTTGTCGTCAAATGGGCGACGCTTTCAAAACGTATTCCTAAAATTTAAGTATTTTGAATGAAAACGAAAAAATGAAAAGAATTCTATTATGATGGAAAATTGTATGTACGCTTGTCGAGCATTAATCTCGCAAAATAGGGGAAATACTAAAGAAACCAGGTCTAGTATTTACCGTGCGTGAGATGGATATTATACCTGCTTCATAAATCCTCCTAAGATTTTTATTATGAAAATATTTTAAAATCTTCACGGAATCAAAATCGAAATTATGATCTGCTTTAGTTATGTGTACAACTAAAGCATTGTTCAAATTTCCGAGGCGAATATCTCGTTTACGTTCGAAAACACGAGATTTTACGGACCTACATGTTTCACCCACATATTTTAGGTGACAGTTTTTGCATGAGATTTGGTAGATGCAAGCATCGGATGTAATATGTTGTTTGCTGGTGCTATTTAATAAACTACGGATAGTTCTAGTAGGTAATATTGTAGTTTTAATTTTTAACGCATTTAAATTATTGGAAATACGTTCGGTTAAATGGTTATTTGGAAGAAAGATGCGATCAAAAGAAATTTTATCAGAGGCAGCTGAAAGTGTACTTTTCATTGCTGTAGTTGTAGTGGCCTTTGGGGGGTCATTTTGCGCTGATGAGTAAATTTTCAACGCTTTATTTTTAGCTTTCTGTAATAATTGTCTCGGATACGAAAGATTTGAAAAGGTATCCTCAATATATGTGAATTCATCATCTAAATATTTTGCTGAACAGATGCGAAGAGCCCTTAAATAGAATCCAATAATAATACCCCTCTTAGTGTTAGTATCATGGTGAGAGTAAAAATGTAAATAGTCATTTTTACATGTGGGTTTACGATATACTTTAAATTCTAATTTATTTTTATTTTTAATGAGTAGTATGTCTAAACACGGTAAAGAATTATTAGACTCAAGTTCATAGGTAAATTCTATAGTAGGTTCTATTTTATTTAATCTATCAGTAATCTTGTTTAAATCATGTTTATGTGGGTAGATAAATAAAATGTCATCGATGTATCGGAAGTAATGTGTATCAGGTGGAATGACATTTTTAAAAGGTCCAGATTCAAGAAATTCTAGAAATATGCATGCTAGGAATCCAGAGAGAGGACTCCCCATCGGTAAAGCAAATTTTTGTTTATAATAAATATTATTATACTGGAAGAAACCATGTAAAGTGCAAAGGATGCATAATTTAATGCATTTCGAGATATATATATATATATATATATATATATATATATATATATATATAGCCTGTGTTACAGCAAAATTGTCCATTTATTAGATTAAGATTTGAAACGTTGTATCTTAGAAATGATTAACGATATCTTATTGGAATTCTCCGAGGTTTTTATCACATGATTGAACTCTACTGTGAGCATTGAAATAAAGTTAATATATATATATATATATATATATATATATATATATATATATATATATATATATATATATATATATATATATATATATATATTCTAGTATCATTTTGAAACTTATTCAAGATATTCTTCGTCCTTTCAAACTGTTTAGCGTTATGTTCTGGAGTAACAAAATGCATCACAGGTTTGGCGTATGATTATATTTTCAAGTCTTTTTAGACTGCTCTTTGGACTGTTGCAGCGGAAACTCTCTTCCCCAGCGCCAAACGCCTTATGGATTGATTTGTAACTTTTCTAATTGATCTCTTTAGTTCTAAGTTGAAATGATGATCCTACTTCCTGTTGTTTTTTTCTGATCCAGTTTTCCGCTCTTCATTTCCTTATTTCTTAAACTTATTCTCCTTTCTCTTTATTGTTCTTGAATGGACTTTGAAGATGGAAGCCAGACTTATAAATGTTGGTACCATTACTAAAAGCGTGAATGGTATTTTTCATTTCTCATTTGGACTGTGGGGTTGACACAATGATCTTAAATAATTCAAACGGTATCAAAATGGTTAAACGTCATATCTGAAAACCTCGATAAAAGAAGCTTAATTAGTTTAGTGTTTATATATATATATATATATATATATATATATATATATATATATATATATATATATATATATATATATATATATATTAAAGCAATTGCCAAAACTGATAGACTTAAAACTTTTCCGATCCAAACAATTAAATGTTTACATCTAGAATTCTTTCGCGAATTAAATGAGGTTCCCAGGGTTTATTTTTATACCGAGATCTATGCAGAAATATGCCTTGTACGCCCAACACTTTTTAGCAGATGTTGCCATAGATTATTTTTTGTCTCTTGTTTTGATAAACGTGCGACAGACGTAGCAATATGCGTCTGCCAGACGCTTACATCTTTTTAATGACATCTGTGATGAATACATCTATCAACGACACCTTGGCTGCACATGGCAGCCAGAAATAAACTGTTCAGCTTACGTTCCTAATATTTATATTGGCATCTATGCTGAGAGAATGTTCTAGAAATTCTTGAAACATTTAGAAACTTCTCGCAAGTTCTTGAAACATCTAGAAACTTATTCATCAAATCATCGCTGAATCTGTTTTGAATATAATGGTAAATATTAGGTTGGTGCAAAAATAATGTCGTTTTCTCACATAGTAACATATGTGAGAAAATGACATTATTTTTGCACCAACCTAATACTTTATTTTCTAGAATATCGATGTTCAGGTCAAAAAAGCAACGTTTGAAGGGAATCAAATTCATTTTCTTTGCTTCCTAGATTAAAACAATTATGAATTAATACGTAGTCCAGAGGCAAAAAAAAATCGAAACCATTATTACACGGTATAATTTATATTTATTTAATTTAAATAGTGTTAGCCAAAATTATCTTACCATTTAAATGGTAAATATCATTTAGTCACAAAATATATATCATATTTGCAAGAAGATGTAATATGTTAATTGACTTTCGTCATTTACCTGTTCATGCCTGGGATTAACCATTATGTTGCTCCGAAAACATCATGAACAGTGTCTCTTACCTCTTACTCTGTAACCCTCTACATCGTGTGGTATTTAGGTACAGGGTGAACATTACTGTAAAAGCAATAATAAAAAAAAAGTAAAACAAAAACGTTAAATTGACTTTCGAACTTATATTAGGGAAACAAAATAAGTATATTAATCCATCACCTTGTATACGCATCATTTGATAGGTGTGTTTCATATTCCCTGAGGAATATAAAATATGACAAATCATTTTGAGCACGAAAGCCTAATCAGGATTACAAGTTCCTTAAGCGTGAAGACCCAAGGGACTCATTTTTTCCTACATTCTTATCTGTGAACATATCACTGACATTAATATTTAATGGACACTTTGTTCGCGCTGAGACGCTGTTATTAGGCAAAACAATCATCAGAATTACCAAAATCTTGGTGCGAATGATTACAATGTACTTATTGATTAATGATTGTCGATTTGTTCTCACTAACAACAAACACGTCGAAAAAAGTAGCCCAATTCTATAATATAGTAACAATTTACTTTGTGGAATCATTTGGGTTTTATATCAATATATATTTCATGGAATAATTATCACGCACAAACTTAATATACATATATATTTTTATGATATGATAAAGAACGAATAGGAAACTATTATGAATCTAACATGTTTGACTTTTTTTAAAGCTTCACCAGCGAATGAAATATGGAGAAAAACTAAAAATACATTCCATTATTCTATTATTTCGATGTTTAAATTGCTTTTGTCAATCCGGTTTCATATCCATGTGTTTTGTTAAACAAACGTTAGTATAATTTATGGTATTCCAACCTTAAAGAGAGGCGGCACGTCTATTCGAAGTTCTAAGAAATCAATTGATGCCAAGCCTGAACTTAAAAACCGTAAGTATTGCTTTATGCATGTAAGTATAATAATTCTACTTTGTCTATGTGGAATTCAGATGATAATGTATATTTCTATTGTGTGTGTATCTTGCAGGCATTATGTTTGATGGTTTTTCGTATGTATTCTATGTATGTTTCTTCTTCAGATAGCTATACATTATCACAAAAAATATAACATTATTCACAACAATAACAATTACAAAACACACACACACACACACACATATATATATATATATATATGATACTAGCTACTAACAACTATTAACCTAAATAATTCATCCAATTTGAAAATATCAAAATAATTACAGATATTACTCGACAATATTATGAATATAATCGAAAGCCAAAAATTCCATATATAATTATATGAAGAAAACTATAAGGAAAAAACAAACAAAAATCCTTATATGCAATTATGCTGATTTAATGTTAATATAATGTGAACGTCGGACGTTTCGGTTTAATAAACCATCTTCAGGACATATTCATAAAATATCATTAACATTAACAATTCAACATGACAAAGTAATGTTAATTATATTTTATGAATATGTCCTGAAGATGGTTTATTAGACCGAAACGTCCGACGTTGACATTATATTAACATTAAAACAGCATAATTGCATATAAGGATTTTTGTTTGTTTTTTCAGTATATTTTTCTTCATACTGCCGGATCTATATCCATATATTTGCTTACATATAATTATATAAAAATAAATATACTTTCTACTTCATCTGCTGAATTGGGGAGAGGGATCTAAAAAAATGCAAATTAATAGCAATATTGAATGCTGTTTCATAGAAAAAGAAATGGTAAGTTCCATTTTTTTTTTTAATTTCAAAGGAAACTTTCAAAACGTCTGCACATGGGTCTATAGTGATATTATAAAAAAAAAACGAAATAAAATAGATATATTAACAGACAAATTGTTTGACTGATTTCAGACAATTCTGAATTTGAAAATGAATAATTATAGTTTCTTCTTCGACTGATAGATTGGGGACAGGAGCCTAAAAATAAAAATTAATCGCAATCATTTAAAACTGTTTCATAGAAAAAGAGAAAAACATTCGAAAATTGAAGGGACATAAGGGGAACAGATTTAGTGTGCTTCCTTTTCGTAGCACCACTGGTAAGAGTCGGCTCTTCAAATCAAAACACGTATTCCGTTCATATTGTAAATTTTTTAACAGTATCTAATTTAAGGCTTTAGCATAGCGTAAGTAAAATCAATCCCAAATATAGGCGTCCCCAATTTTGTTGCAGGAATCTGACACTTGAATAAAAAAAAGGGATGAAACATTTATAAAATTGTGTTGATCATTTTTTTTCATCTGAATTTGTCAAGTCAGATTTGTCAAATATACTTCAAAACCAGACTAATCTAAACACAATTAATTATTCCGTAAAAAGAATCACGACAGTGTAATTCTACGCCAAACTTTCTTACTTTTTAAATTTGTTTATGTTTATGTTTAAACTTTAGCATATGCATTAGCCTATGTCAATTTTCCCCGTTTTTCGTTTTGCATGACGTGGTGTCGTGCAAAGTATTTCGATTATACATTTGGTCATTTATCCTCTATTACTTGTCTAACCGACACAACACAAACACATAGGCACACAAACACATAGACACGCAAACACACGCAACGGCACGCACTTGTAGCGTATTTTTGTTTCATACAAGCAGATTATACATTCCGATTTCCTATGTTAATTTTGCTTCACTTAACATTATATTAAACAGAAAAAATGAATTTATAGTCAAAATGTAAAGCTAGAAAATTTAACAGTAAATATATTCTTTAAATTTCTAATGTTTATTTCCAGGCTCCTTGTTTATTGTATATTCGATAATTCAGCCAGCATTTTCTTAGATTGACTTATCCTATGAGAAGTAAAATCACTTTTTCTTAGCGGAGTGGAATACTTGCAACTTGCTACCAGTTTTCTCGTTTGCTTATGACCATACAGAGCTCAGCTTATTTATAAATACTGAACTAACATTAGCTAAATTACTTTACCTAGTAATTCATGGTCAAGTCAACATTTAAATTAGTTAAAAGGTGAAAGTAAAAGAATTTGAAAAGCTCGTAGAAAATTAATATATTAGATTCTTACCCTAAGATCATCGTTTCTCAAAGGAAAGGTTGGAAGCAATGTGTTAGATAAAAAAAAAACTTTTTCCATCGCCGAAGTCCACAAACATTTGGATTTTAACATTCTTCTTGGATTTTGCAATATATAATATACGAAATCTAGGGATACGTTCAAAAGTATATTCTTTCATATCTCTCTCTCTCTATATATATATATATATATATACCTATATATATAGGGTGTATCAAGAATACTTTTAAAAACATTGAGAGCGATTTCCTCACACCAAAAAAGGACAAAATTCCATATAAACATATGTCAGCAAATCTTGAATTGATTTTAAAAGGTTTCAAAAGACTATAAATAGAAAAGCTTTTTCTCATGCTGATCCAAAGAAACACAAGGAGAAAAATGGTCTTTTTGTTTACATAGTCTGGGCCGATATAATTTGATATATACTGTTTCGAGAACTCTAAGGTGTTGGTCATAGCAAGCTCTATGTAAAACTGAAAAATATGTCCTGATAATTGGCGGCACAGTCTTTGTTGTCCAGTAAGTGTTGTTCAATGGACGAGTCGTGCACTAATTGGTTGGTCCTCAACGAACGACAGTAACTGCTGGATAGGAGACAGAGCATATGCTAAATATAAAATAAGAAAGTGGGCACTAAGGTGAACACTTATCAGAGATAGACTCTTTCTCTTCTAATTTTTATATTCTAAATTGTTATCATAAATGTGTACTTCTTTTCTGTCTGTGATGGGTCTACCATGATTAGTCAGGTTTTCAGGATGAAATATTCTATACAAAAAATTGTAAATTTGTGTAAATTTGGGGATAGTGCGGAGGGCTATTAAGTACAAAAAAATGTTCGATTTCTTCCTTCAAAATTGGGTGGGGTGCGTCTAATGCATAGGTGGATTTTATAAGCAGTGTAATACAGTACTTATTCAATCTGTCTATATTTCTGAGACGAAGTATTATGTACACTATTTACATTATTCGGACTATTGTCCTCACCTTTGTCGCCATAGTTATTACAACGTTTAAGCTGTTGTACGCCCCTTCCTTCTTCAGGTGGTTGGGATATAGAGCTGAACCACCTGAAGAAGGCCGGAGCGTACAAACGCCGAAACGTTGTAATATGAGGACAATAGTCCGAATAATGTAAATAGTGTAGTTATCAAGTCATTTAGATATGTGTTATCAGTAACGAAATGGGGTCAAGGATAACATTCTCTTGTCCTTTTTGATGTGTTGAGATATTTTGTGTTTAGAATAAAATGTAATATATTTTAAACTATCAGATTTTGTTTTTTCAGAAAAATCTTTAAAACACAAATGTAGCTCTATTTTCGAAACATTGCCTTTAAAATAAACAGGCGTATGCGTTTTAACAACGGCGCTTCTTAAAAATACGTTAGCAAATCTTCCTCACGCTGAACATTGGTGAATATATCTTTACCATCCTTTCTTTCAACCACTTGCTATTCTCCTGTTCTCTACTAAGGTAAATAAATGCCAGTATTCCTTATCATAGATGTATACTGCGATCCACTTTATTTCCCTATAATATTTCTTTTTTCATTTTTTTTTTTTTTTTGTCTTGGCCTGGAAGCGTTCGATCTTAATTAAAATGAAACATGTTATCGGAAAAAAGATGAAGTGCGATATTACAATTTATAGAAGGCCTCCTTTCCTATTCTTCTTCTTTATCAATTTCTATACACGCAATGCTCAAAAGATCTTGTGAGCAAGATCTACGTGGAAATATGAACAGGCATACAATAAGACAATTCGCAAATAAACACTTAAATGAAAATCTTCATTTTAAAATCCACTATTACGACATCACGAAACCATTATACGTGTTCATTTCAAACATTCCTACTCATGTTGAACTCATTCTAGTAGACCTTGACAGTTTAATTTATTTCGGAGTGGTATAATGGTTAGCAAGCTTGTCTCACTAAAACGGTTAAGACTGAATAGTGAGTTCGATCCTCACTGGGTGCTCTACACTCTAGGCCGTGTGCCACATCTAAGCTACCTTAAGAAAATCATTTTAAGGGCACCCCGAGGCGGTG
Source organism: Acanthosepion lycidas (assembly GCA_963932145.1). Classification (NCBI taxonomy): domain Eukaryota; kingdom Metazoa; phylum Mollusca; class Cephalopoda; order Sepiida; family Sepiidae; genus Acanthosepion; species Acanthosepion lycidas. The sequence continues at coordinate 115,317,760 of OZ010585.1, read as the reverse complement.
TAATATTTAGTAAGCTTGTATCGCTAGCACAATTACGAATGAGTAGTAAATTCGGTCTTCACTTTAGGCTTTGTGTCACATCTAAGCTACGCTTAGAAAGCCGCTACATTAATTTCGGCGTAAATCTCGAAAAAATTACCCTTATCTTTTAAAGATATTTGAATTCTGTCAGTATAGCATAAATTTAAGCCGTTTTATTCAATGCCACATTTGTTGCTTTCGATCTTTCGAAATATCTACAACAAATATTATTCATCTACTAATTCTTCCCAGAAGATCAGTGATTATGGCTCTCCATAACTTTCTCTCATTTGTTGTTCTAAATAAATGGTTGCTCTTTGTCCCTGTTTAGGCCTATATTCACAGACGAATAAAGCATGTTAGTTACGGTACGGACAGTGCAACACTGAGATCCGAGGACGTATTGGCATGCCGAAAGACGCATTCAAAAAGCTAAGCAGAATGTTACTAGACAAGTATCGTTAGAAACAAAGAAAAGAGTACCGAACTGCTATATGATATCTGTCCTCCTGTATGGCAGAAAATGGTGAACAATTAACTCAAAGATGAAGAAGAGACTCGAAGTATCGGAAGTGTGGTTCTATAGAAGGATGCTAAGGTTACAATAGGCCGAGAATATGAGCAAGGCCTAGGTTTTGTAGAGAATGGAAACAAAGCGGAAACTAATATTTAACATCAGGAAGACAAGTAATGAGAAAGGAGGGTCTGGAAATTCTGATACAGGGCGGATAGAGAGAAAGAAGGACAGGGAAACACAACAATTGACATAAATGATGGGCTTGAGAAAGTCGATGACGGAAAAGAGTCTGAGAGAAGTAACAAAAAGACAAAGCTTATTAAGAGATACAAAGGACAGGGGGAGGAGGGACATGATCGCCAACGTCCTGAAGCGACACGTTAAATAAAAGAAGACGTTATGGTCTCCACTTGCCTATCTATCCTTTAATAAGTTCTGGGATTATTAAAATAACATATTCTTTTCCCATTGCACGCAAGAGAAATTTAAATTGTGCCTTTCTGATTGTCGTTCCCTCAAAATAGCTCAAATTTTCTGCCAATCATATTCTTCGTATACTTCGGTTAAATTACATTTCTGTCGCTCAGTCGGATAGGACGCACACACATAACTCACTTCTTCATCCTAAAAGACGAAGATCCTCCTGAATGCATAGCATGCCAAGAAACTTATACCGTAAATCACTTCCTACTCGACTGCAATGACTTACCACATATTCAGCAATCTTTTTACAATGTTAACAACTCGAAAGAACTTTTTGAAAAAACAAACCCCAATAAAATCTTAACCCTTCTTAAAAAAGATAAACTAGACAAAAAATATAATACCAATTAAATATTTGACGATAAAAAAGAGACCTTTGACACTTACCAGGTGAAAAGTTTCGAAAACAACACAACTCTGAAAGCAATGGACATTTTTAAAAAGCAAGACAACACCGAAAAAAATTGTTTTTGAAAGAAATTCAACTTTATCCAAAAAAAAAACAAAAGCAAAAATACAACTGTTTGACCTTAAATGATCTCATAAAGATTGATAGGTCGTTAAACATTAAACAAAGTAACAAACTGTCGCTCTGTGAGAAAACTGTTACCTTATAGGAGATTGACTGTAACATAGCAGTACAACAAGTCTTCTAACAAACTGTTATTGTGTGTTAATAATTTGCTTAGCTTATGTAATCAATCTTTATTTCTAGTCGCTATCGGATGTCTGCATCACATTGTCCATCGTTTCTGTCTATACTAAACAGATATTCCCATTTCTATACATGATTTGGTTTTAAGTCACTAAACCTAGCTCATACTTTAATTCTCAGCTTTGGGCAACTCAAGGCTTGTCTCGCTAGAACATTTACGACTCAGTAGTGAGTTCTATCGTCACCGGGTGCTGCTACTTTTGGCCTTGTGCCAAATCTAAGCTATGCTTGAAAAATCACTACTCTATTGTCTGATTTTTGTTGACAACCTTTTATTGTCTTCTTACAGTGCAATAGACCTTTCTACTTGCATTCCATTACTATATTTAATAGACATTTTTCACTTTGTTCTCCGTTTTTGCTGACGGCGATAAATTCCGCCATGATACAGTTATATAGTTAGTCCTTTCTTCTTGCTTTCCATTACTATATTTTATAAACATTTTTTTCAATTTATTCTCTGTCTTTTTGTTTGTTTGTTTTTTGCTGATGGCCATGCAGTCTCTTTTCTTACAGTTAAATAATTAGTCCTTTCTTCTTGCTCTCCGTTACTACATTTTGTTCTCTGTTTTATTGCTGACAACCAGGAATTCTGCCTTCTTGTAGTTAAATAGTCCTTTATGATTGCTTTCCAATACTATATATTATAATTTATTTTATCTATGTTCAATGTTTTTTTCAGACCTCACATTATATCTTCTTAGAGATTAATATTTAATCCTTTCTGCATTCTTTCCATAGCTACATTTCTTTTTCACTTTGTGCTTTGTTTTTCTATTTTTTGCTAACGAACATGCCTTACGTCTTTATACAAAATAAAATATTTAACACTCTCTTCTTGTTTTCCATTATTCCATTTTTCTAAGAATCGTTGATTTTGTTTTTGTTTACGACCATGCAGTATATCTTCTTATAGTTAAATAGTCTATTCTTCTTCATTACTAATTTGTCTAAGAATTATTTTAGTTTCTATTTTGATTTTACCATCGACCCTTCGTCTGGGTATCTTATTTTGTTAGGATGATCTTGACGATATATATTTTTGGCTTTGTAAGTATTTAGCGGCATTTTTGCAGCTGCAAACAGTATCATAAATACAATGTATTTTACATTTACTCTAATGCATTTATACTGGAAATTTCTTTCGCTGATAACTTCATATATACACATGTAATCCTTAACAGTCAAATAATAAAACAACTGATGATAAATATAAAGATATCTTTTAAAATAACACTTTTTATTTTATAATGATAATCTACGGTGTAGGAGCAAATGTGAGTAGAGTTTAAACATTGAATAAGCTATCGTTTTCTTTTCATTTATACAAATTTTTATCAGACAAAATGGAGTCTGGTAGGAAGTTGCGTACAGTAGAAAGGTGTGTCGTTTGATCCCTCCATACAATAAAAAAGCACATACTGACAATCATTAACGATAGCTGAATTTGTTCGAAGACCAAACCATTTATGTAAGCCCAGTTAAGCGTCGGGGAATGTAATTCAACAATGTCGAAAGAGGCATAAATGACAATCTACAAAACGAAGATAAATAAACGGTTGTATGTAATACAGTAAAATTCAGCAGATATTAAAATTTCTCGTGTAGCGAATGAAACCCAACTTATGTTATGTAGACTAGCAAATTAAGTATGTATAGTTTAACTGTATCATGTAGGACAGGAAAGTTAATTGTAACATGTAGAAAAGAACATTAAAAGTGTCATATAGGACAGGCATTGATGGTGTCGTATATGGCAGAGGTTTTAACTGCATATTACACAGAAATTTAACTCTCTCCTGTGAGTCAGAAACAGAATTTAGTTATGTAGGACAGAAATGTAACCGTATGATCCAGGGTAGAAATCTAACGGTGTCATCAAAAGCAAACACTAGTGTCATATGCGGTAGAAATGTAACTGTTCCATGTAGAACAAAAATTTAATTGTATTATGGGGGAAAAATTTAACTATCCCATGTGGACTGTAAATATAACTGTGTCATGTAGGAAAGAAATGTAACTGTCATGTAGGGATGCAATGTAGCTGTGTCATGTGGGCTAGAAATAGAATAGTGTCATGTAGGCAAAAATGTAGTAATTGTTTCATCTAGGGAAGAAATGTAATTGTTTAATGTAGGGAGGAAATTTAACTGTCATGTAAGGTATTACAGAAAAATAATTGTGTCATGTAGTGAAAATATAACTGCGTCATATGGGTTGCAAATAGAATTGTGTTATATAGGCAAGAAATGTAGTAATTGTTTCATGAAGAGAAGAAATGAAATTTGTCTTATACGGAAAAAATGTAACTGTGTCATATAGGAATGAAAATTAATGTGTCATTTAGGAAATATACGTAACTGTATCATGTAGGGATGAAATGTAACTACGTCATGTTGGTTATAAATAGAATTGTGTCATGTAGGCAAGAAATGTATTAGTTATTTCATGTAGGCAAGAAATGTAATTTGTCATGAAGGGAAGAAATGTAATGTGTCATATATGGAAGAAGTGTAACTGTATCATGTAGGGAAGAAATGTAATTGTTCCTTGTAAAGAAAATGCTAGAGTCACCTAAGGTAGAAATATAATCGTGTCATGTAGGGAAGAAATGAAATTGTTCCTTGTAAAGAAAATGCAAGAGTCATCTAAGGTAGAAATATAATCGTGTCATGTAGGGAAGAAATGAAATTGTTCCTTGTAAAGAAAATGCAAGAGTCATCTAAGGTAAAAATATAATCGTATCATGTAGGGAAGAAATGTAATTGTTCTTTGTAAAGAAAATGCAAGAGTCATCTAAGGTAGAAATATAATCGTGTCATGTAGGGAAGAAATGTAATTGTTCCTTGTAAAGAAAATGCAAGAGTCATCTAAGTTAGAAATATAATCGTATCATGTAGGGAAGAAATGTAATTGTTCCTTGTAAAGAAAATGAAAGAGTCATCTAAGGTAGAAATATAATCGTGTCATGTAGGGAAGAAATGTAATTGTTCCTTGTAAAGAAAATGCAAGAGTCATCTATGGTAGAAATATAATCGTGTACTGTAGGGAAGAAATGTAATTGTTCCTTGTAAAGAAAATGCAAGAGTCATCTAAGGTAGAAATATAATCGTGTACTGTAGGGAAGAAATGTAATTGTTCCTTGTAAAGAAAATACAAGAGTCATCTAACGTAGAAATATAATCGTGTCAGGTAGGGAAGAAATGTAATTGTTCCTTGTAAAGAAAATGCAAGAGTCATCTAAGGTAGAAATATAATCGTGTCATGTAGGGAAGAAATGTAATTGTTCCTTGTAAAGAAAATGCAAGAGTCATCTAAGGTAGAAATATAATCGTGTCGTGTAGGGAAGAAATGAAATTGTTCCTTGTAAAGAAAATGCAAGAGTCATCTAAGGTAGAAATATAATCGTGTACTGTAGGGAAGAAATGTAATTGTTCCTTGTAAAGAAAATACAAGAGTCATCTAACGTAGAAATATAATCGTGTCAGGTAGGGAAGAAATGTAATTGTTCCTTGTAAAGAAAATGCAAGAGTCATCTAAGGTAGAAATATAATCGTGTCATGTAGGGAAGAAATGTAATTGTTCCTTGTAAAGAAAATGCAAGAGTCATCTAAGGTAGAAATATAATCGTGTCATGTAGGGAAGAAATGTAATTGTTCCTTGTAAAGAAAATGCAAGAGTCATCTAAGGTAGAAATATAATCGTGTCAGGTAGAGAAGAAATGTAATTGTTCCTTGTAAAGAAAATGCAAGAGTCATCTAAGGTAGAAATATAATCGTATCATGTAGGGAAGAAATGTAATTGTTCTTTGTAAAGAAAATGCAAGAGTCATCTAAGGTAGAAATATAATCGTGTCATGTAGGGAAGAAATGTAATTGTTCCTTGTAAAGAAAATGCAAGAGTCATCTAAGGTAGAAATATAATCGTGTACTGTAGGGAAGAAATGTAATTGTTCCTTGTAAAGAAAATACAAGAGTCATCTAACGTAGAAATATAATCGTGTCAGGTAGGGAAGAAATGTAATTGTTCCTTGTAAAGAAAATGCAAGAGTCATCTAAGGTAGAAATATAATCGTGTCATGTAGGGAAGAAATGTAATTGTTCCTTGTAAAGAAAATGCAAGAGTCATCTAAGGTAGAAATATAATCGTGTCATGTAGGGAAGAAATGTAATTGTTCTTTGTAAAGAAAATGCAAGAGTCATCTAAGGTAGAAATATAATCGTGTCATGTAGGGAAGAAATGTAATTGTTCCTTGTAAAGAAAATGCAAGAGTCATCTAAGGTAGAAATATAATCGTGTACTGTAGGGAAGAAATGTAATTGTTCCTTGTAAAGAAAATACAAGAGTCATCTAACGTAGAAATATAATCCTGTCAGGTAGGGAAGAAATGTAATTGTTCCTTGTAAAGAAAATGCAAGAGTCATCTAAGGTAGAAATATAATCGTGTCAGGTAGAGAAGAAATGTAATTGTTCCTTGTAAAGAAAATGCAAGAGTCATCTAAGGTAGAAATATAATCGTGTCATGTAGCGAAGAAATGTAATTGTTCCTTGTAAAGAAAATGCAAGAGTCATCTAAGGTAGAAATATAATCGTGTCATGTAGGGAAGAAATGTAATTGTTCCTTGTAAAGAAAATGCAAGAGTCATCTAAGGTAGAAATATAATCGTGTCAGGTAGGGAAGAAATGTAATTGTTCCTTGTAAAGAAAATGCAAGAGTCATCTAAGGTAGAAATATAATCGTGTCATGTAGGGAAGAAATGTAATTGTTCCTTGTAAAGAAAATGCAAGAGTCATCTAAGGTAGAAATATAATCGTGTCGTGTAGGGAAGAAATGTAATTGTTCCTTGTAAAGAAAATGCAAGAGTCATCTAAGGTAGAAATATAATCGTGTCTTGTAGGGAAGAAATGTAATTGTTCCTTGTAAAGAAAATGCAAGAGTCATCTAAGGTAGAAATATAATCGTGTCATGTATGGAAGAAATGTAATTGTTCTTTGTAAAGAAAATGCAAGAGTCATCTAAGGTAGAAATATAATCGTGTCATGCAGGGAAGAAATGTAATTGTACCTTGTAAAGAAAATGCAAGAGTGATCTAACGTAGAAATATAATCGTGTCAGGTAGGGAAGAAATGTAATTGTTCCTTGTAAAGAAAATGCAAGAGTCATCAAAGGTAGAAATATAATCGTGTCATGTAGGGAAGAAATGTAATTGTTCCTTGTAAAAAAAATGCAAGAGTCATCTAAGGTAGAAATATAATCGTGTCAGGTAGGGAAGAAATGTAATTGTTCCTTGTAAAGAAAATGCAAGAGTCATCTAAGGTAGAAATATAATCGTGTACTGTAGGGAAGAAATGTAATTGTTCCTTGTAAAGAAAATGCAAGAGTCATCTAAGGTAGAAATATAATCGTGTCAGGTAGGGAAGAAATGTAATTGTTCCTTGTAAAGAAAATGCAAGAGTCATCTAAGGTAGAAATATAATCGTGTCATGTATGGAAGAAATGTAATTGTTCTTTGTAAAAAAAATGCAAGAGTCATCTAAGGTAGAAATATAATCGTGTCATGTATGGAAGAAATGTAATTGTTCTTTGTAAAGTAAATGCAAGAGTCATATAAGGTAGAAATATAATCGTGACATGCAGGGAAGAAATGTAATTGTTCCCTGTAAAGAAAATGCAAGAGTCATCTAAGGTAGAAATATAATCGTGTCATGTATGGAAGAAATGTAATTGTTCCCTGTAAAGAAAATGCAAGAGTCATCTAAGGTAGAAATATAATCGTGACATGCAGGGAAGAAATGTAATTCTTCCTTGTAAAGAAAATGCAAGAGTCATCTAAGGTAGAAATATAATTGTGTCAGGTAGGGAAGAAATGAAATTGTTCTTTGTAAAGAAAATGCAAGAGTCATCTAAGGTAGAAATATAATCGTGTCATGTATGGAAGAAATGTAATTGTTCCTTGTAAAGAAAATGCAAGAGTCATCTAAGGTAGAAATATAATCGTGTCATGTATGGAAAAAATGTAATTGTTCCTTGTAAAGAAAATGCAAGAGTCATCTAAGGTAGAAATATAATCGTGACATGCAGGGAAGAAATGTAAATGTTCCTTGTAAAGAAAATACAAGAGTCATCTAAGGTAGAAATATAATCGTGTCAGGTAGGGAAGAAATGAAATTGTTCTTTGTAAAGAAAATGCAATAGTCATCTAAGGTAGAAATATAATCGTGTCATGTATGGAAGAAATGTAATTGTTCCTTGTAAAGAAAATGCAAGAGTCATCTAAGGTAGAAATATAATCGTGTCAGGTAGGGAAGAAATGTAATTGTTCCTTGTAAAGAAAATGAAAGAGTCATCTAAGGTAGAAATATAATCGTGTCAGGTAGGGAAGAAATGTAATTGTTCCTTGTAAAGAAAATGCAAGAGTCATCTAAGGTAGAAATATAATCGTGTCATGTAGGGAAGAAATGTAATTGTTCCTTGTAAAGAAAATGCAAGAGTCATCTAAGGTAGAAATATAATCGTGTCATGTAGGGAAGAAATGTAATTGTTACTTGTAAAGAAAATGCAAGAGTCATCTAAGGTAGAAATATAATCGTGTCAGGTAGGGAAGAAATGTAATTGTTCCTTGTAAAGAAAATGCAAGAGTCATCTAAGGTAGAAATATAATCGTGTACTGTAGGGAAGAAATGTAATTGTTCCTTGTAAAGAAAATGCAAGAGTCATCTAAGGTAGAAATATGATCGTGTACTGTAGGGAAGAAATGTAATTGTTCCTTGTAAAGAAAATGCAAGAGTCATCTAACGTAGAAATATAATCGTGTCAGGTAGGGAAGAAATGTAATTGTTCCTTGTAAAGAAAATGCAACAGTCATCTAAGGTAGAAATATAATCGTGTCATGTAGGGAAGAAATGTAATTGTTCCTTGTAAAAAAAATGCAAGAGTCATCTAAGGTAGAAATATAATCGTGTCATGAAGGGAAGAAATGTAATTGTTCCTTGTAAAGAAAATGCAAGAGTCATCTAAGGTAGAAATATAATCGTGTCAGGTAGGGAAGAAATGTAATTGTTCCTTGTAAAGAAAATGCAAGAGTCATCTAAGGTAGAAATATAACCGTGTCATGTAGGGAAGAAATGTAATTGTTCCTTGTAAAGAAAATGCAAGAGTCATCTAAGGTAGAAATATAATCGTGTCGTGTAGGGAAGAAATGAAATTGTTCCTTGTAAAGAAAATGCAAGAGACATCTATGGTAGAAATATAATCGTGTCATGTAAGGAAGAAATGTAATTGTAACTTGTAAAGAAAATGCAAGAGTCATCTAAGGTAGAAATATAATCGTGTCATGTAGGGAAGAAATGTAATTGTACCTTGTAAAGAAAATGCAAGAGTCATCTAAGGTAGAAATATAATCGTGTACTGTAGGGAATAAATGTAATTGTTCCTTGTAAAGAAAATGCAAGAGTCATCTAACGTAGAAATATAATCGTGTCAGGTAGGGAAGAAATGTAATTGTTCCTTGTAAAGAAAATGCAAGAGTCATCTAAGGTAGAAATATAATCGTGTCATGTATGGAAGAAATGTAATTGTTCTTTGTAAAGAAAATGCAAGAGTCATCTAAGGTAGAAATATAATCGTGTCATGTAGGGAAGAAATGTAATTGTTCCTTGTAAAGAAAATGCAAGAGTCATCTAAGGTAGAAATATAATCGTGTCATGTAGGGAAGAAATGTAATTGTACCTTGTAAACAAAATGCAAGAGTCATCTAACGTAGAAATATAATCGTGTCAGGTAGGGAAGAAATGTAATTGTTCCTTGTAAAGAAAATGCAAGATTCATCTAAGGTAGAAATATAATCGTGTACTGTAGGGAAGAAATGTAATTGTTCCTTGTAAAGAAAATGCAAGAGTCATCTAACGTAGAAATATAATCGTGTCAGGTAGGGAAGAAATGTAATTGTTCCTTGTAAAGAAAATGCAAGTCATCTAAGGTAGAAATATAATCGTGTCGTGTAGGGAAGAAATGAAATTGTTCCTTGTAAAGAAAATGCAAGAGACATCTAAGGTAGAAATATAATCGTATCATGTATGGAAGAAATGTAATTGTTCTTTGTAAAGAAAATGCAAGAGTCATCTAAGGTAGAAATATAATCGTGTCAGGTAGGGAAGAAATGTAATTGTTCCTTGTAAAGAAAATGCAAGAGTCATCTAAGGTAGAAATATAATCGTGTCATGTAGGGAAGAAATGTAATTGTACCTTGTAAACAAAATGCAAGAGTCATCTAACGTAGAAATATAATCGTGTCAGGTAGGGAAGAAATGTAATTGTTCCTTGTAAAGAAAATGCAAGATTCATCTAAGGTAGAAATATAATCGTGACATGCAGGGAAGAAATGTAATTGTTCCTTGTAAAGAAAATGCAAGAGTAATCTAAGGTAGAAATATAATCGTGTCATGTATGGAAGAAATCTAATTGTTCTTTGTAAAGAAAATGCAAGAGTCATCTAAGGTAGAAATATAATCGTGTCATGTAGGGAAGAAATGTAATTGTACCTTGTAAAGAAAATGCAAGAGTCATCTAAGGTAGAAATATAATCGTGTACTGTAGGGAAGAAATGTAATTGTTACTTGTAAAGAAAATGCAAGAGTCATCTAAGGTAGAAATATAATCGTGTCGTGTAGGGAAGAAATGAAATTGTTCCTTGTAAAGAAAATGCAAGAGACATCTAAGGTAGAAATATAATCGTATCATGTAGGGAAGAAATGTAATTGTTCTTTGTAAAGAAAATGCAAGAGTCATCTAAGGTAGAAATATAATCGTGTCATGTAGGGAAGAAATGTAATTGTACCTTGTAAAGAAAATGCAAGATTCATCTAAGGTAGAAATATAATCGTGTACTGTAGGGAATAAATGTAATTGTTCCTTGTAAAGAAAATGCAAGAGTCATCTAACGTAGAAATATAATCGTGTCAGGTAGGGAAGAAATGTAATTGTTCCTTGTAAAGAAAATGCAAGAGTCATCTAAGGTAGAAATATAATCGTGTCATGTAGGGAAGAAATGTAATTGTTCCTTGTAAAGAAAATGCAAGAGTCATCTAAGGTAGAAATATAATCGTGTCATGTAGGGAAGAAATGTAATTGTTCCTTGTAAAGAAAATGCAAGAGTCATCTAAGGTAGAAATATAATCGTGTCAGGTAGGGAAGAAATGTAATTGTTCCTTGTAAAGAAAATGCAAGAGTCATCTAAGGTAGAAATATAATCGTGTCATGTAGGGAAGAAATGTAATTGTTCCTTGTAAAGAAAATGCAAGAGTCATCTAAGGTAGAAATATAATCGTGTCAGGTAGGGAAGAAATGTAATTGTTCCTTGTAAAGAAAATGCAAGAGTCATCTAAGGTAGAAATATAATCGTGTCATGTAGGGAAGAAATGTAATTGTTCCTTGTAAAGAAAATGCAAGAGTAATCTAAGGTAGAAATATAATCGTGTCATGTATGGAAGAAATGTAATTGTTCTTTGTAAAGAAAATGCAAGAGTCATCTAAGGTAGAAATATAATCGTGTCATGTAGGGAAGAAATGTAATTGTAACTTGTAAAGAAAATGCAAGAGTCATCTAAGGTAGAAATATAATCGTGTACTGTAGGGAAGAAATGTAATTGTTCCTTGTAAAGAAAATGCAAGAGTCATCTAAGGTAGAAATATAATCGTGTACTGTAGGGAAGAAATGTAATTGTTCCTTGTAAAGAAAATGCAAGAGTCATCTAACGTAGAAATATAATCGTGTACTGTAGGGAAGAAATGTAATTGTTCCTTTTAAAGAAAATGCAAGAGTCATCTAACGTAGAAATATAATCGTGTCAGGTAGGGAAGAAATGTAATTGTTCCTTGTAAAGAAAATGCAAGTCATCTAAGGTAGAAATATAATCGTGTCGTGTAGGGAAGAAATGAAATTGTTCCTTGTAAAGAAAATGCAAGAGACATCTAAGGTAGAAATATAATCGTATCATGTATGGAAGAAATGTAATTGTTCTTTGTAAAGAAAATGCAAGAGTCATCTAAGGTAGAAATATAATCGTGTCAGGTAGGGAAGAAATGTAATTGTTCCTTGTAAAGAAAATGCAAGAGTCATCTAAGGTAGAAATATAATCGTGTCATGTAGGGAAGAAATGTAATTGTACCTTGTAAACAAAATGCAAGAGTCATCTAACGTAGAAATATAATCGTGTCAGGTAGGGAAGAAATGTAATTGTTCCTTGTAAAGAAAATGCAAGATTCATCTAAGGTAGAAATATAATCGTGACATGCAGGGAAGAAATGTAATTGTTCCTTGTAAAGAAAATGCAAGAGTAATCTAAGGTAGAAATATAATCGTGTCATGTATGGAAGAAATCTAATTGTTCTTTGTAAAGAAAATGCAAGAGTCATCTAAGGTAGAAATATAATCGTGTCATGTAGGGAAGAAATGTAATTGTACCTTGTAAAGAAAATGCAAGAGTCATCTAAGGTAGAAATATAATCGTGTCAGGTAGGGAAGAAATGTAATTGTTCCTTGTAAAGAAAATGCAAGAGTAATCTAAGGTAGAAATATAATCGTGTCATGTATGGAAGAAATGTAATTGTTCTTTGTAAAGAAAATGCAAGAGTCATCTAAGGTAGAAATATAATCGTGTCATGTAGGGAAGAAATGTAATTGTTCCTTGTAAAGAAAATGCAAGAGTCATCTAAGGTAGAAATATAATCGTGTCATGTATGGAAGAAATGTAATTGTTCTTTGTAAAGAAAATGCAAGAGTCATCTAAGGTAGAAATATAATCGTGTCATGTAGGGAAGAAATGTAATTGTTCCTTGTAAAGAAAATGCAAGAGTCATCTAAGGTAGAAATATAATCGTGTCATGTAGGGAAGAAATGTAATTGTACCTTGTAAACAAAATGCAAGAGTCATCTAACGTAGAAATATAATCGTGTCAGGTAGGGAAGAAATGTAATTGTTCCTTGTAAAGAAAATGCAAGATTCATCTAAGGTAGAAATATAATCGTGTACTGTAGGGAAGAAATGTAATTGTTCCTTGTAAAGAAAATGCAAGAGTCATCTAACGTAGAAATATAATCGTGTCAGGTAGGGAAGAAATGTAATTGTTCCTTGTAAAGAAAATGCAAGTCATCTAAGGTAGAAATATAATCGTGTCGTGTAGGGAAGAAATGAAATTGTTCCTTGTAAAGAAAATGCAAGAGACATCTAAGGTAGAAATATAATCGTATCATGTATGGAAGAAATGTAATTGTTCTTTGTAAAGAAAATGCAAGAGTCATCTAAGGTAGAAATATAATCGTGTCATGTAGGGAAGAAATGTAATTGTTCCTTGTAAAGAAAATGCAAGAGTAATCTAAGGTAGAAATATAATCGTGTCATGTATGGAAGAAATGTAATTGTTCTTTGTAAAGAAAATGCAAGAGTCATCTAACGTAGAAATATAATCGTGTCATGTAGGGAAGAAATGTAATTGTAACTTGTAAAGAAAATGCAAGAGTCATCTAAGGTAGAAATATAATCGTGTACTGTAGGGAAGAAATGTAATTGTTCCTTGTAAAGAAAATGCAAGAGTCATCTAAGGTAGAAATATAATCGTGTACTGTAGGGAAGAAATGTAATTGTTCCTTGTAAAGAAAATGCAAGAGTCATCTAACGTAGAAATATAATCGTGTCAGGTAGGGAAGAAATGTAATTGTTCCTTTTAAAGAAAATGCAAGAGTCATCTAACGTAGAAATATAATCGTGTCAGGTAGGGAAGAAATGTAATTGTTCCTTGTAAAGAAAATGCAAGTCATCTAAGGTAGAAATATAATCGTGTCGTGTAGGGAAGAAATGAAATTGTTCCTTGTAAAGAAAATGCAAGAGACATCTAAGGTAGAAATATAATCGTATCATGTATGGAAGAAATGTAATTGTTCTTTGTAAAGAAAATGCAAGAGTCATCTAAGGTAGAAATATAATCGTGTCAGGTAGGGAAGAAATGTAATTGTTCCTTGTAAAGAAAATGCAAGAGTCATCTAAGGTAGAAATATAATCGTGTCATGTAGGGAAGAAATGTAATTGTACCTTGTAAACAAAATGCAAGAGTCATCTAACGTAGAAATATAATCGTGTCAGGTAGGGAAGAAATGTAATTGTTCCTTGTAAAGAAAATGCAAGATTCATCTAAGGTAGAAATATAATCGTGACATGCAGGGAAGAAATGTAATTGTTCCTTGTAAAGAAAATGCAAGAGTAATCTAAGGTAGAAATATAATCGTGTCATGTATGGAAGAAATCTAATTGTTCTTTGTAAATAAAATGCAAGAGTCATCTAAGGTAGAAATATAATCGTGTCATGTAGGGAAGAAATGTAATTGTACCTTGTAAAGAAAATGCAAGAGTCATCTAAGGTAGAAATATAATCGTGTACTGTTGGGAAGAAATGTAATTGTTACTTGTAAAGAAAATGCAAGAGTCATCTAAGGTAGAAATATAATCGTGTCGTGTAGGGAAGAAATGAAATTGTTCCTTGTAAAGAAAATGCAAGAGACATCTAAGGTAGAAATATAATCGTATCATGTAGGGAAGAAATGTAATTGTTCTTTGTAAAGAAAATGCAAGAGTCATCTAAGGTAGAAATATAATCGTGTCATGTAGGGAAGAAATGTAATTGTACCTTGTAAAGAAAATGCAAGATTCATCTAAGGTAGAAATATAATCGTGTACTGTAGGGAATAAATGTAATTGTTCCGTGTAAAGAAAATGCAAGAGTCATCTAACGTAGAAATATAATCGTGTCAGGTAGGGAAGAAATGTAATTGTTCCTTGTAAAGAAAATGCAAGAGTCATCTAAGGTAGAAATATAATCGTGTCATGTAGGGAAGAAATGTAATTGTTCCTTGTAAAGAAAATGCAAGAGTCATCTAAGGTAGAAATATAATCGTGTCATGTAGGGAAGAAATGTAATTGTTCCTTGTAAAGAAAATGCAAGAGTCATCTAAGGTAGAAATATAATCGTGTCAGGTAGGGAAGAAATGTAATTGTTCCTTGTAAAGAAAATGCAAGAGTCATCTAAGGTAGAAATATAATCGTGTCATGTAGGGAAGAAATGTAATTGTTCCTTGTAAAGAAAATGCAAGAGTCATCTAAGGTAGAAATATAATCGTGTCAGGTAGGGAAGAAATGTAATTGTTCCTTGTAAAGAAAATGCAAGAGTCATCTAAGGTAGAAATATAATCGTGTCATGTAGGGAAGAAATGTAATTGTTCCTTGTAAAGAAAATGCAAGAGTAATCTAAGGTAGAAATATAATCGTGTCATGTATGGAAGAAATGTAATTGTTCTTTGTAAAGAAAATGCAAGAGTCATCTAAGGTAGAAATATAATCGTGTCATGTAGGGAAGAAATGTAATTGTAACTTGTAAAGAAAATGCAAGAGTCATCTAAGGTAGAAATATAATCGTGTACTGTAGGGAAGAAATGTAATTGTTCCTTGTAAAGAAAATGCAAGAGTCATCTAAGGTAGAAATATAATCGTGTACTGTAGGGAAGAAATGTAATTGTTCCTTGTAAAGAAAATGCAAGAGTCATCTAACGTAGAAATATAATCGTGTCAGGTAGGGAAGAAATGTAATTGTTCCTTTTAAAGAAAATGCAAGAGTCATCTAACGTAGAAATATAATCGTGTACTGTAGGGAAGAAATGTAATTGTTCCTTGTAAAGAAAATGCAAGTCATCTAAGGTAGAAATATAATCGTGTCGTGTAGGGAAGAAATGAAATTGTTCCTTGTAAAGAAAATGCAAGAGACATCTAAGGTAGAAATATAATCGTATCATGTATGGAAGAAATGTAATTGTTCTTTGTAAAGAAAATGCAAGAGTCATCTAAGGTAGAAATATAATCGTGTCAGGTAGGGAAGAAATGTAATTGTTCCTTGTAAAGAAAATGCAAGAGTCATCTAAGGTAGAAATATAATCGTGTCATGTAGGGAAGAAATGTAATTGTTCTTTGTAAAGAAAATGCAAGAGTCATCTAAGGTAGAAATATAATCGTGTCATGTAGGGAAGAAATGTAATTGTTCCTTGTAAAGAAAATGCAAGAGTCATCTAAGGTAGAAATATAATCGTGTCATGTAGGGAAGAAATGTAATTGTACCTTGTAAACAAAATGCAAGAGTCATCTAACGTAGAAATATAATCGTGTCAGGTAGGGAAGAAATGTAATTGTTCCTTGTAAAGAAAATGCAAGATTCATCTAAGGTAGAAATATAATCGTGACATGCAGGGAAGAAATGTAATTGTTCCTTGTAAAGAAAATGCAAGAGTAATCTAAGGTAGAAATATAATCGTGTCATGTATGGAAGAAATCTAATTGTTCTTTGTAAAGAAAATGCAAGAGTCATCTAAGGTAGAAATATAATCGTGTCATGTAGGGAAGAAATGTAATTGTACCTTGTAAAGAAAATGCAAGAGTCATCTAAGGTAGAAATATAATCGTGTACTGTAGGGAAGAAATGTAATTGTTACTTGTAAAGAAAATGCAAGAGTCATCTAAGGTAGAAATATAATCGTGTACTGTAGGGAAGAAATGTAATTGTTCCTTGTAAAGAAAATGCAAGAGTCATCTAACGTAGAAATATAATCGTGTCAGGTAGGGAAGAAATGTAATTGTTCCTTTTAAAGAAAATGCAAGAGTCATCTAACGTAGAAATATAATCGTGTCAGGTAGGGAAGAAATGTAATTGTTCCTTTAAAGAAAATGCAAGTCATCTAAGGTAGAAATATAATCGTGTCGTGTAGGGAAGAAATGAAATTGTTCCTTGTAAAGAAAATGCAAGAGACATCTAAGGTAGAAATATAATCGTGTCATGTAGGGAAGAAATGTAATTGTTCCTTTTAAAGAAAATGCAAGAGTCATCTAAGGTAGAAATATAATCGTGTCAGGTAGGGAAGAAATGTAATTGTTCCTTGTAAAGAAAATGCAAGAGTCATCTAAGGTAGAAATATAATCGTGTCATGTAGGGAAGAAATGTAATTGTTCCTTGTAAAGAAAATGCAAGTCATCTAAGGTAGAAATATAATCGTGTCGTGTAGGGAAGAAATGAAATTTTTCCTTGTAAAGAAAATGCAAGAGTCATCTAAGGTAGAAATATAATCGTGTCATGTAGGGAAGAAATGTAATTGTTCCTTGTAAAGAAAATGCAAGAGTCATCTAAGGTAGAAATATAATCGTGTCAGGTAGGGAAGAAATGTAATTGTTCCTTGTAAAGAAAATGCAAGAGTCATCTAAGGTAGAAATATAATCGTGTCATGTAGGGAAGAAATGTAATTGTTCCTTGTAAAGAAAATGCAAGAGTAATCTAAGGTAGAAATATAATCGTGTCATGTATGGAAGAAATGTAATTGTTCTTTGTAAAGAAAATGCAAGAGTCATCTAAGGTAGAAATATAATCGTGTCATGTAGGGAAGAAATGTAATTGTAACTTGTAAAGAAAATGCAAGAGTCATCTAAGGTAGAAATATAATCGTGTACTGTAGGGAAGAAATGTAATTGTTCCTTGTAAAGAAAATGCAAGAGTCATCTAAGGTAGAAATATAATCGTGTACTGTAGGGAAGAAATGTAATTGTTCCTTGTAAAGAAAATGCAAGAGTCATCTAACGTAGAAATATAATCGTGTCAGGTAGGGAAGAAATGTAATTGTTCCTTTTAAAGAAAATGCAAGAGTCATCTAACGTAGAAATATAATCGTGTACTGTAGGGAAGAAATGTAATTGTTCCTTGTAAAGAAAATGCAAGTCATCTAAGGTAGAAATATAATCGTGTCGTGTAGGGAAGAAATGAAATTGTTCCTTGTAAAGAAAATGCAAGAGACATCTAAGGTAGAAATATAATCGTATCATGTATGGAAGAAATGTAATTGTTCTTTGTAAAGAAAATGCAAGAGTCATCTAAGGTAGAAATATAATCGTGTCAGGTAGGGAAGAAATGTAATTGTTCCTTGTAAAGAAAATGCAAGAGTCATCTAAGGTAGAAATATAATCGTGTCATGTAGGGAAGAAATGTAATTGTTCTTTGTAAAGAAAATGCAAGAGTCATCTAAGGTAGAAATATAATCGTGTCATGTAGGGAAGAAATGTAATTGTTCCTTGTAAAGAAAATGCAAGAGTCATCTAAGGTAGAAATATAATCGTGTCATGTAGGGAAGAAATGTAATTGTACCTTGTAAACAAAATGCAAGAGTCATCTAACGTAGAAATATAATCGTGTCAGGTAGGGAAGAAATGTAATTGTTCCTTGTAAAGAAAATGCAAGATTCATCTAAGGTAGAAATATAATCGTGACATGCAGGGAAGAAATGTAATTGTTCCTTGTAAAGAAAATGCAAGAGTAATCTAAGGTAGAAATATAATCGTGTCATGTATGGAAGAAATCTAATTGTTCTTTGTAAAGAAAATGCAAGAGTCATCTAAGGTAGAAATATAATCGTGTCATGTAGGGAAGAAATGTAATTGTACCTTGTAAAGAAAATGCAAGAGTCATCTAAGGTAGAAATATAATCGTGTACTGTAGGGAAGAAATGTAATTGTTACTTGTAAAGAAAATGCAAGAGTCATCTAAGGTAGAAATATAATCGTGTACTGTAGGGAAGAAATGTAATTGTTCCTTGTAAAGAAAATGCAAGAGTCATCTAACGTAGAAATATAATCGTGTCAGGTAGGGAAGAAATGTAATTGTTCCTTTTAAAGAAAATGCAAGAGTCATCTAACGTAGAAATATAATCGTGTCAGGTAGGGAAGAAATGTAATTGTTCCTTGTAAAGAAAATGCAAGTCATCTAAGGTAGAAATATAATCGTGTCGTGTAGGGAAGAAATGAAATTGTTCCTTGTAAAGAAAATGCAAGAGACATCTAAGGTAGAAATATAATCGTGTCATGTAGGGAAGAAATGTAATTGTTCCTTTTAAAGAAAATGCAAGAGTCATCTAAGGTAGAAATATAATCGTGTCAGGTAGGGAAGAAATGTAATTGTTCCTTGTAAAGAAAATGCAAGAGTCATCTAAGGTAGAAATATAATCGTGTCATGTAGGGAAGAAATGTAATTGTTCCTTGTAAAGAAAATGCAAGTCATCTAAGGTAGAAATATAATCGTGTCGTGTAGGGAAGAAATGAAATTTTTCCTTGTAAAGAAAATGCAAGAGACATCTAAGGTAGAAATATAATCGTATCATGTAGGGAAGAAATGTAATTGTTCTTTGTAAAGAAAATGCAAGAGTCATCTAAGGTAGAAATATAATCGTGTCAGGTAGGGAAGAAATGTAATTGTTCCTTGTAAAGAAAATGCAAGAGACATCTAAGGTAGAAATATAATCGTGTCATGTATGGAAGAAATGAAATTGTTCTTTGTAAAGCAAATGCAAGAGTCATCTAAGGTAGAAATATAATCATCTCATGTATGGAAGAAATGTAATTGTTCCTTGTAAAGAAAATGCAAGAGTCATCTAAGGTAGAAATATAATCGTGTAAGGTAGGGAAGAAATGTAATTGTTCCTTGTAAAGAAAATGCAAGAGTCATCTAAGGTAGAAATATAATCGTGTCATGTATGGAAGAAATGTAATTGTTCCTTGTAAAGAAAATGCAAGAGTCATCTAAGGTAGAAATATAATCGTGTCAGGTAGGGAAGAAATGAAATTGTTCTTTGTAAAGAAAATGCAAGAGTCATCTAAGGTAGAAATATAATCGTGTCATGTAGGGAAGAAATGTAATTGTTCCTTGTAAAGAAAATGCAAGAGTCATCTAAGGTAGAAATATAATCGTGTCAGGTAGGGAAGAAATGTAATTGTTCCTTGTACAGAAAATGCAAGAGTCATCTAAGGTAGAAATATAATCGTGACATGCAGGGAAGAAATGTAATTGTTCCTTGTAAAGAAAATGCAAGAGTCATCTAAGGTAGAAATATAATCGTGTCAGGTAGGGAAGAAATGAAATTGTTCTTTGTAAAGAAAATGCAAGAGTCATCTAAGGTAGAAATATAATCGTGTCATGTAGGGAAGAAATGTAATTGTTCCTTGTAAAGAAAATGCAAGAGTCATCTAAGGTAGAAATATAATCGTGTCAGGTAGGGAAGAAATGTAATTGTTCCTTGTAAAGAAAATGCAAGAGTCATCTAAGGTAGAAATATAATCGTGTCATGTATGGGAGAAATGTAATTGTTCTTTGTAAAGAAAATGCAAGAGTCATCTAAGGTAGAAATATAATCGTGTCATGTAGGGAAGAAATGTAATTGTTCTTTGTAAAGAAAATGCAAGAGTCATCTAAGGTAGAAATATAATCGTGTCATGTTGGGAAGAAATGTAATTGTTCCTTGTAAAGAAAATGCAAGAGTCATCTAAGGTAGAAATATAATCGTGTCAGGTAGGGAAGAAATGTAATTGTTCCTTGTAAAGAAAATGCAAGAGTCATCTAAGGTAGAAATATAATTGTGTACTGTAGGGAAGAAATGTAATTGTTCCTTGTAAAGAAAATGCAAGAATCATCTAAGGTAGAAATATAATCGTGTCAGGTAGGGAAGAAATGTAATTGTTCCTTGTAAAGAAAATGCAAGAGTCATCTAAGGTAGAAATATAATCGTGTCATGTAGGGAAGAAATGTAATTGTTCCTTGTAAAGAAAATGCAAGAGTCATCTAAGGTAGAAATATAATCGTGTCATGTATGGAAGAAATGTAATTGTGCTTTGTAAAGAAAATGCAAGAGTCATCTAAGGTAGAAATATAATCGTGTCATGTATGGAAGAAATGTAATTGTTCTTTGTAAGGAAAATGCAAGAGTCATCTAAGGTAGAAATATAATCGTGTCAGGTAGGGAAGAAATGTAATTGTTCCTTGTAAAGAAAATGCAAGAGTCATCTAAGGTAGAAATATAATCGTGTCATGTATGGAAGAAATGTAATTGTTCCTTGAAAAGAAAATGCAAGAGTCATCTAAGGTAGAAATATAATCGTGTCAGGTAGGGAAGTAATGAAATTGTTCCTTGTAAAGAAAATGCAAGAGTCATCTAAGGTAGAAATATAATCGTGACATGCAGGGAAGAAATGTAATTGTTCCTTGTAAAGAAAATGCAAGAGTCATCTAAGGAAGAAATATAATCGTGTCATGTATGGAAGAAATGTAATTGTTCCTTGTAAAGAAAATGCAAGAGTCATCTAAGGTAGAAATATAATCGTGACATGCAGGGAAGAAATGTAATTGTTCCTTGTAAAGAAAATGCAAGAGTCATCTAAGGTAGAAATATAATCGTGTCAGGTAGGGAAGAAATGAAATTGTTCTTTGTAAAGAAAATGCAAGAGTCATCTAAGGTAGAAATATAATCGTGACATGCAGGGAAGAAATATAATTGTTCCTTGTAAAGAAAATGCAAGAGTCATCTAAGGTAGAAATATAATCGTGTCATGTAGGGAAGAAATGTAATTGTTCCTTGTAAAGAAAATGCAAGAGTCATCTAAGGTAGAAATATAATCGTGTCATGTAGGGAAGAAATGTAATTGTTCCTTGTAAAGAAAATGCAAGAGTAATCTAAGGTAGAAATATAATCGTGTCATGTATGGAAGAAATGTAATTGTTCTTTGTAAAGAAAATGCAAGAGTCATCTAAGGTAGAAATATAATAGTGTCATGTAGGGAAGAAATGTAATTGTTCCTTGTAAAGAAAATGCAAGAGTCATCTAAGGTAGAAATATAATCGTGTCATGTAGGGAAGAAATGTAATTGTTCTTTGTAAAGAAAATGCAAGAGTCATCTAAGGTAGAAATATAATCGTGTCATGTAGGGAAGAAATGTAATTGTTCCTTGTAAAGAAAATGCAAGAGTCATCTAAGGTAGAAATATAATCGTGTCATGTAGGGAAGAAATGTAATTGTTCTTTGTAAAGAAAATGCAAGAGTCATCTAAGGTAGAAATATAATCGTGTCATGTATGGAAGAAATGTAATTGTTCCTTGTAAAGAAAATGCAAGAGTCATCTAAGGTAGAAATATAATCGTGTCATGTAGGGAAGAAATGTAATTGTTCTTTGTAAAGAAAATGCAAGAGTCATCTAAGGTAGAAATATAATCGTGTCATGTAGGGAAGAAATGTAATTGTTCCTTGTAAAGAAAATGCAAGAGTCATCTAAGGTAGAAATATAATCGTGTCATGTAGGGATGAAATGTAATTGTTCCTTGTAAAGAAAATGCAAGAGTCATCTCAGGTAAAAATATAATCGTGTCATGTAGGGAAGAAATGTAATTGTTCTTTGTAAGGAAAATGCAAGAGTCATCTAAGGTAGAAATATAATCGTGTCATGTAGGGAAGAAATGTAATTGTTCCTTGTAAAGAAAATGCAAGAGTCATCTAAGGTAGAAATATAATCGTGTCAGGTAGGGAAGAAATGTAATTGGTCCTTGTAAAGAAAATGCAAGAGTCATCTAAGGTAGAAATATAATCGTGTCATGTATGGAAGAAATGTAATTGTTCCTTGTAAAGAAAATGCAAGATTCATCTAAGGTAGAAATATAATCGTGACATGCAGGGAAGAAATGTAATTGTTCCTTGTAAAGAAAATGCAAGAGACATCTAAGGTAGAAATATAATCGTGTCATGTATGGAAGAAATGTAATTGTTCTTTGTAAAGAAAATGCAAGTGTCATCTAAGGTAGAAATATAATCGTGTCATGTAGGGAAGAAATGTAATTGTTCCTTGTAAAGAAAATGCAAGAGTCATCTAAGGTAGAAATATAATCGTGACATGCAGGGAAGAAATGTAATTGTTCCTTGTAAAGAAAATGCAAGAGTCATCTAAGGTAGAAATATAATCGTGTCATGTAGGGAAGAAATGTAATTGTTCCTTGTAAAGAAAATGCAAGAGTAATCTAAGGTAGAAATATAATCGTGTCATGTATGGAAGAAATGTAATTGTTCTTTGTAAAGAAAATGCAAGTGTCATCTAAGGTAGAAATATAATCGTGTCATGTAGGGAAGAAATGTAATTGTTCCTTTTAAAGAAAATGCAAGAGTCATCTAAGGTAGAAATATAATCGTGTCATGTAGGGAAGAAATGTAATTGTTCTTTGTAAAGAAAATGCAAGAGTCATCTAAGGTAGAAATATAATCGTGTCATGTAGGGAAGAAATGTAATTGTTCCTTGTAAAGAAAATGCAAGAGTCATCTAAGGTAGAAATATAATCGTGTCATGTAGGGAAGAAATGTAATTGTTCTTTGTAAAGAAAATGCAAGAGTCATCTAAGGTAGAAATATAATCGTGTCATGTATGGAAGAAATGTAATTGTTCCTTGTAAAGAAAATGCAAGATTCATCTAAGGTAGAAATATAATCGTGACATGCAGGGAAGAAATGTAATTGTTCCTTGTAAAGAAAATGCAAGAGACATCTAAGGTAGAAATATAATCGTGTCATGTATGGAAGAAATGTAATTGTTCCTTTTAAAGAAAATGCAAGAATCATCTAAGGTAGAAATATAATCGTGTCATGTAGGGAAGAAATGTAATTGTTCCTTGTAAAGAAAATGCAAGAGTCATCTAAGGTAGAAATATAATCGTGTCATGTAGGGAAGAAATGTAATTGTTCCTTGTAAAGAAAATGCAAGATTCATCTAAGGTAGAAATATAATCGTGTCATGTAGGGAAGAAATGTAATTGTTCCTTGTAAAGAAAATGCAAGAGTCATCTATGGTAGAAATATAATCGTGTCATGTAGGGATGAAATGTAATTGTTCCTTGTAAAGAAAATGCAAGAGTCATCTCAGGTAAAAATATAATCGTGTCATGTATGGAAGAAATGTAATTGTTCTTTGTAAGGAAAATGCAAGAGTCATCTAAGGTAGAAATATAATCGTGTCATGTAGGGAAGAAATGTAATTGTTCCTTGTAAAGAAAATGCAAGAGTCATCTAAGGTAGAAATATAATCGTGTCATGTATGGAAGAAATGTAATTGTTCTTTGTAAAGAAAATGCAAGAGTCATCTAAGGTAGAAATATAATAGTGTCATGTAGGGAAGAAATGTAATTGTTCCTTGTAAAGAAAATGCAAGAGTCATCTAAGGTAGAAATATAATCGTGTCATGTAGGGAAGAAATGTAATTGTTCTTTGTAAAGAAAATGCAAGAGTCATCTAAGGTAGAAATATAATCGTGTCATGTAGGGAAGAAATGTAATTGTTCCTTGTAAAGAAAATGCAAGAGTCATCTAAGGTAGAAATATAATCGTGTCATGTAGGGAAGAAATGTAATTGTTCTTTGTAAAGAAAATGCAAGAGTCATCTAAGGTAGAAATATAATCGTGTCATGTATGGAAGAAATGTAATTGTTCCTTGTAAAGAAAATGCAAGAGTCATCTAAGGTAGAAATATAATCGTGTCATGTAGGGAAGAAATGTAATTGTTCTTTGTAAAGAAAATGCAAGAGTCATCTAAGGTAGAAATATAATCGTGTCATGTAGGGAAGAAATGTAATTGTTCCTTGTAAAGAAAATGCAAGAGTCATCTAAGGTAGAAATATAATCGTGTCATGTAGGGATGAAATGTAATTGTTCCTTGTAAAGAAAATGCAAGAGTCATCTCAGGTAAAAATATAATCGTGTCATGTAGGGAAGAAATGTAATTGTTCTTTGTAAGGAAAATGCAAGAGTCATCTAAGGTAGAAATATAATCGTGTCATGTAGGGAAGAAATGTAATTGTTCCTTGTAAAGAAAATGCAAGAGTCATCTAAGGTAGAAATATAATCGTGTCAGGTAGGGAAGAAATGTAATTGGTCCTTGTAAAGAAAATGCAAGAGTCATCTAAGGTAGAAATATAATCGTGTCATGTATGGAAGAAATGTAATTGTTCCTTGTAAAGAAAATGCAAGATTCATCTAAGGTAGAAATATAATCGTGACATGCAGGGAAGAAATGTAATTGTTCCTTGTAAAGAAAATGCAAGAGACATCTAAGGTAGAAATATAATCGTGTCATGTATGGAAGAAATGTAATTGTTCTTTGTAAAGAAAATGCAAGTGTCATCTAAGGTAGAAATATAATCGTGTCATGTAGGGAAGAAATGTAATTGTTCCTTGTAAAGAAAATGCAAGAGTCATCTAAGGTAGAAATATAATCGTGACATGCAGGGAAGAAATGTAATTGTTCCTTGTAAAGAAAATGCAAGAGTCATCTAAGGTAGAAATATAATCGTGTCATGTAGGGAAGAAATGTAATTGTTCCTTGTAAAGAAAATGCAAGAGTAATCTAAGGTAGAAATATAATCGTGTCATGTATGGAAGAAATGTAATTGTTTTTTGTAAAGAAAATGCAAGTGTCATCTAAGGTAGAAATATAATCGTGTCATGTAGGGAAGAAATGTAATTGTTCCTTTTAAAGAAAATGCAAGAGTCATCTAAGGTAGAAATATAATCGTGTCATGTAGGGAAGAAATGTAATTGTTCTTTGTAAAGAAAATGCAAGAGTCATCTAAGGTAGAAATATAATCGTGTCATGTAGGGAAGAAATGTAATTGTTCCTTGTAAAGAAAATGCAAGAGTCATCTAAGGTAGAAATATAATCGTGTCATGTAGGGAAGAAATGTAATTGTTCTTTGTAAAGAAAATGCAAGAGTCATCTAAGGTAGAAATATAATCGTGTCATGTATGGAAGAAATGTAATTGTTCCTTGTAAAGAAAATGCAAGATTCATCTAAGGTAGAAATATAATCGTGACATGCAGGGAAGAAATGTAATTGTTCCTTGTAAAGAAAATGCAAGAGACATCTAAGGTAGAAATATAATCGTGTCATGTATGGAAGAAATGTAATTGTTCCTTTTAAAGAAAATGCAAGAATCATCTAAGGTAGAAATATAATCGTGTCATGTAGGGAAGAAATGTAATTGTTCCTTGTAAAGAAAATGCAAGAGTCATCTAAGGTAGAAATATAATCGTGTCATGTAGGGAAGAAATGTAATTGTTCCTTGTAAAGAAAATGCAAGATTCATCTAAGGTAGAAATATAATCGTGTCATGTAGGGAAGAAATGTAATTGTTCCTTGTAAAGAAAATGCAAGAGTCATCTATGGTAGAAATATAATCGTGTCATGTAGGGATGAAATGTAATTGTTCCTTGTAAAGAAAATGCAAGAGTCATCTCAGGTAAAAATATAATCGTGTCATGTATGGAAGAAATGTAATTGTTCTTTGTAAGGAAAATGCAAGAGTCATCTAAGGTAGAAATATAATCGTGTCATGTAGGGAAGAAATGTAATTGTTCCTTGTAAAGAAAATGCAAGAGTCATCTAAGGTAGAAATATAATCGTGTCAGGTAGGGAAGAAATGTAATTGGTCCTTGTAAAGAAAATGCAAGAGTCATCTAAGGTAGAAATATAATCGTGTCATGTATGGAAGAAATGTAATTGTTCCTTGTAAAGAAAATGCAAGATTCATCTAAGGTAGAAATATAATCGTGACATGCAGGGAAGAAATGTAATTGTTCCTTGTAAAGAAAATGCAAGAGACATCTAAGGTAGAAATATAATCGTGTCATCTATGGAAGAAATGAAATTATTCTTTGTAAAGAAAATGCAAGAGTCATCTAAGGTAGAAATATAATCATGTCATGTATGGAAGAAATGTAATTTTTCCTTGTAAAGAAAATGCAAGAGTCATCTAAGGTAGAAATATAATCGTGTCAGGTAGGGAAGAAATGTAATTGTTCCTTGTAAAGAAAATGCAAGAGTCATCTAAGGTAGAAATATAATCGTGTCAGGTAGGGAAGAAATGTAATTGTTCCTTGTAAAGAAAATGCAAGAGTCATCTAAGGTAGAAATATAATCGTATCATGTAGGGAAGAAATGTAATTGTTCCTTGTAAAGAAAATGCAAGAGTCATCTAAGGTAGAATTATAATCGTGTCATGTAGGGAAGAAATGTAATTGTTCCTTGTAAAGAAAATGCAAGAGTCATCTAAGGTAGAAATATAATCGTGTCAGGTAGGGAAGAAATGTAATTGTTCCTTGTAAAGAAAATGCAAGAGTCATCTAAGGTAGAAATATAATCGTGTACTGTAGGGATGAAATGTAATTGTTCCTTGTAAAGAAAATGCAAGAGTCATCTAAGGTAGAAATATAATCGTGTCAGGTAGGGAAGAAATGTAATTGTTCCTTGTAAAGAAAATGCAAGAGTCATCTAAGGTAGAAATATAATCGTGTCATGTAGGGAAGAAATGTAATTGTTCCTTGTAAAGAAAATGCAAGAGTCATCTAAGGTAGAAATATGATCGTGTCATGTATGGAAGAAATGTAATTGTTCTTTGTAAAGATAATGCAAGAGTCATCTAAGGTAGAAATATAATCGTGTCATGTAGGGGAGAAATGTAATTGTTCTTTGTAAAGAAAATGCAAGAGTCATCTAAGGAAGAAATATAATCGTGTCAGGTAGGGAAGAAATGTAATTGTTCCTTGTAAAGAAAATGCAAGAGTCATCTAAGGTAGAAATATAATCGTGTCATGTATGGAAGAAATGTAATTGTTCCTTGTAAAGAAAATGCAAGAGTCATCTAAGGTAGAAATATAATCGTGTCAGGTAGGGAAGAAATGAAATTGTTCCTTGTAAAGAAAATGCAAGAGTCATCTAAGGTAGAAATATAATCGTGACATGCAGGGAAGAAATGTAATTGTTCCTTGTAAAGAAAATGCAAGAGTCATCTAAGGTAGAAATATAATCGTGTCATGTATGGAAGAAATGTAATTGTTCCTTGTAAAGAAAATGCAAGATTCATCTAAGGTAGAAATATAATCGTGACATGCAGGGAAGAAATGTAATTGTTCCTTGTAAAGAAAATGTAAGAGACATCTAAGGTAGAAATATAATCGTGTCAGGTAGGGAAGAAATGTAATTGTTCCTTGTAAAGAAAATGCAATAGTCATCTAAGGTAGAAATATAATCGTGTACTGTAGGGAAGAAATGTAATTGTTCCTTGTAAAGAAAATGCAAGAGTCATCTAAGGTAGAAATATAATCGTGTCAGGTAGGGAAGAAATGTAATTGTTCCTTGTAAAGAAAATGCAAGAGTCATCTAAGGTAGAAATATAATCGTGTCATGTATGGAAGAAATGTAATTGTTCCTTGTAAAGAAAATGCAAGAGTCATCTAAGGTAGAAATATAATCGTGTCATGTATGGAAGAAATGTAATTGTTCCTTGTAAAGAAAATGCACGAGTAATCTAAGGTAGAAATATAATCGTGTCAGGTAGAGAAGAAATGTAATTGTTCCTTGTAAAGAAAATGTAAGAGTCATCTAAGGTAGAAATATAATCGTGTCATTTAGGGAAGAAATGTAATTGCTCCTTGTAAAGAAAATGCAAGAGTCATCTAATGTAGAAATATAATCGTGTCAGGGAGGGAAGAAATTTAATTGTTCCTTGTAAAGAAAATGCAAGAGTCATCTAAGGTAGAAATATAATCGTGTCATTTAGGGAAGAAATGTAATTGTTCCTTGTAAAGAAAATGCAAGAGTCATCTAAGGTAGAAATATAATCGTGTCGTGTATGGAAGAAATGTAATTGTTCTTTGTAAAGAAAATGCAAGAGTCATCTAAGATAGAAATATAATCGTGTCATGTAGGGAAGAAATGTAATTGTTCCTTGTAAAGAAAATGCAAGAGTCATCTAAGGTAGAAATATAATGGTGTCAGGTAGGGAAGAAATGTAATTGTTCCTTGTAAAGAAAATGCAAGAGTCATCTAAGGTAGAAATATAATCGTGTCATGTATGGAAGAAATGTAATTGTTCTTTGTAAAGAAAATGCAAGAATCATCTAAGGTAGAAATATAATCGTGTCATGTAGGGAAGAAATGTAATTGTTCCTTGTAAAGAAAATGCAAGAATCATCTAAGGTAGAAATATAATCGTGTCATGTATGGAAGAAATGTAATTTTTTTTTGTAAAGTAAATGCAAGAGTCATCTAAGTTAGAAATATAATCGTGTCATGTAGGGAAGAAATGTAATTGTTCTTTGTAAAGAAAATGCAAGAGTCATCTAAGGTAGAAATATAATCGTGTCATGTAGGGAAGAAATGTAATTGTTCCTTGTAAAGAAAATGCAAGAGTCATCTAAGGTAGAAATATAATCGTGTCATGTAGGGAAGAAATGTAATTGTTCTTTGTAAAGAAAATGCAAGAGTCATCTAAGGTAGAAATATAATCGTGTCATGTATGGAAGAAATGTAATTGTTCCTTGTAAAGAAAATGCAAGATTCATCTAAGGTAGAAATATAATCGTGACATGCAGGGAAGAAATGTAATTGTTCCTTGTAAAGAAAATGCAAGAGACATCTAAGGTAGAAATATAATCGTGTCATGTATGGAAGAAATGTAATTGTTCCTTTTAAAGAAAATGCAAGAATCATCTAAGGTAGAAATATAATCGTGTCATGTAGGGAAGAAATGTAATTGTTCCTTGTAAAGAAAATGCAAGAGTCATCTAAGGTAGAAATATAATCGTGTCATGTAGGGAAGAAATGTAATTGTTCCTTGTAAAGAAAATGCAAGATTCATCTAAGGTAGAAATATAATCGTGTCATGTAGGGAAGAAATGTAATTGTTCCTTGTAAAGAAAATGCAAGAGTCATCTAAGGTAGAAATATAATCGTGTCATGTAGGGATGAAATGTAATTGTTCCTTGTAAAGAAAATGCAAGAGTCATCTCAGGTAAAAATATAATCGTGTCATGTATGGAAGAAATGTAATTGTTCTTTGTAAGGAAAATGCAAGAGTCATCTAAGGTAGAAATATAATCGTGTCATGTAGGGAAGAAATGTAATTGTTCCTTGTAAAGAAAATGCAAGAGTCATCTAAGGTAGAAATATAATCGTGTCAGGTAGGGAAGAAATGTAATTGGTCCTTGTAAAGAAAATGCAAGAGTCATCTAAGGTAGAAATATAATCGTGTCATGTATGGAAGAAATGTAATTGTTCCTTGTAAAGAAAATGCAAGATTCATCTAAGGGAGAAATATAATCGTGACATGCAGGGAAGAAATGTAATTGTTCCTTGTAAAGAAAATGCAAGAGACATCTAAGGTAGAAATATAATCGTGTCATCTATGGAAGAAATGAAATTATTCTTTGTAAAGAAAATGCAAGAGTCATCTAAGGTAGAAATATAATCATGTCATGTATGGAAGAAATGTAATTTTTCCTTGTAAAGAAAATGCAAGAGTCATCTAAGGTAGAAATATAATCGTGTCAGGTAGGGAAGAAATGTAATTGTTCCTTGTAAAGAAAATGCAAGAGTCATCTAAGGTAGAAATATAATCGTGTCAGGTAGGGAAGAAATGTAATTGTTCCTTGTAAAGAAAATGCAAGAGTCATCTAAGGTAGAAATATAATCGTATCATGTAGGGAAGAAATGTAATTGTTCCTTGTAAAGAAAATGCAAGAGTCATCTAAGGTAGAATTATAATCGTGTCATGTAGGGAAGAAATGTAATTGTTCCTTGTAAAGAAAATGCAAGAGTCATCTAAGGTAGAAATATAATCGTGTCAGGTAGGGAAGAAATGTAATTGTTCCTTGTAAAGAAAATGCAAGAGTCATCTAAGGTAGAAATATAATCGTGTACTGTAGGGATGAAATGTAATTGTTCCTTGTAAAGAAAATGCAAGAGTCATCTAAGGTAGAAATATAATCGTGTCAGGTAGGGAAGAAATGTAATTGTTCCTTGTAAAGAAAATGCAAGAGTCATCTAAGGTAGAAATATAATCGTGTCATGTAGGGAAGAAATGTAATTGTTCCTTGTAAAGAAAATGCAAGAGTCATCTAAGGTAGAAATATGATCGTGTCATGTATGGAAGAAATGTAATTGTTCTTTGTAAAGATAATGCAAGAGTCATCTAAGGTAGAAATATAATCGTGTCATGTAGGGGAGAAATGTAATTGTTCTTTGTAAAGAAAATGCAAGAGTCATCTAAGGTAGAAATATAATCGTGTCAGGTAGGGAAGAAATGTAATTGTTCCTTGTAAAGAAAATGCAAGAGTCATCTAAGGTAGAAATATAATCGTGTCATGTATGGAAGAAATGTAATTGTTCCTTGTAAAGAAAATGCAAGAGTCATCTAAGGTAGAAATATAATCGTGTCAGGTAGGGAAGAAATGAAATTGTTCCTTGTAAAGAAAATGCAAGAGTCATCTAAGGTAGAAATATAATCGTGACATGCAGGGAAGAAATGTAATTGTTCCTTGTAAAGAAAATGCAAGAGTCATCTAAGGTAGAAATATAATCGTGTCATGTATGGAAGAAATGTAATTGTTCCTTGTAAAGAAAATGCAAGATTCATCTAAGGTAGAAATATAATCGTGACATGCAGGGAAGAAATGTAATTGTTCCTTGTAAAGAAAATGTAAGAGACATCTAAGGTAGAAATATAATCGTGTCAGGTAGGGAAGAAATGTAATTGTTCCTTGTAAAGAAAATGCAATAGTCATCTAAGGTAGAAATATAATCGTGTACTGTAGGGAAGAAATGTAATTGTTCCTTGTAAAGAAAATGCAAGAGTCATCTAAGGTAGAAATATAATCGTGTCAGGTAGGGAAGAAATGTAATTGTTCCTTGTAAAGAAAATGCAAGAGTCATCTAAGGTAGAAATATAATCGTGTCATGTATGGAAGAAATGTAATTGTTCCTTGTAAAGAAAATGCAAGAGTCATCTAAGGTAGAAATATAATCGTGTCATGTATGGAAGAAATGTAATTGTTCCTTGTAAAGAAAATGCACGAGTAATCTAAGGTAGAAATATAATCGTGTCAGGTAGAGAAGAAATGTAATTGTTCCTTGTAAAGAAAATGTAAGAGTCATCTAAGGTAGAAATATAATCGTGTCATTTAGGGAAGAAATGTAATTGCTCCTTGTAAAGAAAATGCAAGAGTCATCTAATGTAGAAATATAATCGTGTCAGGGAGGGAAGAAATTTAATTGTTCCTTGTAAAGAAAATGCAAGAGTCATCTAAGGTAGAAATATAATCGTGTCATTTAGGGAAGAAATGTAATTGTTCCTTGTAAAGAAAATGCAAGAGTCATCTAAGGTAGAAATATAATCGTGTCGTGTATGGAAGAAATGTAATTGTTCTTTGTAAAGAAAATGCAAGAGTCATCTAAGATAGAAATATAATCGTGTCATGTAGGGAAGAAATGTAATTGTTCCTTGTAAAGAAAATGCAAGAGTCATCTAAGGTAGAAATATAATGGTGTCAGGTAGGGAAGAAATGTAATTGTTCCTTGTAAAGAAAATGCAAGAGTCATCTAAGGTAGAAATATAATCGTGTCATGTATGGAAGAAATGTAATTGTTCTTTGTAAAGAAAATGCAAGAATCATCTAAGGTAGAAATATAATCGTGTCATGTAGGGAAGAAATGTAATTGTTCCTTGTAAAGAAAATGCAAGAATCATCTAAGGTAGAAATATAATCGTGTCATGTATGGAAGAAATGTAATTTTTTTTTGTAAAGTAAATGCAAGAGTCATCTAAGTTAGAAATATAATCGTGTCATGAATGGAAGAAATGTAATTGTTCCTTGTAAAGAAAATGCCAGAGTCATCTAAGGTAGAAATATAATCGTGTCATGTATCGAAGAAATGTAATTGTTCTTTGTAAAGAAAATGCAAGAATCATCTAAGGTAGAAATATAATCGTGTCATGTAGGGAAGAAATGTAATTGTTCCTTGTAAAGAAAATGCAAGAGTCATCTAATGTAGAAATATAATCGTGTCATTTAGGGAAGAAATGTAATTGTTCCTTGTAAAGAAAATTCAAGAGTCATCTAAGGTAGAAATATAATCGTGTCAGGTAGGGAAGAAATGTAATTGTTCCTTGTAAAGAAAATGCAAGTGTCATCTAAGGTAGAAATATAATCGTGTCATGTAGGGAAGAAATGTAATTGTTCCTTGAAAAGAAAATGCAAGAGTCATCTAAGGTAGAAATATAATCGTGTCATGTATGGAAGAAATGTAATTGTTCTTTGTAAAGAAAATGCAAGAATCATCTAAGGTAGAAATATAATCGTGTCATGTAGCCAAGAAATCTAATTGTTCCTTGTAAAGAAAATGCAAGGGTCATCTAAGGTAGAAATATAATCGTGTCAGGTAGGGAAGAAATGTAATTGTTCCTTGTAAAGAAAATGCAAGAGTCATCTAAGGTAGAAATATAATGGTGTCATGTATGGAAGAAATGTAATTGTTCCTTGTAAAGAAAATGCAAGAGTCATCTAAGGTAGAAATATAATCGTGTCAGGTAGGGAAGAAATGTAATTGTTCCTTGTAAAGAAAATGCAAGAGTCATCTAAGGTAGAAATATAATCGTGTCATGTAGGGAAGAAATGTAATTGTTCCTTGTAATGAAAATGCAAGAATCATCTAAGGTAGAAATATAATCGTGTCATGTAGGGAAGAAATGTAATTGTTCCTTGTAAAGAAAATGCAAGAATCATCTAAGGTAGAAATATAATCGTGTCATGTATGGAAGAAATGTAATTGTTTTTTGTAAAGTAAATGCAAGAGTCATCTAAGGTAGAAATATAATCGTGTCATGAAGGGAAGAAATGTAATTGTTCCTTGTAAAGGAAAATGCAAGAGTCATCTAAGGTAGAAATATAATCGTGTGATGTAGGGAAGAAATGTAATTGTTCTGTATAAAGAAAATGCAAGAGTCATCTAACGTAGAAATATAATCGTGTGATGTAGGGAAGAAATGTAATTGTTCTTTGTAAAGAAAATGCAAGAGTCATCTGAGGTAGAAATATAATCGTGTCATGTAGGGAAGAAATGAAATTGTTCCTTGTAAAGTAAATGCAAGAGTCATCGAATGTAGAAATATAATCGTGTCATGTAGGGAAGAAATGTAATTGTTCCTTGTAAAGAAAATGCAAGAGTCATGTAAGGTAGAAATATAATCGTGTCATGTAGGGATGAAATGTAATTGTTCCTTGTAAAGAAAATGCAAGAGTCATCTAAGGTAGAAATATAATCGTGTCATGTAGGGAAGAAATGTAATTGTTCTTTGTAAATAAAATGCAAGAGTCATCTAAGGTAGAAATATAATCGTGTCATGTAGGGATGAAATGTAATTGTTCCTTGTAAAGAAAATGCAAGAGTCATCTAAGGTAGAAATATAATCGTGTCATGTAGGGAAGAAATGTAATTGTTCCTTGTAAAGAAAATGCAAGAGTCATCTAAGGTAGAAATATAATCGTGTCATGTAGGGAAGAAATGTAATTGTTCTTTGTAAAGAAAATGCAAGGGTCATCTAAGGTAGAAATATAATCGTGTCATGTAGGGATGAAATGTAATTGTTCCTTGTAAAGAAAATGCAAGAGTCATCTCAGGTAAAAATATAATCGTGTCATGTAGGGAAGAAATGTAATTGTTCCTTGTAAAGAAAATGCAAGAGTCATCTAAGGTAGAAATATAATCGTGTCATGTAGGGAAGAAATGTAATTGTTCTTTGTAAAGAAAATGCAAGAGTCATCTAAGGTAGAAATATAATCGAGGCATGTAGGGAAGAAATGTAATTGTTCCTTGTAAAGTAAATGCAAGAGTCATCTAAGGTAGAAATATAATTGTGTACTCTAGGGAAGAAATGTAATTGTTCCTTGTAAAGAAAATGCAAGAGTCATCTAAGGTAGAAATATAATCGTGTCATGTATGGAAGAAATGTAATTGTTCCTTGTAAAGAAAATGCAAGAGTCATCTAAGGTAGAAATATAATCGTGTCATGTAGGGAAGAAATATAAGTGTTCCTTGTAAATAAAATGCAAGAGTCATCTAAGGTAGAAATATAATCGTGTCATGTAGGGAAGAAATGTAATTGTTCCTTGTAAAGAAAATGCAAGAGTCATCTAAGGTAGAAATATTATCGTGTCATGTATCGAAGAAATTTAATTGTTCTTTGTAAAGAAAATGCAAGAATCATCTAAGGTAGAAATATAATCGTGTCATGTAGGGAAGAAATGTAATTGTTCCTTGTAAAGAAAATGCAAGAGTCATCTAAGGTAGAAATATAATCGTGTCATGTAGGGAAGAAATGTAATTGTTCCTTGTAAAGAAAATGCAAGAGTCATCTAAGGTAGAAATATAATCGTGTCATGTATCGAAGAAATGTAATTGTTCTTTGTAAAGAAAATGCAAGAATCATCTAAGGTAGAAATATAATCGTGTCATGTAGGGAAGAAATGTAATTGTTCTTTGTAAAGAGAATGCAAGAGTCATCTAAGGTAGAAATATAATCGTGTCATGTAGGGAAGAAATGTAATTGTTCCTTGTAAAGTAAATGCAAGAGTCATCTAAGGTAGAAATATAATTGTGTACTCTAGGGAAGAAATGTAATTGTTCCTTGTAAAGAAAATGCAAGAGTCATCTAAGGTAGAAATATAATCGTGTCATGTAGGGAAGAAATGTAATTGTTCCTTGTAAAGAAAATGCAAGAGTCATCTAAGGTAGAAATATAATCGTGTCATGTAGGGAAGAAATGTAATTGTTCCTTGTAAAGAAAATGCAAGAGTCATCTAAGGTAGAAATATAATCGTGTTATGTAGGGAAGAAATATAAGTGTTCCTTGTAAATAAAATGCAAGAGTCATCTAAGGTAGAAATATAATCGTGTCATGTAGGGAACAAATATAATTGTTCCTTGTAAAGAAAATGCAAGAGTCATCTAAGGTAGAAATATAATCGTGTCATGTAGGGAAGAAATGTAATTGTTCCTTGTAAAGTAAATGCAAGAGTCATCTAAGGTAGAAATATAATTGTGTACTCTAGGGAAGAAATGTAATTGTTCCTTGTAAAGAAAATGCAAGAGTCATCTAAGGTAGAAATATAATCGTGTCATGTAGGGAAGAAATGTAATTGTTCCTTGTAAAGAAAATGCAAGAGTCATGTAAGGTAGAAATATAATCGTGTCATGTAGGGAAGAAATGTAATTGTTCCTTGTAAAGAAAATGCAAGAGTCATCTAAGGTAGAAATATAATCGTGTCATGTAGGGAAGAAATATAAGTGTTCCTTGTAAATAAAATGCAAGAGTCATCTAAGGTAGAAATATAATCGTGTCATGTAGGGAAGAAATGTAATTGTTCCTTGTAAAGAAAATGCAAGAGTCATCTAAGGTAGAATTATAATCGTGTCATGTAGGGAAGAAATGTAATTGTTCCTTGTAAAGTAAATGCAAGAGTCATCTAAGGTAGAAATATAATTGTGTACTCTAGGGAAGAAATGTAATTGTTCCTTGTAAAGAAAATGCAAGAGTCATCTAAGGTAGAAATATAATCGTGTCATGTAGGGAAGAAATGTAATTGTTCCTTGTAAAGAAAATGCAAGAGTCATCTAAGGTAGAAATATAATCGTGTCATGTAGGGAAGAAATGTAATTGTTCCTTGTAAAGAAAATGCAAGAGTCATCTAAGGTAGAAATATAATCGTGTCATGTAGGGAAGAAATGTAATTGTTCTTTGTAAAGAGAATGCAAGAGTCATCTAAGGTAGAAATATAATCGTGTCATGTAGGGAAGAAATGTAATTGTTCCTTGTAAAGTAAATGCAAGAGTCATCTAAGGTAGAAATATAATTGTGTACTCTAGGGAAGAAATGTAATTGTTCCTTGTAAAGAAAATGCAAGAGTCATCTAAGGTAGAAATATAATCGTGTCATGTAGGGAAGAAATGTAATTGTTCTTTGTAAAGAGAATGCAAGAGTCATCTCAGGTAGAAATATAATCGTGTCATGTAGGGAAGAAATGTAATTGTTCCTTGTAAAGAAAATGCAAGAGTCATCTAAGGTAGAAATATAATCGTGTCATGTAGGGAAGAAATGTAATTGTTCCTTGTAAAGAAAATGCAAGAGTCATCTAAGGTAGAAATATAATCGTGTCATGTAGGGAAGAAATATAAGTGTTCCTTGTAAATAAAATGCAAGAGTCATCTAAGGTAGAAATATAATCGTGTCATGTAGGGAAGAAATGTAATTGTTCTTTGTAAAGCGAATGCAAGAGTCATCTAAGGTAGAAATATAATCGTGTCATGTAGGGAAGAAATGTAATTGTTCCTTGTAAAGTAAATGCAAGAGTCATCTAAGGTAGAAATATAATTGTGTACTCTAGGGAAGAAATGTAATTGTTCCTTGTAAAGAAAATGCAAGAGTCATCTAAGGTAGAAATATAATCGTGTCATGTAGGGAAGAAATGTAATTGTTCTTTGTAAAGAGAATGCAAGAGTCATCTCAGGTAGAAATATAATCGTGTCATGTAGGGAAGAAATGTAATTGTTCCTTTTAAAGAAAATTCAAGAATCATCTAAGGTAGAAATATAATCGTGTCATGTAGGGAAGAAATGTAATTGTTCCTTGTAAAGAAAATGCAAGAGTCATCTAAGGTAGAAATATAATCGTGTCATGTAGGGAAGAAATGTAATTGTTCCTTTTAAAGAAAATGCAAGAATCATCTAAGGTAGAAATATAATCGTGTCATGTAGGGAAGAAATGTAATTGTTCCTTGTAAAGAAAATGCAAGAGTCATCTAACGTAGAAATATAATCGTGTCATGTAGGGAAGAAATGTAATTGTTCTTTGTAAAGAAAATGCAAGAGTCATCTAACGTAGAAATATAATCGTGTCATGTAGGGAAGAAATGTAATTGTTCCTTTTAAAGAAAATGCAAGAATCATCTAAGGTAGAAATATAATCGTGTCATGTAGGGAAGAAATGTAATTGTTCCTTGTAAAGAAAATGCAAGAGTCATCTAAGGTAGAAATATAATCGTGTCATGTAGGGAAGAAATGTAATTGTTCCTTGTAAAGTAAATGCAAGAGTCATCTAAGGTAGAAATATAATTGTGTACTCTAGGGAAGAAATGTAATTGTTCCTTGTAAAGAAAATGCAAGAGTCATCTAAGGTAGAAATATAATCGTGTCATGTAGGGAAGAAATGTAATTGTTCCTTGTAAAGAAAATGCAAGAGTCATCTAAGGTAGAAATATAATCGTGTCATGTAGGGAAGAAATGTAATTGTTCCTTGTAAAGAAAATGCAAGAGTCATCTAAGGTAGAAATATAATCGTGTCATGTAGGGAAGAAATGTAATTGTTCTTTGTAAAGAGAATGCAAGAGTCATCTAAGGTAGAAATATAATCGTGTCATGTAGGGAAGAAATGTAATTGTTCCTTGTAAAGTAAATGCAAGAGTCATCTAAGGTAGAAATATAATTGTGTACTCTAGGGAAGAAATGTAATTGTTCCTTGTAAAGAAAATGCAAGAGTCATCTAAGGTAGAAATATAATCGTGTCATGTAGGGAAGAAATGTAATTGTTCTTTGTAAAGAGAATGCAAGAGTCATCTCAGGTAGAAATATAATCGTGTCATGTAGGGAAGAAATGTAATTGTTCCTTGTAAAGAAAATGCAAGAGTCATCTAAGGTAGAAATATAATCGTGTCATGTAGGGAAGAAATGTAATTGTTCCTTGTAAAGAAAATGCAAGAGTCATCTAAGGTAGAAATATAATCGTGTCATGTAGGGAAGAAATATAAGTGTTCCTTGTAAATAAAATGCAAGAGTCATCTAAGGTAGAAATATAATCGTGTCATGTAGGGAAGAAATGTAATTGTTCTTTGTAAAGCGAATGCAAGAGTCATCTAAGGTAGAAATATAATCGTGTCATGTAGGGAAGAAATGTAATTGTTCCTTGTAAAGTAAATGCAAGAGTCATCTAAGGTAGAAATATAATTGTGTACTCTAGGGAAGAAATGTAATTGTTCCTTGTAAAGAAAATGCAAGAGTCATCTAAGGTAGAAATATAATCGTGTCATGTAGGGAAGAAATGTAATTGTTCTTTGTAAAGAGAATGCAAGAGTCATCTCAGGTAGAAATATAATCGTGTCATGTAGGGAAGAAATGTAATTGTTCCTTTTAAAGAAAATTCAAGAATCATCTAAGGTAGAAATATAATCGTGTCATGTAGGGAAGAAATGTAATTGTTCCTTGTAAAGAAAATGCAAGAGTCATCTAAGGTAGAAATATAATCGTGTCATGTAGGGAAGAAATGTAATTGTTCCTTTTAAAGAAAATGCAAGAATCATCTAAGGTAGAAATATAATCGTGTCATGTAGGGAAGAAATGTAATTGTTCCTTGTAAAGAAAATGCAAGAGTCATCTAACGTAGAAATATAATCGTGTCATGTAGGGAAGAAATGTAATTGTTCTTTGTAAAGAAAATGCAAGAGTCATCTAACGTAGAAATATAATCGTGTCATGTAGGGAAGAAATGTAATTGTTCCTTTTAAAGAAAATGCAAGAATCATCTAAGGTAGAAATATAATCGTGTCATGTAGGGAAGAAATGTAATTGTTCCTTGTAAAGAAAATGCAAGAGTCATCTAAGGTAGAAATATAATCGTGTCATGTAGGGAAGAAATGTAATTGTTCTTTGTAAAGAAAATGCAAGAGTCATCTAAGGTAGAAATATAATCGTGTCATGTAGGGAAGAAATGTAATTGTTCTTTGTAAAGAAAATGCAAGAGTCATCTAAGGTAGAAATATAATCGTGTCATGTAGGGAAGAAATGTAATTGTTCCTTGTAAAGAAAATGCAAGAGTCATCTAAGGTAGAAATATAATCGTGTCATGTAGGGAAGAAATGTAATTGTTCTTTGTAAAGAAAATGCAAGAGTCATCTAAGGTAGAAATATAATCGTGTCATGTAGGGAAGAAATGTAATTGTTCTTTGTAAAGAAAATGCAAGAATCATCTAAGGTAGAAATATAATCGTGTCAATTAGGGAAGAAATGTAATTGTTATTTGTAAAGAGAATGCAAGAGTCATCTAAGGTAGAAATATAATCGTGTCATGTAGGGAAGAAATGTAATTGTTCCTTGTAAAGAAAATGCAAGAGTCATCTAAGGTAGAAATATAATCGTGTCATGTATGGAAGAAATGTAATTGTTCCTTGTAAAGAAAATGCAAGAGTCATCTAAGGTAGAAATATAATCGTGTCATGTAGGGAAGAAATGTAATTGTTCCTTGTAAAGAAAATGCAAGAGTCATCTAAGGTAGAAATATAATCGTGTCATGTAGGGAAGAAATGTAATTGTTCCTTGTAAAGAAAATGCAAGAGTCATCTAAGGTAGAAATATAATCGTGTCAGGTAGAGAAGAAATGTAATTGTTCCTTGTAAAGAAAATGCAAGCGTCATCTAAGGTAGAAATATAATCGTGCCATTTAGGGAAGAAATGTAATTGTTCCTTGTAAAGAAAATGCAAGAGTCATCTAAGGTAGAAATATAATCGTGTCATGTAGGGAAGAAATGTAATTGTTCCTTGAAAAGAAAATGCAAGAGTCATCTAAGGTAGAAATATAATCGTGTCATGTATGGAAGAAATGTAATTGTTCTTTGTAAAGAAAATGCAAGAATCATCTAAGGTAGAAATATAATCGTGTCATGTAGGGAAGAAATGTAATTGTTCCTTGTAAAGAAAATGCAAGAGTCATCTAAGGTAGAAATATAATCGTGTCATTTAGGGAAGAAATGTAATTGTTCCTTGTAAAGAAAATGCAAGGGTCATCTAAGGTAGAAATATAATCGTGTCAGGTAGGGAAGAAATGTAATTGTTCCTTGTAAAGAAAATGCAAGAGTCATCTAAGGTAGAAATATAATGGTGTCATGTATGGAAGAAATGTAATTGTTCCTTGTAAAGAAAATGCAAGAGTCATCTAAGGTAGAAATATAATCGTGTCAGGTAGGGAAGAAATGTAATTGTTCCTTGTAAAGAAAATGCAAGAGTCATCTAAGGTAGAAATATAATCGTGTCATGTAGGGAAGAAATGTAATTGTTCCTTGTAAAGAAAATGCAAGAGTCATCTAAGGTAGAAATATAATCGTGTCATGTATGGAAGAAATGTAATTGTTCCTTGTAAAGAAAATGCAAGAGTCATCTAAGGTAGAAATATAATCGTGTCATGTAGGGAAGAAATGTAATTGTTCCTTGTAAAGAAAATGCAAGAGTCATCTAAGGTAGAAATATAATCGTGTCATGTAGGGAAGAAATGTAATTGTTCCTTGTAAAGAAAATGCAAGAGTCATCTAAGGTAGAAATATAATCGTGTCAGGTAGAGAAGAAATGTAATTGTTCCTTGTAAAGAAAATGCAAGCGTCATCTAAGGTAGAAATATAATCGTGCCATTTAGGGAAGAAATGTAATTGTTCCTTGTAAAGAAAATGCAAGAGTCATCTAAGGTAGAAATATAATCGTGTCATGTAGGGAAGAAATGTAATTGTTCCTTGAAAAGAAAATGCAAGAGTCATCTAAGGTAGAAATATAATCGTGTCATGTATGGAAGAAATGTAATTGTTCTTTGTAAAGAAAATGCAAGAATCATCTAAGGTAGAAATATAATCGTGTCATGTAGGGAAGAAATGTAATTGTTCCTTGTAAAGAAAATGCAAGAGTCATCTAAGGTAGAAATATAATCGTGTCATTTAGGGAAGAAATGTAATTGTTCCTTGTAAAGAAAATGCAAGGGTCATCTAAGGTAGAAATATAATCGTGTCAGGTAGGGAAGAAATGTAATTGTTCCTTGTAAAGAAAATGCAAGAGTCATCTAAGGTAGAAATATAATGGTGTCATGTATGGAAGAAATGTAATTGTTCCTTGTAAAGAAAATGCAAGAGTCATCTAAGGTAGAAATATAATCGTGTCAGGTAGGGAAGAAATGTAATTGTTCCTTGTAAAGAAAATGCAAGAGTCATCTAAGGTAGAAATATAATCGTGTCATGTAGGGAAGAAATGTAATTGTTCTTTGTAAAGAAAATGCAAGAATCATCTAAGGTAGAAATATAATCGTGTCATGTAGGGAAGAAATGTAATTGTTCCTTGTAATGAAAATGCAAGAATCATCTAAGGTAGAAATATAATCGTGTCATGTAGGGAAGAAATGTAATTGTTCCTTGTAAAGAAAATGCAAGAATCATCTAAGGTAGAAATATAATCGTGTCATGTATGGAAGAAATGTAATTGTTTTTTGTAAAGTAAATGCAAGAGTCATCTAAGGTAGAAATATAATCGTGTCATGAAGGGAAGAAATGTAATTGTTCCTTGTAAAGGAAAATGCA
This sequence comes from Acanthosepion lycidas, assembly GCA_963932145.1. Lineage (NCBI taxonomy): Eukaryota > Metazoa > Mollusca > Cephalopoda > Sepiida > Sepiidae > Acanthosepion > Acanthosepion lycidas. Next base: position 115,275,885 of record OZ010585.1, on the reverse strand, counting down.
AGAGTCATCTAAGGTAGAAATATAATCGTGTGATGTAGGGAAGAAATGTAATTGTTCTGTATAAAGAAAATGCAAGAGTCATCTAACGTAGAAATATAATCGTGTGATGTAGGGAAGAAATGTAATTGTTCTTTGTAAAGAAAATGCAAGAGTCATCTGAGGTAGAAATATAATCGTGTCATGTAGGGAAGAAATGTAATTGTTCCTTGTAAAGAAAATGCAAGAGTCATCGAAGGTAGAAATATAATCGTATCATGTAGGGAAGAAATGTAATTGTTCCTTGTAAAGAAAATGCAAGAGTCATCTAAGGTATAAATATAATCGTGTAAGGTAGGGAAGAAATGTAATTGTTCCTTGTAAAGAAAATGCAAGAGTCATCTAAGGTAGAAATATAATCGTGTCATGTAGGGAAGAAATGTAATTGTTCCTTGTAAAGAAAATGCAAGAGTCATCGAAGGTAGAAATATAATCGTATCATGTAGGGAAGAAATGTAATTGTTCCTTGTAAAGAAAATGCAAGAGTCATCTAAGGTAGAAATATAATTGTGTACTCTAGGGAAGAAATGTAATTGTTTCTTGTAAGTAAAATGCAAGACTCATCTAAGGTAGAAATATAATCGTGTCATTTAGGGAAGAAATGTAATTGTTCCTTGTAAAGAAAATTCAAGAGTCATCTAAGGTAGAAATATAATCGTGTAAGGTAGGGAAGAAATGTAATTGTTCCTTGTAAAGAAAATGCAAGAGTCATCTAAGGTAGAAATATAATCGTGTCATGTAGGGAAGAAATGTAATTGTTCCTTGTAAAGAAAATGCAAGAGTCATCTAAGGTAGAAATATAATCGTGTCATGTAGGGAAGAAATGTAATTGTTCCTTGAAAAGAAAATGCAAGAGTCATCTAAGGTAGAAATATAATCGTGTCATGTATGGAAGAAATGTAATTGTTCTTTGTAAAGAAAATGCAAGAATCATCTAAGGTAGAAATATAATCGTGTCATGTAGGGAAGAAATCTAATTGTTCCTTGTAAAGAAAATGCAAGGGTCATCTAAGGTAGAAATATAATCGTGTCAGGTAGGGAAGAAATGTAATTGTTCCTTGTAAAGAAAATGCAAGAGTCATCTAAGGTAGAAATATAATCGTGTCATGTAGGGAAGAAATGTAATTGTTCCTTGAAAAGAAAATGCAAGAGTCATCTATGGTAGAAATATAATCGTGTCATGTATGGAAGAAATGTAATTGTTCTTTGTAAAGAAAATGCAAGAATCATCTAAGGTAGAAATATAATCGTGTCATGTAGGGAAGAAATCTAATTGTTCCTTGTAAAGAAAATGCAAGGGTCATCTAAGGTAGAAATATAATCGTGTCAGGTAGGGAGGAAATGTAATTGTTCCTTGTAAAGAAAATGCAAGAGTCATCTAAGGTAGAAATATAATGGTGTCATGTATGGAAGAAATGTAATTGTTCCTTGTAAAGAAAATGCAAGAGTCATCTAAGGTAGAAATATAATCGTGTCAGGTAGGGAAGAAATGTAATTGTTCCTTGTAAAGAAAATGCAAGAGTCATCTAAGGTAGAAATATAATCGTGTCATGTAGGGAAGAAATGTAATTGTTCTTTGTAAAGAAAATGCAAGAATCATCTAAGGTAGAAATATAATCGTGTCATGTAGGGAAGAAATGTAATTGTTCCTTGTAATGAAAATGCAAGAATCATCTAAGGTAGAAATATAATCGTGTCATGTAGGGAAGAAATGTAATTGTTCCTTGTAAAGAAAATGCAAGAATCATCTAAGGTAGAAATATAATCGTGTCATGTATGGAAGAAATGTAATTGTTTTTTGTAAAGTAAATGCAAGAGTCATCTAAGGTAGAAATATAATCGTGTCATGAAGGGAAGAAATGTAATTGTTCCTTGTAAAGGAAAATGCAAGAGTCATCTAAGGTAGAAATATAATCGTGTGATGTAGGGAAGAAATGTTATTGTTCTGTATAAAGAAAATGCAAGAGTCATCTAACGTAGAAATATAATCGTGTGATGTAGGGAAGAAATGTAATTGTTCTTTGTAAAGAAAATGCAAGAGTCATCTGAGGTAGAAATATAATCGTGTCATGTAGGGAAGAAATGTAATTGTTCCTTGAAAAGAAAATGCAAGAGTCATCGAAGGTAGAAATATAATCGTATCATGTAGGGAAGAAATGTAATTGTTCCTTGTAAAGAAAATGCAAGAGTCATCTAAGGTATAAATATAATCGTGTCATGTAGGGAAGAAATGTAATTGTTCCTTGTAAAGAAAATGCAAGAGTCATCTAAGGTAGAAATATAATCGTGTCATGTAGGGATGAAATCTAATTGTTCCTTGTAAAGAAAATGCAAGAGTCATCTCAGGTAAAAATATAATCGTGTCATGTAGGGAAGAAATGTAATTGTTCCTTGTAAAGAAAATGCAAGAGTCATCTAAGGTAGAAATATAATCGTGTCAGGTAGGGAAGAAATGTAATTGTTCCTTGTAAAGAAAATGCAAGAGTCATCTCAGGTAAAAATATAATCGTGTCATGTAGGGAAGAAATGTAATTGTTCCTTGTAAAGAAAATGCAAGAGTCATCTAAGGTAGAAATATAATCGTGTCACGTAGGGAAGAAATGTTATTGTTCCTTGTAAAGAAAATGCAAGAGTCATCTAAGGTAGAAATATAATTGTGTACTCTAGGGAAGAAATGTAATTGTTCCTTGTAAAGAAAATGCAAGAATCATGTAAGGTAGAAATATAATCGTGTCATGTAGGATAGAAATGTAATTGTTCCTTGTAAAGAAAATGCAAGAGTCATCTAAGGTAGAAATATAATCGTGTCATTTAGGGAAGAAATGTAATTGTTCCTTGTAAAGAAAATGCAAGAGTCATCTAAGGTAGAAATATAATCGTGTCATTTAGGGAAGAAATGTAATTGTTTCTTGTAAAGAAAATGCAAGAGTCATCTAAGGTAGAAATATAATCGTGTCATGTAGGGAAGAAATGTAATTGTTCCTTGTAAAGAAAATGCAAGAGTCATCTAAGGTAGAAATATAATCGTGTCATGTATGGAAGAAATGTAATTGTTCCTTGTAAAGAAAATGCAAGAGTCATGTAAGGTAGAAATATAATCGTGTCATGTAGGGAAGAAATGTAATTGTTCCTTGTAAAGAAAATGCAAGAGTCATGTAAGGTAGAAATATAATCGTGTCATGTATGGAAGAAATGTAATTGTTCCTTGTAAAGAAAATGCAAGAGTCATGTAAGGTAGAAATATAATCGTGTCGTGTATGGAAGAAATGTAATTGTTCCTTGTAAAGAAAATGCAAGAGTCATCTAAGGTAGAAATATAATCGTGTCATGTAGGGATGAAATGTAATTGTTCTTTGTAAAGAAAATGCAAGAGTCATGTAAGGTAGAAATATAATCGTGTCATGTAGGGAAGAAATGTAATTGTTCCTTGTAAAGAAAATGCAAGAATCATCTAAGGTAGAAATATAATCGTGTCATGTAGGGATGAAATGTAATTGTTCCTTGTAAAGAAAATGCAAGAGTCATCTAAGGTAGAAATATAATCGTGTAAGGTAGGGAAGAAATGTAATTGTTCCTTGTAAAGAAAATGCAAGAGTCATCTAAGGTAGAAATATAATCGTGTCATGTAGGGAAGAAATGTAATTGTTCCTTGTAAAGAAAATGCAAGAGTCAACTAAGGTAGAAATATAATCGTGTCATGTAGGGAAGAAATGTAATTGTTCCTTGAAAAGAAAATGCAAGAGTCATCTAAGGTAGAAATATAATCGTGTCATGTATGGAAGAAATGTAATTGTTCTTTGTAAAGAAAATGCAAGAATCATCTAAGGTAGAAATATAATCGTGTCATGTAGGGAAGAAATCTAATTGTTTTTTGTAAAGTAAATGCAAGAGTCATCTAAGGTAGAAATATAATCGTGTCATGAAGGGAAGAAATGTAATTGTTCCTTGTAAAGGAAAATGCAAGAGTCATCTAAGGTAGAAATATAATCGTGTGATGTAGGGAAGAAATGTAATTGTTCTGTATAAAGAAAATGCAAGAGTCATCTAACGTAGAAATATAATCGTGTGATGTAGGGAAGAAATGTAATTGTTCTTTGTAAAGAAAATGCAAGAGTCATCTGAGGTAGAAATATAATCGTGTCATGTAGGGAAGAAATGTAATTGTTCCTTGTAAAGAAAATGCAAGAGTCATCGAAGGTAGAAATATAATCGTATCATGTAGGGAAGAAATGTAATTGTTCCTTGTAAAGAAAATGCAAGAGTCATCTAAGGTATAAATATAATCGTGTAAGGTAGGGAAGAAATGTAATTGTTCCTTGTAAAGAAAATGCAAGAGTCATCTAAGGTAGAAATATAATCGTGTCATGTAGGGAAGAAATGTAATTGTTCCTTGTAAAGAAAATGCAAGAGTCATCGAAGGTAGAAATATAATCGTATCATGTAGGGAAGAAATGTAATTGTTCCTTGTAAAGAAAATGCAAGAGTCATCTAAGGTAGAAATATAATTGTGTACTCTAGGGAAGAAATGTAATTGTTTCTTGTAAGTAAAATGCAAGACTCATCTAAGGTAGAAATATAATCGTGTCATTTAGGGAAGAAATGTAATTGTTCCTTGTAAAGAAAATTCAAGAGTCATCTAAGGTAGAAATATAATCGTGTAAGGTAGGGAAGAAATGTAATTGTTCCTTGTAAAGAAAATGCAAGAGTCATCTAAGGTAGAAATATAATCGTGTCATGTAGGGAAGAAATGTAATTGTTCCTTGTAAAGAAAATGCAAGAGTCATCTAAGGTAGAAATATAATCGTGTCATGTAGGGAAGAAATGTAATTGTTCCTTGAAAAGAAAATGCAAGAGTCATCTAAGGTAGAAATATAATCGTGTCATGTATGGAAGAAATGTAATTGTTCTTTGTAAAGAAAATGCAAGAATCATCTAAGGTAGAAATATAATCGTGTCATGTAGGGAAGAAATCTAATTGTTCCTTGTAAAGAAAATGCAAGGGTCATCTAAGGTAGAAATATAATCGTGTCAGGTAGGGAAGAAATGTAATTGTTCCTTGTAAAGAAAATGCAAGAGTCATCTAAGGTAGAAATATAATCGTGTCATGTAGGGAAGAAATGTAATTGTTCCTTGAAAAGAAAATGCAAGAGTCATCTAAGGTAGAAATATAATCGTGTCATGTATGGAAGAAATGTAATTGTTCTTTGTAAAGAAAATGCAAGAATCATCTAAGGTAGAAATATAATCGTGTCATGTAGGGAAGAAATCTAATTGTTCCTTGTAAAGAAAATGCAAGGGTCATCTAAGGTAGAAATATAATCGTGTCAGGTAGGGAAGAAATGTAATTGTTCCTTGTAAAGAAAATGCAAGAGTCATCTAAGGTAGAAATATAATGGTGTCATGTATGGAAGAAATGTAATTGTTCCTTGTAAAGAAAATGCAAGAGTCATCTAAGGTAGAAATATAATCGTGTCAGGTAGGGAAGAAATGTAATTGTTCCTTGTAAAGAAAATGCAAGAGTCATCTAAGGTAGAAATATAATCGTGTCATGTATGGAAGAAATGTAATTGTTCTTTGTAAAGAAAATGCAAGAATCATCTAAGGTAGAAATATAATCGTGTCATGTAGGGAAGAAATGTAATTGTTCCTTGTAATGAAAATGCAAGAATCATCTAAGGTAGAAATATAATCGTGTCATGTAGGGAAGAAATGTAATTGTTCCTTGTAAAGAAAATGCAAGAATCATCTAAGGTAGAAATATAATCGTGTCATGTATGGAAGAAATGTAATTGTTTTTTGTAAAGTAAATGCAAGAGTCATCTAAGGTAGAAATATAATCGTGTCATGAAGGGAAGAAATGTAATTGTTCCTTGTAAAGGAAAATGCAAGAGTCATCTAAGGTAGAAATATAATCGTGTGATGTAGGGAAGAAATGTAATTGTTCTGTATAAAGAAAATGCAAGAGTCATCTAACGTAGAAATATAATCGTGTGATGTAGGGAAGAAATGTAATTGTTCTTTGTAAAGAAAATGCAAGAGTCATCTGAGGTAGAAATATAATCGTGTCATGTAGGGAAGAAATGTAATTGTTCCTTGAAAAGAAAATGCAAGAGTCATCGAAGGTAGAAATATAATCGTATCATGTAGGGAAGAAATGTAATTGTTCCTTGTAAAGAAAATGCAAGAGTCATCTAAGGTATAAATATAATCGTGTCATGTAGGGAAGAAATGTAATTGTTCCTTGTAAAGAAAATGCAAGAGTCATCTAAGGTAGAAATATAATCGTGTCATGTAGGGATGAAATGTAATTGTTCCTTGTAAAGAAAATGCAAGAGTCATCTCAGGTAAAAATATAATCGTGTCATGTAGGGAAGAAATGTAATTGTTCCTTGTAAAGAAAATGCAAGAGTCATCTAAGGTAGAAATATAATCGTGTCAGGTAGGGAAGAAATGTAATTGTTCCTTGTAAAGAAAATGCAAGAGTCATCTCAGGTAAAAATATAATCGTGTCATGTAGGGAAGAAATGTAATTGTTCCTTGTAAAGAAAATGCAAGAGTCATCTAAGGTAGAAATATAATCGTGTCACGTAGGGAAGAAATGTTATTGTTCCTTGTAAAGAAAATGCAAGAGTCATCTAAGGTAGAAATATAATTGTGTACTCTAGGGAAGAAATGTAATTGTTCCTTGTAAAGAAAATGCAAGAATCATGTAAGGTAGAAATATAATCGTGTCATGTAGGATAGAAATGTAATTGTTCCTTGTAAAGAAAATGCAAGAGTCATCTAAGGTAGAAATATAATCGTGTCATTTAGGGAAGAAATGTAATTGTTCCTTGTAAAGAAAATGCAAGAGTCATCTAAGGTAGAAATATAATCGTGTCATTTAGGGAAGAAATGTAATTGTTTCTTGTAAAGAAAATGCAAGAGTCATCGAAGGTAGAAATATAATCGTATCATGTAGGGAAGAAATGTAATTGTTCCTTGTAAAGAAAATGCAAGAGTCATCTAAGGTATAAATATAATCGTGTAAGGTAGGGAAGAAATGTAATTGTTCCTTGTAAAGAAAATGCAAGAGTCATCTAAGGTAGAAATATAATCGTGTCATGTAGGGAAGAAATGTAATTGTTCCTTGTAAAGAAAATGCAAGAGTCATCGAAGGTAGAAATATAATCGTATCATGTAGGGAAGAAATGTAATTGTTCCTTGTAAAGAAAATGCAAGAGTCATCTAAGGTAGAAATATAATTGTGTACTCTAGGGAAGAAATGTAATTGTTTCTTGTAAGTAAAATGCAAGACTCATCTAAGGTAGAAATATAATCGTGTCATTTAGGGAAGAAATGTAATTGTTCCTTGTAAAGAAAATTCAAGAGTCATCTAAGGTAGAAATATAATCGTGTAAGGTAGGGAAGAAATGTAATTGTTCCTTGTAAAGAAAATGCAAGAGTCATCTAAGGTAGAAATATAATCGTGTCATGTAGGGAAGAAATGTAATTGTTCCTTGTAAAGAAAATGCAAGAGTCATCTAAGGTAGAAATATAATCGTGTCATGTAGGGAAGAAATGTAATTGTTCCTTGAAAAGAAAATGCAAGAGTCATCTAAGGTAGAAATATAATCGTGTCATGTATGGAAGAAATGTAATTGTTCTTTGTAAAGAAAATGCAAGAATCATCTAAGGTAGAAATATAATCGTGTCATGTAGGGAAGAAATCTAATTGTTCCTTGTAAAGAAAATGCAAGGGTCATCTAAGGTAGAAATATAATCGTGTCAGGTAGGGAAGAAATGTAATTGTTCCTTGTAAAGAAAATGCAAGAGTCATCTAAGGTAGAAATATAATCGTGTCATGTAGGGAAGAAATGTAATTGTTCCTTGAAAAGAAAATGCAAGAGTCATCTAAGGTAGAAATATAATCGTGTCATGTATGGAAGAAATGTAATTGTTCTTTGTAAAGAAAATGCAAGAATCATCTAAGGTAGAAATATAATCGTGTCATGTAGGGAAGAAATCTAATTGTTCCTTGTAAAGAAAATGCAAGGGTCATCTAAGGTAGAAATATAATCGTGTCAGGTAGGGAAGAAATGTAATTGTTCCTTGTAAAGAAAATGCAAGAGTCATCTAAGGTAGAAATATAATGGTGTCATGTATGGAAGAAATGTAATTGTTCCTTGTAAAGAAAATGCAAGAGTCATCTAAGGTAGAAATATAATCGTGTCAGGTAGGGAAGAAATGTAATTGTTCCTTGTAAAGAAAATGCAAGAGTCATCTAAGGTAGAAATATAATCGTGTCATGTAGGGAAGAAATGTAATTGTTCTTTGTAAAGAAAATGCAAGAATCATCTAAGGTAGAAATATAATCGTGTCATGTAGGGAAGAAATGTAATTGTTCCTTGTAATGAAAATGCAAGAATCATCTAAGGTAGAAATATAATCGTGTCATGTAGGGAAGAAATGTAATTGTTCCTTGTAAAGAAAATGCAAGAATCATCTAAGGTAGAAATATAATCGTGTCATGTATGGAAGAAATGTAATTGTTTTTTGTAAAGTAAATGCAAGAGTCATCTAAGGTAGAAATATAATCGTGTCATGAAGGGAAGAAATGTAATTGTTCCTTGTAAAGGAAAATGCAAGAGTCATCTAAGGTAGAAATATAATCGTGTGATGTAGGGAAGAAATGTAATTGTTCTGTATAAAGAAAATGCAAGAGTCATCTAACGTAGAAATATAATCGTGTGATGTAGGGAAGAAATGTAATTGTTCTTTGTAAAGAAAATGCAAGAGTCATCTGAGGTAGAAATATAATCGTGTCATGTAGGGAAGAAATGTAATTGTTCCTTGAAAAGAAAATGCAAGAGTCATCGAAGGTAGAAATATAATCGTATCATGTAGGGAAGAAATGTAATTGTTCCTTGTAAAGAAAATGCAAGAGTCATCTAAGGTATAAATATAATCGTGTCATGTAGGGAAGAAATGTAATTGTTCCTTGTAAAGAAAATGCAAGAGTCATCTAAGGTAGAAATATAATCGTGTCATGTAGGGATGAAATGTAATTGTTCCTTGTAAAGAAAATGCAAGAGTCATCTCAGGTAAAAATATAATCGTGTCATGTAGGGAAGAAATGTAATTGTTCCTTGTAAAGAAAATGCAAGAGTCATCTAAGGTAGAAATATAATCGTGTCAGGTAGGGAAGAAATGTAATTGTTCCTTGTAAAGAAAATGCAAGAGTCATCTCAGGTAAAAATATAATCGTGTCATGTAGGGAAGAAATGTAATTGTTCCTTGTAAAGAAAATGCAAGAGTCATCTAAGGTAGAAATATAATCGTGTCACGTAGGGAAGAAATGTTATTGTTCCTTGTAAAGAAAATGCAAGAGTCATCTAAGGTAGAAATATAATTGTGTACTCTAGGGAAGAAATGTAATTGTTCCTTGTAAAGAAAATGCAAGAATCATGTAAGGTAGAAATATAATCGTGTCATGTAGGATAGAAATGTAATTGTTCCTTGTAAAGAAAATGCAAGAGTCATCTAAGGTAGAAATATAATCGTGTCATTTAGGGAAGAAATGTAATTGTTCCTTGTAAAGAAAATGCAAGAGTCATCTAAGGTAGAAATATAATCGTGTCATTTAGGGAAGAAATGTAATTGTTTCTTGTAAAGAAAATGCAAGAGTCATCTAAGGTAGAAATATAATCGTGTCATGTAGGGAAGAAATGTAATTGTTCCTTGTAAAGAAAATGCAAGAGTCATCTAAGGTAGAAATATAATCGTGTCATGTATGGAAGAAATGTAATTGTTCCTTGTAAAGAAAATGCAAGAGTCATGTAAGGTAGAAATATAATCGTGTCATGTAGGGAAGAAATGTAATTGTTCCTTGTAAAGAAAATGCAAGAGTCATGTAAGGTAGAAATATAATCGTGTCATGTATGGAAGAAATGTAATTGTTCCTTGTAAAGAAAATGCAAGAGTCATGTAAGGTAGAAATATAATCGTGTCGTGTATGGAAGAAATGTAATTGTTCCTTGTAAAGAAAATGCAAGAGTCATCTAAGGTAGAAATATAATCGTGTCATGTAGGGATGAAATGTAATTGTTCTTTGTAAAGAAAATGCAAGAGTCATGTAAGGTAGAAATATAATCGTGTCATGTAGGGAAGAAATGTAATTGTTCCTTGTAAAGAAAATGCAAGAATCATCTAAGGTAGAAATATAATCGTGTCATGTAGGGATGAAATGTAATTGTTCCTTGTAAAGAAAATGCAAGAGTCATCTAATGTAGAAATATAATCGTGTCATGTAGGGAAGAAATGTAATTGTTCTTTGTAAAGAAAATGCAAGAGTCATCTCAGGTAAAAATATAATCGTGTCATGTAGGGAAGAAATGTAATTGTTCCTTGTAAAGAAAATGCAAGAGTCATCTAAGGTAGAAATATAATCGTGTCATGTATGGAAGAAATGTAATTGTTCCTTGTAAAGAAAATGCAAGAGTCATCTAAGGTAGAAATATAATCGTGTCATGTAGGGATGAAATGTAATTGTTCTTTGTAAAGAAAATGCAAGAGTCATGTAAGGTAGAAATATAATCGTGTCATGTAGGGAAGAAATGTAATTGTTCCTTGTAAAGAAAATGCAAGAGTCATCTAAGGTAGAAATATAATCGTGTCATGTAGGGATGAAATGTAATTGTTCCTTGTAAAGAAAATGCAAGAGTCATCTAAGGTAGAAATATAATCGTGTCATGTAGGGAAGAAATGTAATTGTTCCTTGTAAAGAAAATGCAAGAGTCATCTAAGGTAGAAATATAATCGTGACATGCAGGGAAGAAATGTAATTGTTCCTTGTAAAGAAAATGCAAGAGTCATGTAAGGTAGAAATATAATCGTGTCGTGTATGGAAGAAATGTAATTGTTCCTTGTAAAGAAAATGCAAGAGTCATCTAAGTTAGAAATATAATCGTGTCATGTAGGGAAGAAATGTAATTGTTCCTTGTAAAGAAAATGCAAGAGTCATCTAAGGTAGAAATATAATCGTGTCATTTAGGGAAGAAATGTAATTGTTTCTTGTAAAGAAAATGCAAGAGTCATCTAAGGTAGAAATATAATCGTGTCATGTAGGGAAGAAATGTAATTGTTCCTTGTAAAGAAAATGCAAGAGTCATCTAAGGTAGAAATATAATCGTGTCATGTATGGAAAAAATGTAATTGTTCCTTGTAAAGAAAATGCAAGAGTCATCTAAGGTAGAAATATAATCGTGACATGCAGGGAAGAAATGTAAATGTTCCTTGTAAAGAAAATGCAAGAGTCATCTAAGGTAGAAATATAATCGTGTCAGGTAGGGAAGAAATGAAATTGTTCTTTCTAAAGAAAATGAAATAGTCATCTAAGGTAGAAATATAATCGTGTCATGTATGGAAGAAATGTAATTGTTCCTTGTAAAGAAAATGCAAGAGTCATGTAAGGTAGAAATATAATCGTGTCATGTATGGAAGAAATGTAATTGTTCCTTGTAAAGAAAATGCAAGAGTCATGTAATGTAGAAATATAATCGTGTCGTGTATGGAAGAAATGTAATTGTTCCTTGTAAAGAAAATGCAAGAGTCATCTAAGGTAGAAATATAATCGTGTCATGTAGGGATGAAATGTAATTGTTCTTTGTAAAGAAAATGCAAGAGTCATGTAAGGTAGAAATATAATCGTGTCATGTAGGGAAGAAATGTAATTGTTCCTTGTAAAGAAAATGCAAGAGTCATCTAAGGTAGAAATATAATCGTGTCATGTATGGAAGAAATGTAATTGTTCCTTGTAAAGAAAATGCAAGAGTCATGTAAGGTAGAAATATAATCGTGTCATGTAGGGAAGAAATGTAATTGTTCCTTGTAAAGAAAATGCAAGAGTCATCTAAGGTAGAAATATAATCGTGTCATGTATGGAAGAAATGTAATTGTTCCTTGTAAAGAAAATGCAAGAGTCATGTAAGGTAGAAATATAATCGTGTCGTGTATGGAAGAAATGTAATTGTTCCTTGTAAAGAAAATGCAAGAGTCATCTAAGTTAGAAATATAATCGTGTCATGTAGGGAAGAAATGTAATTGTTCCTTGTAAAGAAAATGCAAGAGTCATCTAAGGTAGAAATATAATCGTGTCATTTAGGGAAGAAATGTAATTGTTTCTTGTAAAGAAAATGCAAGAGTCATCTAAGGTAGAAATATAATCGTGTCATGTAGGGAAGAAATGTAATTGTTCCTTGTAAAGAAAATGCAAGAGTCATCTAAGGTAGAAATATAATCGTGTCATGTATGGAAAAAATGTAATTGTTCCTTGTAAAGAAAATGCAAGAGTCATCTAAGGTAGAAATATAATCGTGACATGCAGGGAAGAAATGTAAATGTTCCTTGTAAAGAAAATGCAAGAGTCATCTAAGGTAGAAATATAATCGTGTCAGGTAGGGAAGAAATGAAATTGTTCTTTCTAAAGAAAATGAAATAGTCATCTAAGGTAGAAATATAATCGTGTCATGTATGGAAGAAATGTAATTGTTCCTTGTAAAGAAAATGCAAGAGTCATGTAAGGTAGAAATATAATCGTGTCGTGTATGGAAGAAATGAAATTGTTCTTTGTAAAGAAAATGCAAGAGTCATCTAAGGTAGAAATATAATCGTGTCATGTATGGAAGAAATGTAATTGTTCTTTGTAAAGAAAATGCAAGAATCATCTAAGGTAGAAATATAATCGTGTCATGTAGGGAAGAAATCTAATTGTTCCTTGTAAAGAAAATGCAAGAATCATCTAAGGTAGAAATATAATCGTGTCATGTAGGGAAGAAATCTAATTGTTCCTTGTAAAGAAAATGCAAGAATCATCTCAGGTAGAAATATAATCGTGTCATGTATGGAAGAAATGTAATTGTTCTTTGTAAAGAAAATGCAAGAGTCATCTAAGGTAGAAATATAATCGTGTCATGAAGGGATGAAATGTAATTGTTCCTTGTAAAGAAAATGCAAGAGTCATCTAAGGTAGAAATATAATCGTGTCATGTAGGGATAAAATGTAATTGTTCCTTGTAAAGAAAATGCAAGAGTCATGTAAGGTAGAAATATAATCGTGTCATGTAGGGAAGAAATGTAATTGTTCTTTGTAAAGAAAATGCAAGAGTCATGTAAGGTAGAAATATAATCGTGTCGTGTATGGAAGAAATGTAATTGTTCTTTGTAAAGAAAATGCAAGAGTCATCTAAGGTAGAAATATAATCGTGTCATGTATGGAAGAAATGTAATTGTTCTTTGTAAAGAAAATGCAAGAATCATCTAAGGTAGAAATATAATCGTGTCATGTAGGGAAGAAATCTAATTGTTCCTTGTAAAGAAAATGCAAGAATCATCTAAGGTAGAAATATAATCGTGTCATGTAGGGAAGAAATCTAATTGTTCCTTGTAAAGAAAATGCAAGAATCATCTCAGGTAGAAATATAATCGTGTCATGTATGGAAGAAATGTAATTGTTCTTTGTAAAGAAAATGCAAGAGTCATCTAAGGTAGAAATATAATCGTGTCATGTAGGGATGAAATGTAATTGTTCTTTGTAAAGAAAATGCAAGAGTCATGTAAGGTAGAAATATAATCGTGTCATGTAGGGAAGAAATGTAATTGTTCCTTGTAAAGAAAATGCAAGAGTCATCTAAGGTAGAAATATAATCGTGTCGTGTAGGGAAGAAATGAAATTGTTCCTTGTAAAGAAAATGCAAGAGTCATGTAAGGTAGAAATATAATCGTGTCGTGTATGGAAGAAATGAAATTGTTCCTTGTAAAGAAAATGCAAGAGTCATGTAAGGTAGAAATATAATCGTGTCGTGTATGGAAGAAATGTAATTGTTCCTTGTAAAGAAAATGCAAGAGTCATCTAAGTTAGAAATATAATCGTGTCATGTAGGGAAGAAATGTAAATGTTCCTTGTAAAGAAAATGCAAGAGTCATGTAAGGTAGAAATATAATCGTGTCATGTATGGAAAAAATGTAATTGTTCCTTGTAAAGAAAATGCAAGAGTCATCTATGGTAGAAATATAATCGTGACATGCAGGGAAGAAATGTAAATGTTCCTTGTAAAGAAAATGCAAGAGTCATCTAAGGTAGAAATATAATCGTGTCAGGTAGGGAAGAAATGAAATTGTTCTTTCTAAAGAAAATGCAATAGTCATCTAAGGTAGAAATATAATCGTGTCATGTATGGAAGAAATGTAATTGTTCCTTGTAAAGAAAATGCAAGAGTCATGTAAGGTAGAAATATAATCGTGTCGTGTATGGAAGAAATGAAATTGTTCTTTGTAAAGAAAATGCAAGAGTCATCTAAGGTAGAAATATAATCGTGTCATGTATGGAAGAAATGTAATTGTTCTTTGTAAAGAAAATGCAAGAATCATCTAAGGTAGAAATATAATCGTGTCATGTAGGGAAGAAATCTAATTGTTCCTTGTAAAGAAAATGCAAGAATCATCTAAGGTAGAAATATAATCGTGTCATGTAGGGAAGAAATCTAATTGTTCCTTGTAAAGAAAATGCAAGAATCATCTCAGGTAGAAATATAATCGTGTCATGTATGGAAGAAATGTAATTGTTCTTTGTAAAGAAAATGCAAGAGTCATCTAAGGTAGAAATATAATCGTGTCATGTAGGGAAGAAATGTAATTGTTCTTTGTAAAGAAAATGCAAGGGTCATCTAAGGTAGAAATATAATCGTGTCAGGTAGGGAAGAAATGTAATTGTTCCTTGTAAAGAAAATGCAAGAGTCATCTAAGGTAGAAATATAATGGTGTCATGTATGGAAGAAATGTAATTGTTCTTTGTAAAGAAAATGCAAGAGTCATCTAAGGTAGAAATATAATCGTGTCATGTAGGGAAGAAATCTAATTGTTCCTTGTAAAGAAAATGCAAGGGTCATCTAAGGTAGAAATATAATCGTTTCAGGTAGGGAAGAAATGTAATTGTTCCTTGTAAAGAAAATGCAAGAGTCATCTAAGGTAGAAATATAATGGTGTCATGTATGGAAGAAATGTAATTGTTCCTTGTAAAGAAAATGCAAGAGTAATCTAAGGTAGAAATATAATCGTGTCATGTATGGAAGAAATGTAATTGTTCCTTGTAAAGAAAATGCAAGAGTCATCTAAGGTAGAAATATAATCGTGTCATGTAGGGAAGAAATGTAATTGTTCTTTGTAAAGAAAATGCAAGAGTCATCTAAGGTAGAAATATAATCGTGTCATGTATGGAAGAAATCTAATTGTTCCTTGTAAAGAAAATGCAAGAGTCATCTAAGGTAGAAATATAATCGTGTCATGTAGGGAAGAAATCTAATTGTTCCTTGTAAAGAAAATGCAAGGGTCATCTAAGGTAGAAATATAATCGTGTCAGGTAGGGAAGAAATGTAATTGTTCCTTGTAAAGAAAATGCAAGAGTCATCTAAGGTAGAAATATAATCGTGTCATGTAGGGATGAAATGTAATTGTTCCTTGTAAAGAAAATGCAAGAGTCATCTAAGGTAGAAATATAATCGTGTCATGTAGGGAAGAAATGTAATTGTTCCTTGTAAAGAAAATGCAAGGGTCATCTAAGGTAGAAATATAATCGTGTCAGGTAGGGAAGAAATGTAATTGTTCCTTGTAAAGAAAATGCAAGAGTCATCTAAGGTAGAAATATAATGGTGTCATGTATGGAAGAAATGTAATTGTTCCTTGTAAAGAAAATGCAAGAGTAATCTAAGGTAGAAATATAATCTTGTCATGTATGGAAGAAATGTAATTGTTCTTTGTAAAGAAAATGCAAGAGTCATCTAAGGTAGAAATATAATCGTGTCATGTAGGGAAGAAATGTAATTGTTCCTTGTAAAGAAAATGCAAGAGTCATCTAAGGTAGAAATATAATCGTGTCATGTAGGGAAGAAATGTAATTGTTCTTTGTAAAGAAAATGCAAGAGTCATCTAAGGTAGAAATATAATCGTGTCATGTATGGAAGAAATGTAATTGTTCCTTGTAAAGAAAATGCAAGAGTCATCTAAGGTAGAAATATAATCGTGTCAGGTAGGGAAGAAATGTAATTGTTCCTTGTAAAGAAAATGCAAGAGTCATCTAAGGTAGAAATATAATCGTGTCATGTATGGAAGAAATGTAATTGTTCCTTGTAAAGAAAATGCAAGAGTCATCTAAGGTAGAAATATAATCGTGTCATGTAGGGAAGAAATGTAATTGTTCCTTGTAAAGAAAATGCAAGAGTCATCTAAGGTAGAAATATAATCGTGTCATGTAGGGAAGAAATGTAATTGTTCCTTGTAAAGAAAATGCAAGAGTCATCTAAGGTAGAAATATAATCGTGTCATGTAGGGATGAAATGTAATTGTGCCTTGTAAAGAAAATGCAAGAGTCATCTCAGGTAAAAATATAATCGTGTCATGTAGGGAAGAAATGTAATTGTTCCTTGTAAAGAAAATGCAAGAGTCATCTAAGGTAGAAATATAATCGTGTCATGTATGGAAGAAATGTAATTGTTCCTTGTAAAGAAAATGCAAGAGTCATCTAAGGTAGAAATATAATCGTGTCATGTAGGGATGAAATGTAATTGTTCCTTGTAAAGAAAATGCAAGAGTCATCTAAGGTAAAAATATAATCGTGTCATGTATGGAAGAAATGTAATTGTTCCTTGTAAAGAAAATGCAAGAGTCATGTAAGGTAGAAATATAATCGTGTCATGTATGGAAGAAATGTAATTGTTCCTTGTAAAGAAAATGCAAGAGTCATCTAAGGTAGAAATATAATCGTGTCATGTAGGGAAGAAATGTAATTGTTCCTTGTAAAGAAAATGCAAGAATCATCTAAGGTAGAAATATAATCGTGTCATGTAGGGAAGAAATGTAATTGTTCCTTGTAAAGAAAATGCAAGAGTCATCTCAGGTAAAAATATAATCGTGTCATGTAGGGAAGAAATGTAATTGTTCCTTGTAAATAAAATGCAAGAGTCATCTAAGGTAGAAATATAATCGTGTCATGTAGGGAAGAAATGTAATTGTTCTTTGTAAAGAAAATGCAAGAGTCATCTAAGGTAGAAATATAATCGTGTCAGGTAGGGAAGAAATGTAATTGTTCCTTGTAAAGAAAATGCAAGAGTCATCTAAGGTAGAAATATAATCGTGTCAGGTAGGGAAGAAATGTAATTGTTCCTTGTAAAGAAAATGCAAGAGTCATCTCAGGTAAAAATATAATCGTGTCATGTAGGGAAGAAATGTAATTGTTCCTTGTAAATAAAATGCAAGAGTCATCTAAGGTAGAAATATAATCGTGTCATGTAGGGAAGAAATGTAATTGTTCTTTGTAAAGAAAATGCAAGAGTCATCTAAGGTAGAAATATAATCGTGTCAGGTAGGGAAGAAATGTAATTGTTCCTTGTAAAGAAAATGCAAGAGTCATCTAAGGTAGAAATATAATCGTGTCATGTAGGGAAGAAATGTAATTGTTCCTTGTAAAGAAAATGCAAGAGTCATCTAAGGTAGAAATATAATCGTGTCAGGTAGGGAAGAAATGTAATTGTTCCTTGTAAAGAAAATGCAAGAGTCATCTAAGGTAGAAATATAATCGTATCATGTAGGGAAGAAATGTAATTGTTCCTTGTAAAGAAAATGCAAGAGTCATCTAAGGTAGAAATATAATGGTGTCATGTATGGAAGAAATGTAATTGTTCCTTGTAAAGAAAATGCAAGAGTAATCTAAGGTAGAAATATAATCTTGTCATGTATGGAAGAAATGTAATTGTTCTTTGTAAAGAAAATGCAAGAGTCATCTAAGGTAGAAATATAATCGTGTCATGTAGGGAAGAAATGTAATTGTTCCTTGTAAATAAAATGCAAATGTCATCTAAGGTAAAAATATAATCGTGTCATGTAGGGAAGAAATGTAATTGTTCCCTGTAAAGAAAATGCAAGAGTCATCTAAGGTAGAAATATAATCGTGTCATGTAGGGAAGAAATGTAATTGTTCTTTGTAAAGAAAATGCAAGAGTCATCTAAGGTAGAAATATAATCGTGTCATGTAGGGAAGAAATGTAATTGTTCCTTGTAAAGAAAATGCAAGAGTCATCTAAGGTAGAAATATAATCGTGTCATGTAGGGATGAAATGTAATTGTTCCTTGTAAAGAAAATGCAAGAGTCATCTCAGGTAAAAATATAATCGTGTCATGTAGGGAAGAAATGTAATTGTTCCTTGTAAAGAAAATGCAAGAGTCATCTAAGGTAGAAATATAATCGTGTCAGGTAGGGAAGAAATGTAATTGTTCCTTGTAAAGAAAATGCAAGAGTCATCTCAGGTAAAAATATAATCGTGTCATGTAGGGAAGAAATGTAATTGTTCCTTGTAAATAAAATGCAAGAGTCATCTAAGGTAGAAATATAATCGTGTCATGTAGGGAAGAAATGTAATTGTTCTTTGTAAAGAAAATGCAAGAGTCATCTAAGGTAGAAATATAATCGTGTCAGGTAGGGAAGAAATGTAATTGTTCCTTGTAAAGAAAATGCAAGAGTCATCTAAGGTAGAAATATAATCGTGTCATGTAGGGAAGAAATGTAATTGTTCCTTGTAAAGAAAATGCAAGAGTCATCTAAGGTAGAAATATAATCGTGTCATGTAGGGAAGAAATGTAATTGTTCCTTGTAAAGAAAATGCAAGAGTCATCTAAGGTAGAAATATAATCGTGTCATGTAGGGATGAAATGTAATTGTTCCTTGTAAAGAAAATGCAAGAGTCATCTCAGGTAAAAATATAATCGTGTCATGTAGGGAAGAAATGTAATTGTTCCTTGTAAAGAAAATGCAAGAGTCATCTAAGGTAGAAATATAATCGTGTCAGGTAGGGAAGAAATGTAATTGTTCCTTGTAAAGAAAATGCAAGAGTCATCTCAGGTAAAAATATAATCGTGTCATGTAGGGAAGAAATGTAATTGTTCCTTGTAAATAAAATGCAAGAGTCATCTAAGGTAGAAATATAATCGTGTCATGTAGGGAAGAAATGTAATTGTTCTTTGTAAAGAAAATGCAAGAGTCATCTAAGGTAGAAATATAATCGTGTCAGGTAGGGAAGAAATGTAATTGTTCCTTGTAAAGAAAATGCAAGAGTCATCTAAGGTAGAAATATAATCGTGTCATGTAGGGAAGAAATGTAATTGTTCCTTGTAAAGAAAATGCAAGAGTCATCTAAGGTAGAAATATAATCGTGTCATGTAGGGAAGAAATGTAATTGTTCCTTGTAAAGAAAATGCAAGAGTCATCTAAGGTAGAAATATAATCGTATCATGTAGGGAAGAAATGTAATTGTTCCTTGTAAAGAAAATGCAAGAGTCATCTAAGGCAGAAATATAATGGTGTCATGTATGGAAGAAATGTAATTGTTCCTTGTAAAGAAAATGCAAGAGTAATCTAAGGTAGAAATATAATCTTGTCATGTATGGAAGAAATGTAATTGTTCTTTGTAAAGAAAATGCAAGAGTCATCTAAGGTAGAAATATAATCGTGTCATGTAGGGAAGAAATGTAATTGTTCCTTGTAAAGAAAATGCAAGAGTCATCTAAGGTAGAAATATAATCGTGTCATGTAGGGAAGAAATGTAATTGTTCCTTGTAAAGAAAATGCAAGAGTCATCTAAGGTAGAAATATAATCGTGTCATGTAGGGAAGAAATGTAATTGTTCCTTGTAAATAAAATGCAAGTGTCATCTAAGGTAAAAATATAATCGTGTCATGTAGGGAAGAAATGTAATTGTTCCCTGTAAAGAAAATGCAAGAGTCATCTAAGGTAGAAATATAATCGTGTCATGTAGGGAAGAAATGTAATTGTTCCTTGTAAAGAAAATGCAAGAGTCATCTCAGGTAAAAATATAATCGTGTCATGTAGGGAAGAAATGTAATTGTTCCTTGTAAATAAAATGCAAGTGTCATCTAAGGTAGAAATATAATCGTGTCATGTAGGGAAGAAATGTAATTGTTCCTTGTAAAGAAAATGCAAGAGTCATCTAAGGTAGAAATATAATCGTGTCATGTATGGAAGAAATGTAATTGTTCCTTGTAAAGAAAATGCAAGAGTCATCTCAGGTAAAAATATAATCGTGTCATGTAGGGAAGAAATGTAATTGTTCCTTGTAAATAAAATGCAAGAGTCATCTAAGGTAGAAATATAATCGTGTCATGTAGGGAAGAAATGTAATTGTTCCTTGTAAAGAAAATGCAAGAGTCATCTAAGGTAGAAATATAATCGTGTCATGTATGGAAGAAATGTAATTGTTCCTTGTAAAGAAAATGCAAGAGTCATCTCAGGTAAAAATATAATCGTGTCATGTAGGGAAGAAATGTAATTGTTCCTTGTAAATAAAATGCAAGAGTCATCTAAGGTAGAAATATAATCGTGTCATGTAGGGAAGAAATGTAATTGTTCTTTGTAAAGAAAATGCAAGAGTCATCTAAGGTAGAAATATAATCGTGTCAGGTAGGGAAGAAATGTAATTGTTCCTTGTAAAGAAAATGCAAGAGTCATCTAAGGTAGAAATATAATCGTGTCATGTAGGGAAGAAATGTAATTGTTCCTTGTAAAGAAAATGCAAGAGTCATCTAAGGTAGAAATATAATCGTGTCATGTAGGGAAGAAATGTAATTGTTCCTTGTAAAGAAAATGCAAGAGTCATCTAAGGTAGAAATATAATCGTATCATGTAGGGAAGAAATGTAATTGTTCCTTGTAAAGAAAATGCAAGAGTCATCTAAGGTAGAAATATAATGGTGTCATGTATGGAAGAAATGTAATTGTTCCTTGTAAAGAAAATGCAAGAGTAATCTAAGGTAGAAATATAATCTTGTCATGTATGGAAGAAATGTAATTGTTCTTTGTAAAGAAAATGCAAGAGTCATCTAAGGTAGAAATATAATCGTGTCATGTAGGGAAGAAATGTAATTGTTCCTTGTAAATAAAATGCAAGTGTCATCTAAGGTAAAAATATAATCGTGTCATGTAGGGAAGAAATGTAATTGTTCCCTGTAAAGAAAATGCAAGAGTCATCTAAGGTAGAAATATAATCGTGTCATGTAGGGAAGAAATGTAATTGTTCCTTGTAAAGAAAATGCAAGAGTCATCTCAGGTAAAAATATAATCGTGTCATGTAGGGAAGAAATGTAATTGTTCCTTGTAAATAAAATGCAAGTGTCATCTAAGGTAGAAATATAATCGTGTCATGTAGGGAAGAAATGTAATTGTTCCTTGTAAAGAAAATGCAAGAGTCATCTAAGGTAGAAATATAATCGTGTCATGTATGGAAGAAATGTAATTGTTCCTTGTAAAGAAAATGCAAGATTCATCTAAGGTAGAAATATAATCGTGTCATGTAGGGAAGAAATGTAATTGTTCTTTGTAAAGAAAATGCAAGAGTCATCTAAGGTAGAAATATAATCGTGTCATGTAGGGAAGAAATGTAATTGCTCTTTGTAAAGAAAATGCAAGAGTCATCTAAGGTAGAAATATAATCGTGTCAGGTAGGGAAGAAATGTAATTGTTCCTTGTAAAGAAAATGCAAGAGTCATCTAAGGTAGAAATATAATCGTGTCATGTAGGGAAGAAATGTAATTGTTCCTTGTAAAGAAAATGCAAGAGTCATCTAAGGTAGAAATATAATCGTGTCATGTAGGGAAGAAATGTAATTGTTCCTTGTAAAGAAAATGCAAGAGTCATCTAAGGTAGAAATATAATCGTATCATGTAGGGAAGAAATGTAATTGTTCCTTGTAAAGAAAATGCAAGAGTCATCTAAGGTAGAAATATAATGGTGTCATGTATGGAAGAAATGTAATTGTTCCTTGTAAAGAAAATGCAAGAGTAATCTAAGGTAGAAATATAATCTTGTCATGTATGGAAGAAATGTAATTGTTCTTTGTAAAGAAAATGCAAGAGTCATCTAAGGTAGAAATATAATCGTGTCATGTAGGGAAGAAATGTAATTGTTCCTTGTAAAGAAAATGCAAGAGTCATCTAAGGTAGAAATATAATCGTGTCATGTATGGAAGAAATGTAATTGTTCCTTGTAAAGAAAATGCAAGAGTCATCTCAGGTAAAAATATAATCGTGTCATGTAGGGAAGAAATGTAATTGTTCCTTGTAAATAAAATGCAAGAGTCATCTAAGGTAGAAATATAATCGTGTCATGTAGGGAAGAAATGTAATTGTTCTTTGTAAAGAAAATGCAAGAGTCATCTAAGGTAGAAATATAATCGTGTCAGGTAGGGAAGAAATGTAATTGTTCCTTGTAAAGAAAATGCAAGAGTCATCTAAGGTAGAAATATAATCGTGTCATGTAGGGAAGAAATGTAATTGTTCCTTGTAAAGAAAATGCAAGAGTCATCTAAGGTAGAAATATAATCGTGTCATGTAGGGAAGAAATGTAATTGTTCCTTGTAAAGAAAATGCAAGAGTCATCTAAGGTAGAAATATAATCGTATCATGTAGGGAAGAAATGTAATTGTTCCTTGTAAAGAAAATGCAAGAGTCATCTAAGGTAGAAATATAATGGTGTCATGTATGGAAGAAATGTAATTGTTCCTTGTAAAGAAAATGCAAGAGTAATCTAAGGTAGAAATATAATCTTGTCATGTATGGAAGAAATGTAATTGTTCTTTGTAAAGAAAATGCAAGAGTCATCTAAGGTAGAAATATAATCGTGTCATGTAGGGAAGAAATGTAATTGTTCCTTGTAAATAAAATGCAAGTGTCATCTAAGGTAAAAATATAATCGTGTCATGTAGGGAAGAAATGTAATTGTTCCCTGTAAAGAAAATGCAAGAGTCATCTAAGGTAGAAATATAATCGTGTCATGTAGGGAAGAAATGTAATTGTTCCTTGTAAAGAAAATGCAAGAGTCATCTCAGGTAAAAATATAATCGTGTCATGTAGGGAAGAAATGTAATTGTTCCTTGTAAATAAAATGCAAGTGTCATCTAAGGTAGAAATATAATCGTGTCATGTAGGGAAGAAATGTAATTGTTCCTTGTAAAGAAAATGCAAGAGTCATCTAAGGTAGAAATATAATCGTGTCATGTATGGAAGAAATGTAATTGTTCCTTGTAAAGAAAATGCAAGATTCATCTAAGGTAGAAATATAATCGTGTCATGTAGGGAAGAAATGTAATTGTTCTTTGTAAAGAAAATGCAAGAGTCATCTAAGGTAGAAATATAATCGTGTCATGTAGGGAAGAAATGTAATTGTTCTTTGTAAAGAAAATGCAAGAGTCATCTAAGGTAGAAATATAATCGTGTCAGGTAGGGAAGAAATGTAATTGTTCCTTGTAAAGAAAATGCAAGAGTCATCTAAGGTAGAAATATAATCGTGTCATGTAGGGAAGAAATGTAATTGTTCCTTGTAAAGAAAATGCAAGAGTCATCTAAGGTAGAAATATAATCGTGTCATGTAGGGAAGAAATGTAATTGTTCCTTGTAAAGAAAATGCAAGAGTCATCTAAGGTAGAAATATAATCGTATCATGTAGGGAAGAAATGTAATTGTTCCTTGTAAAGAAAATGCAAGAGTCATCTAAGGTAGAAATATAATGGTGTCATGTATGGAAGAAATGTAATTGTTCCTTGTAAAGAAAATGCAAGAGTAATCTAAGGTAGAAATATAATCTTGTCATGTATGGAAGAAATGTAATTGTTCTTTGTAAATTAAATGCAAGAGTCATCTAAGGTAGAAATATAATCGTGTCATGTAGGGAAGAAATGTAATTGTTCCTTGTAAAGAAAATGCAAGAGTCATCTAAGGTAGAAATATAATCGTGTCATGTATGGAAGAAATGTAATTGTTCCTTGTAAAGAAAATGCAAGAGTCATCTCAGGTAAAAATATAATCGTGTCATGTAGGGAAGAAATGTAATTGTTCCTTGTAAATAAAATGCAAGAGTCATCTAAGGTAGAAATATAATCGTGTCATGTAGGGAAGAAATGTAATTGTTCTTTGTAAAGAAAATGCAAGAGTCATCTAAGGTAGAAATATAATCGTGTCAGGTAGGGAAGAAATGTAATTGTTCCTTGTAAAGAAAATGCAAGAGTCATCTAAGGTAGAAATATAATCGTGTCATGTAGGGAAGAAATGTAATTGTTCCTTGTAAAGAAAATGCAAGAGTCATCTAAGGTAGAAATATAATCGTGTCATGTAGGGAAGAAATGTAATTGTTCCTTGTAAAGAAAATGCAAGAGTCATCTAAGGTAGAAATATAATCGTGTCATGTAGGGATGAAATGTAATTGTTCCTTGTAAAGAAAATGCAAGAGTCATCTCAGGTAAAAATATAATCGTGTCATGTAGGGAAGAAATGTAATTGTTCCTTGTAAAGAAAATGCAAGAGTCATCTAAGGTAGAAATATAATCGTGTCAGGTAGGGAAGAAATGTAATTGTTCCTTGTAAAGAAAATGCAAGAGTCATCTCAGGTAAAAATATAATCGTGTCATGTAGGGAAGAAATGTAATTGTTCCTTGTAAATAAAATGCAAGAGTCATCTAAGGTAGAAATATAATCGTGTCATGTAGGGAAGAAATGTAATTGTTCTTTGTAAAGAAAATGCAAGAGTCATCTAAGGTAGAAATATAATCGTGTCAGGTAGGGAAGAAATGTAATTGTTCCTTGTAAAGAAAATGCAAGAGTCATCTAAGGTAGAAATATAATCGTGTCATGTAGGGAAGAAATGTAATTGTTCCTTGTAAAGAAAATGCAAGAGTCATCTAAGGTAGAAATATAATCGTGTCATGTAGGGAAGAAATGTAATTGTTCCTTGTAAAGAAAATGCAAGAGTCATCTAAGGTAGAAATATAATCGTATCATGTAGGGAAGAAATGTAATTGTTCCTTGTAAAAAAAATGCAAGAGTCATCTAAGGTAGAAATATAATGGTGTCATGTATGGAAGAAATGTAATTGTTCCTTGTAAAGAACATGCAAGAGTAATCTAAGGTAGAAATATAATCTTGTCATGTATGGAAGAAATGTAATTGTTCTTTGTAAAGAAAATGCAAGAGTCATCTAAGGTAGAAATATAATCGTGTCATGTAGGGAAGAAATGTAATTGTTCCTTGTAAAGAAAATGCAAGAGTCATCTAAGGTAGAAATATAATCGTGTCATGTAGGGAAGAAATGTAATTGTTCCTTGTAAAGAAAATGCAAGAGTCATCTAAGGTAGAAATATAATCGTGTCATGTAGGGAAGAAATGTAATTGTTCCTTGTAAATAAAATGCAAGTGTCATCTAAGGTAAAAATATAATCGTGTCATGTAGGGAAGAAATGTAATTGTTCCCTGTAAAGAAAATGCAAGAGTCATCTAAGGTAGAAATATAATCGTGTCATGTAGGGAAGAAATGTAATTGTTCCTTGTAAAGAAAATGCAAGAGTCTTCTCAGGTAAAAATATAATCGTGTCATGTAGGGAAGAAATGTAATTGTTCCTTGTAAATAAAATGCAAGTGTCATCTAAGGTAGAAATATAATCGTGTCATGTAGGGAAGAAATGTAATTGTTCCTTGTAAAGAAAATGCAAGAGTCATCTAAGGTAGAAATATAATCGTGTCATGTATGGAAGAAATGTAATTGTTCCTTGTAAAGAAAATGCAAGAGTCATCTCAGGTAAAAATATAATCGTGTCATGTAGGGAAGAAATGTAATTGTTCCTTGTAAATAAAATGCAAGAGTCATCTAAGGTAGAAATATAATCGTGTCATGTAGGGAAGAAATGTAATTGTTCCTTGTAAAGAAAATGCAAGAGTCATCTAAGGTAGAAATATAATCGTGTCATGTATGGAAGAAATGTAATTGTTCCTTGTAAAGAAAATGCAAGAGTCATCTCAGGTAAAAATATAATCGTGTCATGTAGGGAAGAAATGTAATTGTTCCTTGTAAATAAAATGCAAGAGTCATCTAAGGTAGAAATATAATCGTGTCATGTAGGGAAGAAATGTAATTGTTCTTTGTAAAGAAAATGCAAGAGTCATCTAAGGTAGAAATATAATCGTGTCAGGTAGGGAAGAAATGTAATTGTTCCTTGTAAAGAAAATGCAAGAGTCATCTAAGGTAGAAATATAATCGTGTCATGTAGGGAAGAAATGTAATTGTTCCTTGTAAAGAAAATGCAAGAGTCATCTAAGGTAGAAATATAATCGTGTCATGTAGGGAAGAAATGTAATTGTTCCTTGTAAAGAAAATGCAAGAGTCATCTAAGGTAGAAATATAATCGTATCATGTAGGGAAGAAATGTAATTGTTCCTTGTAAAGAAAATGCAAGAGTCATCTAAGGTAGAAATATAATGGTGTCATGTATGGAAGAAATGTAATTGTTCCTTGTAAAGAAAATGCAAGAGTAATCTAAGGTAGAAATATAATCTTGTCATGTATGGAAGAAATGTAATTGTTCTTTGTAAAGAAAATGCAAGAGTCATCTAAGGTAGAAATATAATCGTGTCATGTAGGGAAGAAATGTAATTGTTCCTTGTAAATAAAATGCAAGTGTCATCTAAGGTAAAAATATAATCGTGTCATGTAGGGAAGAAATGTAATTGTTCCCTGTAAAGAAAATGCAAGAGTCATCTAAGGTAGAAATATAATCGTGTCATGTAGGGAAGAAATGTAATTGTTCCTTGTAAAGAAAATGCAAGAGTCATCTCAGGTAAAAATATAATCGTGTCATGTAGGGAAGAAATGTAATTGTTCCTTGTAAATAAAATGCAAGTGTCATCTAAGGTAGAAATATAATCGTGTCATGTAGGGAAGAAATGTAATTGTTCCTTGTAAAGAAAATGCAAGAGTCATCTAAGGTAGAAATATAATCGTGTCATGTATGGAAGAAATGTAATTGTTCCTTGTAAAGAAAATGCAAGATTCATCTAAGGTAGAAATATAATCGTGTCATGTAGGGAAGAAATGTAATTGTTCTTTGTATAGAAAATGCAAGAGTCATCTAAGGTAGAAATATAATCGTGTCATGTAGGGAAGAAATGTAATTGTTCTTTGTAAAGAAAATGCAAGAGTCATCTAAGGTAGAAATATAATCGTGTCAGGTAGGGAAGAAATGTAATTGTTCCTTGTAAAGAAAATGCAAGAGTCATCTAAGGTAGAAATATAATCGTGTCATGTAGGGAAGAAATGTAATTGTTCCTTGTAAAGAAAATGCAAGAGTCATCTAAGGTAGAAATATAATCGTGTCATGTAGGGAAGAAATGTAATTGTTCCTTGTAAAGAAAATGCAAGAGTCATCTAAGGTAGAAATATAATCGTATCATGTAGGGAAGAAATGTAATTGTTCCTTGTAAAGAAAATGCAAGAGTCATCTAAGGTAGAAATATAATGGTGTCATGTATGGAAGAAATGTAATTGTTCCTTGTAAAGAAAATGCAAGAGTAATCTAAGGTAGAAATATAATCTTGTCATGTATGGAAGAAATGTAATTGTTCTTTGTAAAGAAAATGCAAGAGTCATCTAAGGTAGAAATATAATCGTGTCATGTAGGGAAGAAATGTAATTGTTCCTTGTAAAGAAAATGCAAGAGTCATCTAAGGTAGAAATATAATCGTGTCATGTATGGAAGAAATGTAATTGTTCCTTGTAAAGAAAATGCAAGAGTCATCTCAGGTAAAAATATAATCGTGTCATGTAGGGAAGAAATGTAATTGTTCCTTGTAAATAAAATGCAAGAGTCATCTAAGGTAGAAATATAATCGTGTCATGTAGGGAAGAAATGTAATTGTTCTTTGTAAAGAAAATGCAAGAGTCATCTAAGGTAGAAATATAATCGTGTCAGGTAGGGAAGAAATGTAATTGTTCCTTGTAAAGAAAATGCAAGAGTCATCTAAGGTAGAAATATAATCGTGTCATGTAGGGAAGAAATGTAATTGTTCCTTGTAAAGAAAATGCAAGAGTCATCTAAGGTAGAAATATAATCGTGTCATGTAGGGAAGAAATGTAATTGTTCCTTGTAAAGAAAATGCAAGAGTCATCTAAGGTAGAAATATAATCGTATCATGTAGGGAAGAAATGTAATTGTTCCTTGTAAAGAAAATGCAAGAGTCATCTAAGGTAGAAATATAATGGTGTCATGTATGGAAGAAATGTAATTGTTCCTTGTAAAGAAAATGCAAGAGTAATCTAAGGTAGAAATATAATCTTGTCATGTATGGAAGAAATGTAATTGTTCTTTGTAAAGAAAATGCAAGAGTCATCTAAGGTAGAAATATAATCGTGTCATGTAGGGAAGAAATGTAATTGTTCCTTGTAAATAAAATGCAAGTGTCATCTAAGGTAAAAATATAATCGTGTCATGTAGGGAAGAAATGTAATTGTTCCCTGTAAAGAAAATGCAAGAGTCATCTAAGGTAGAAATATAATTGTGTCATGTAGGGAAGAAATGTAATTGTTCCTTGTAAAGAAAATGCAAGAGTCATCTCAGGTAAAAATATAATCGTGTCATGTAGGGAAGAAATGTAATTGTTCCTTGTAAATAAAATGCAAGTGTCATCTAAGGTAGAAATATAATCGTGTCATGTAGGGAAGAAATGTAATTGTTCCTTGTAAAGAAAATGCAAGAGTCATCTAAGGTAGAAATATAATCGTGTCATGTATGGAAGAAATGTAATTGTTCCTTGTAAAGAAAATGCAAGATTCATCTAAGGTAGAAATATAATCGTGTCATGTAGGGAAGAAATGTAATTGTTCTTTGTAAAGAAAATGCAAGAGTCATCTAAGGTAGAAATATAATCGTGTCATGTAGGGAAGAAATGTAATTGTTCTTTGTAAAGAAAATGCAAGAGTCATCTAAGGTAGAAATATAATCGTGTCAGGTAGGGAAGAAATGTAATTGTTCCTTGTAAAGAAAATGCAAGAGTCATCTAAGGTAGAAATATAATCGTGTCATGTAGGGAAGAAATGTAATTGTTCCTTGTAAAGAAAATGCAAGAGTCATCTAAGGTAGAAATATAATCGTGTCATGTAGGGAAGAAATGTAATTGTTCCTTGTAAAGAAAATGCAAGAGTCATCTAAGGTAGAAATATAATCGTATCATGTAGGGAAGAAATGTAATTGTTCCTTGTAAAGAAAATGCAAGAGTCATCTAAGGTAGAAATATAATGGTGTCATGTATGGAAGAAATGTAATTGTTCCTTGTAAAGAAAATGCAAGAGTAATCTAAGGTAGAAATATAATCTTGTCATGTATGGAAGAAATGTAATTGTTCTTTGTAAATAAAATGCAAGAGTCATCTAAGGTAGAAATATAATCGTGTCATGTAGGGAAGAAATGTAATTGTTCCTTGTAAAGAAAATGCAAGAGTCATCTAAGGTAGAAATATAATCGTGTCATGTATGGAAGAAATGTAATTGTTCCTTGTAAAGAAAATGCAAGAGTCATCTCAGGTAAAAATATAATCGTGTCATGTAGGGAAGAAATGTAATTGTTCCTTGTAAATAAAATGCAAGAGTCATCTAAGGTAGAAATATAATCGTGTCATGTAGGGAAGAAATGTAATTGTTCTTTGTAAAGAAAATGCAAGAGTCATCTAAGGTAGAAATATAATCGTGTCAGGTAGGGAAGAAATGTAATTGTTCCTTGTAAAGAAAATGCAAGAGTCATCTAAGGTAGAAATATAATCGTGTCATGTAGGGAAGAAATGTAATTGTTCCTTGTAAAGAAAATGCAAGAGTCATCTAAGGTAGAAATATAATCGTGTCATGTAGGGAAGAAATGTAATTGTTCCTTGTAAAGAAAATGCAAGAGTCATCTAAGGTAGAAATATAATCGTATCATGTAGGGAAGAAATGTAATTGTTCCTTGTAAAGAAAATGCAAGAGTCATCTAAGGTAGAAATATAATGGTGTCATGTATGGAAGAAATGTAATTGTTCCTTGTAAAGAAAATGCAAGAGTAATCTAAGGTAGAAATATAATCTTGTCATGTATGGAAGAAATGTAATTGTTCTTTGTAAAGAAAATGCAAGAGTCATCTAAGGTAGAAATATAATCGTGTCATGTAGGGAAGAAATGTAATTGTTCCTTGTAAATAAAATGCAAGTGTCATCTAAGGTAAAAATATAATCGTGTCATGTAGGGAAGAAATGTAATTGTTCCCTGTAAAGAAAATGCAAGAGTCATCTAAGGTAGAAATATAATCGTGTCATGTAGGGAAGAAATGTAATTGTTCCTTGTAAAGAAAATGCAAGAGTCATCTCAGGTAAAAATATAATCGTGTCATGTAGGGAAGAAATGTAATTGTTCCTTGTAAATAAAATGCAAGTGTCATCTAAGGTAGAAATATAATCGTGTCATGTAGGGAAGAAATGTAATTGTTCCTTGTAAAGAAAATGCAAGAGTCATCTAAGGTAGAAATATAATCGTGTCATGTATGGAAGAAATGTAATTGTTCCTTGTAAAGAAAATGCAAGATTCATCTAAGGTAGAAATATAATCGTGTCATGTAGGGAAGAAATGTAATTGTTCTTTGTAAAGAAAATGCAAGAGTCATCTAAGGTAGAAATATAATCGTGTCATGTAGGGAAGAAATGTAATTGTTCCTTGTAAATAAAATGCAAGTGTCATCTAAGGTAAAAATATAATCGTGTCATGTAGGGAAGAAATGTAATTGTTCCTTGTAAAGAAAATGCAAGAGTCATCTAAGGTAGAAATATAATCGTGTCATGTAGGGAAGAAATGTAATTGTTCCTTGTAAAGAAAATGCAAGAGTCATCTAAGGTAGAAATATAATCGTGTCATGTAGGAATGAAATGTAATTGTTCTTTGTAAAGAAAATGCAAGAGTCATCTAAGGTAGAAATATAATCGTGTCATGTAGGGAAGAAATGTAATTGTTCTTTGTAAAGAAAATGCAAGGGTCATCTAAGGTAGAAATATAATCGTGTCATGTAGGGAAGAAATGTAATTGTTCTTTGTAAAGAAAATGCAAGAGTCATCTCAGGTAAAAATATAATCGTGTCATGTAGGGAAGAAATGTAATTGTTCTTTGTAAAGAAAATGCAAGGGTCATCTAAGGTAGAAATATAATCGTGTCATGTAGAGAAGAAATGTAATTGTTCCTTGTGAAGAAAATGCAAGAGTCATCTAAGGTAGAAATATAATCGTGTCATGTAGGGAAGAAATATAATTGTTCCTTGTAAAGAAAATGCAAGAGTCATCTAAGGTAGAAATATAATCGTGTCATGTAGGGAAGAAATGTAATTGTTCTTTGTAAAGAAAATGCAAGAGTCATCTCAGGTAAAAATATAATCGTGTCATGTAGGGAAGAAATATAATTGTTCCTTGTAAAGAAAATGCAACAGTCATCTAAGGTAGAAATATAATCGTGTCATGTAGGGAAGAAATGTAATTGTTCCTTGTAAAGAAAATGCAAGTGTCATCTAAGGTAGAAATATAATCGTGTCATGTAGGGAAGAAATGTAATTGTTCCTTGTAAAGAAAATGCAAGAGTCATCTAAGGTAGAAATATAATCGTGTCATGTAGGGAAGAAATGTAATTGTTCCTTGTAAAGAAAATGCAAGAGTCATCTAAGGTAGAAATATAATCGTGTCATGTAGGGAAGAAATGTAATTGTTCTTTGTAAAGAAAATGCAAGAGTCATCTAAGGTAGAAATATAATCGTGTCATGTAGGGAAGAAATGTAATTGTTCTTTGTAAAGAAAATGCAAGAGTCATCTAAGGTAGAAATATAATCGTGTCATGTATGGAAGAAATGTAATTGTTCCTTGTAAAGAAAATGCAAGAGTCATCTAAGGTAGAAATATAATCGTGTCATGTAGGGATGAAATGTAATTGTTCCTTGTAAAGAAAATGCAAGAGTCATCTAAGGTAGAAATATAATCTTGTCATGTAGGGAAGAAATGTAATTGTTCCTTGTAAAGAAAATGCAAGAGTCATCTCAGGTAAAAATATAATCGTGTCATGTAGGGAAGAAATGTAATTGTTCCTTGTAAAGAAAATGCAAGAGTAATCTAAGGTAGAAATATAATCGTGTCATGTATGGAAGAAATGTAATTGTTCCTTGTAAAGAAAATGCAAGAGTCATCTAAGGTAGAAATATAATCGTGTCATGTAGGGAAGAAATGTAATTGTTCTTTGTAAAGAAAATGCAAGAGTCATCTAAGGTAGAAATATAATCGTGTCATGTATGGAAGAAATGTAATTGTTCCTTGTAAAGAAAATGCAAGAATCATCTAAGGTAGAAATATAATCGTGTCATGTAGGGAAGAAATCTAATTGTTCCTTGTAAAGAAAATGCAAGGGTCATCTAAGGTAGAAATATAATCGTGTCATGTAGGGAAGAAATGTAATTGTTCTTTGTAAAGAAAATGCAAGAGTCATCTAAGGTAGAAATATAATCGTGTCATGTAGGGATGAAATGTAATTGTTCCTTGTAAAGAAAATGCAAGAGTCATCTAAGGTAGAAATATAATCGTGTCATGTAGGGATGAAATGTAATTGTTCCTTGTAAAGAAAATGCAAGAGTCATCTAAGGTAGAAATATAATCGTGTCATGTATGGAAGAAATGTAATTGTTCCTTGTAAAGAAAATGCAAGAGTCATCTAAGGTAGAAATATAATCGTGTCATGTAGGGATGAAATGTAATTGTTCCTTGTAAAGAAAATGCAAGAGTCATCTAAGGTAGAAATATAATCTTGTCATGTAGGGAAGAAATGTAATTGTTCCTTGTAAAGAAAATGCAAGAGTCATCTCAGGTAAAAATATAATCGTGTCATGTAGGGAAGAAATGTAATTGTTCCTTGTAAAGAAAATGCAAGAGTAATCTAAGGTAGAAATATAATCGTGTCATGTATGGAAGAAATGTAATTGTTCCTTGTAAAGAAAATGCAAGAGTCATCTAAGGTAGAAATATAATCGTGTCATGTAGGGAAGAAATGTAATTGTTCTTTGTAAAGAAAATGCAAGAGTCATCTAAGGTAGAAATATAATCGTGTCATGTATGGAAGAAATGTAATTGTTCCTTGTAAAGAAAATGCAAGAATCATCTAAGGTAGAAATATAATCGTGTCATGTAGGGAAGAAATCTAATTGTTCCTTGTAAAGAAAATGCAAGGGTCATCTAAGGTAGAAATATAATCGTGTCATGTAGGGAAGAAATGTAATTGTTCTTTGTAAAGAAAATGCAAGAGTCATCTAAGGTAGAAATATAATCGTGTCATGTAGGGATGAAATGTAATTGTTCCTTGTAAAGAAAATGCAAGAGTCATCTAAGGTAGAAATATAATCGTGTCATGTAGGGATGAAATGTAATTGTTCCTTGTAAAGAAAATGCAAGAGTCATCTAAGGTAGAAATATAATCGTGTCATGTATGGAAGAAATGTAATTGTTCCTTGTAAAGAAAATGCAAGAGTCATCTAAGGTAGAAATATAATCGTGTCATGTAGGGATGAAATGTAATTGTTCCTTGTAAAGAAAATGCAAGAGTCATCTAAGGTAGAAATATAATCTTGTCATGTAGGGAAGAAATGTAATTGTTCCTTGTAAAGAAAATGCAAGAGTCATCTCAGGTAAAAATATAATCGTGTCATGTAGGGAAGAAATGTAATTGTTCCTTGTAAAGAAAATGCAAGAGTCATCTAAGGTAGAAATATAATCGTGTCATGTATGGAAGAAATGTAATTGTTCCTTGTAAAGAAAATGCAAGAGTCATCTAAGGTAGAAATATAATCGTGTCATGTAGGGAAGAAATGTAATTGTTCTTTGTAAAGAAAATGCAAGAGTCATCTAAGGTAGAAATATAATCGTGTCATGTATGGAAGAAATGTAATTGTTCCTTGTAAAGAAAATGCAAGAATCATCTAAGGTAGAAATATAATCGTGTCATGTAGGGAAGAAATCTAATTGTTCCTTGTAAAGAAAATGCAAGGGTCATCTAAGGTAGAAATATAATCGTGTCATGTAGGGAAGAAATGTAATTGTTCTTTGTAAAGAAAATGCAAGAGTCATCTAAGGTAGAAATATAATCGTGTCATGTAGGGATGAAATGTAATTGTTCCTTGTAAAGAAAATGCAAGAGTCATCTAAGGTAGAAATATAATCGTGTCATGTATGGAAGAAATGTAATTGTTCCTTGTAAAGAAAATGCAAGAGTCATCTAAGGTAGAAATATAATCGTGTCAGGTAGGGAAGAAATGTAATTGTTCCTTGTAAAGAAAATGCAAGATTCATCTAATGTAGAAATATAATCGTGTCATGTAGGGAAGAAATGTAATTGTTCTTTGTAAAGAAAATGCAAGAGTCATCTAAGGTAGAAATATAATCGTGTCATGTAGGGAAGAAATGTAATTGTTCCTTGTAAAGAAAATGCAAGAGTCATCTAAGGTAGAAATATAATCGTGTCATGTAGGGAAGAAATGTAATTGTTCTTTGTAAAGAAAATGCAAGAGTCATCTAAGGTAGAAATATAATCGTGTCATGTAGGGAAGAAATGTAATTGTTCCTTGTAAAGAAAATGCAAGAGTCATCTAAGGTAGAAATATAATCGTGTCATGTAGGGAAGAAATGTAATTGTTCTTTGTAAAGAAAATGCAAGAGTCATCTAAGGTAGAAATATAATCGTGTCATGTAGGGAAGAAATGTAATTGTTCCTTGTAAAGAAAATGCAAGAGTCATCTAAGGTAGAAATATAATCGTGTCATGTAGGGAAGAAATGTAATTGTTCTTTGTAAAGAAAATGCAAGAGTCATCTAAGGTAGAAATATAATCGTGTCATGTAGGGAAGAAATGTAATTGTTCCTTGTAAAGAAAATGCAAGAGTCATCTAAGGTAGAAATATAATCGTGTCATGTAGGGAAGAAATGTAATTGTTCTTTGTAAAGAAAATGCAAGAGTCATCTAAGGTAGAAATATAATCGTGTCATGTAGGGAAGAAATGTAATTGTTCCTTGTAAAGAAAATGCAAGAGTCATCTAAGGTAGAAATATAATCGTGTCATGTAGGGAAGAAATGTAATTGTTCTTTGTAAAGAAAATGCAAGAGTCATCTAAGGTAGAAATATAATCGTGTCATGTAGGGAAGAAATGTAATTGTTCCTTGTAAAGAAAATGCAAGAGTCATCTAAGGTAGAAATATAATCGTGTCATGTAGGGAAGAAATGTAATTGTTCTTTGTAAAGAAAATGCAAGAGTCATCTAAGGTAGAAATATAATCGTGTCATGTAGGGATGAAATGTAATTGTTCCTTGTAAAGAAAATACAAGAGTCATCTAAGGTAGAAATATAATTGTGTACTCTAGGGAAGAAATGTAATTGTTCTTTGTAAAGAAAATGCAAGAGTCATCTAAGGTAGAAATATAATCGTGTCATGTAGGGAAGAAATGTAATTGTTCCTTGTAAAGAAAATGCAAGAGTCATCTAAGGTAGAAATATAATCGTGTCATGTAGGGAAGAAATGTAATTGTTCTTTGTAAAGAAAATGCAAGAGTCATCTAAGGTAGAAATATAATCGTGTCATGTAGGGAAGAAATGTAATTGTTCCTTGTAAAGAAAATGCAAGAGTCATCTAAGGTAGAAATATAATCGTGTCATGTAGGGAAGAAATGTAATTGTTCCTTGTAAAGAAAATGCAAGAGTCATCTAAGGTAGAAATATAATCGTGTCATGTAGGGAAGAAATGTAATTGTTCTTTGTAAAGAAAATGCAAGAGTCATCTAAGGTAGAAATATAATCGTGTCATGTAGGGAAGAAATGTAATTGTTCCTTGTAAAGAAAATGCAAGAGTCATCTAAGGTAGAAATATAATCGTGTCATGTAGGGAAGAAATGTAATTGTTCTTTGTAAAGAAAATGCAAGAGTCATCTAAGGTAGAAATATAATCGTGTCATGTAGGGAAGAAATGTAATTGTTCCTTGTAAAGAAAATGCAAGAGTCATCTAAGGTAGAAATATAATCGTGTCATGTAGGGAAGAAATGTAATTGTTCTTTGTAAAGAAAATGCAAGAGTCATCTAAGGTAGAAATATAATCGTGTCATGTAGGGAAGAAATGTAATTGTTCCTTGTAAAGAAAATGCAAGAATCATCTAAGGTAGAAATATAATCGTGTCATGTAGGGAAGAAATGTAATTGTTCCTTGTAAAGAAAATGCAAGAGTCATGTAACGTAGAAATATAATCGTGTCATGTAGGGATGAAATGTAATTGTTCCTTGTAAAGAAAATGCAAGAGTCATCTAAGGTAGAAATATAATCGTGTCATGTAGGGAAGAAATGTAATTGTTCCTTGTAAAGAAAATGCAAGAGTCATCTAAGGTAGAAATATAATCGTGTCATGTAGGGAAGAAATGTAATTGTTCTTTGTAAAGAAAATGCAAGAGTCATCTATGGTAGAAATATAATCGTGTCATGTAGGGAAGAAATGTAATTGTTCTTTGTAAAGAAAATGCAAGAGTCATCTAAGGTAGAAATATAATCGTGTCATGTAGGGAAGAAATGTAATTGTTCCTTGTAAAGAAAATGCAAGAGTCATCTAAGGTAGAAATATAATCGTGTCATGTAGGGATGAAATGTAATTGTTCCTTGTAAAGAAAATGCAAGAGTCATCTCAGGTAAAAATATAATCGTGTCATGTAGGGAAGAAATGTAATTGTTCTTTGTAAAGAAAATGCAAGAGTCATCTAAGGTAGAAATATAATCGTGTCATGTAGGGAAGAAATGTAATTGTTCCTTGTAAAGAAAATGCAAGAGTCATCTAAGGTA
The DNA here is from genome assembly GCA_963932145.1 of Acanthosepion lycidas. Lineage (NCBI taxonomy): Eukaryota > Metazoa > Mollusca > Cephalopoda > Sepiida > Sepiidae > Acanthosepion > Acanthosepion lycidas. The sequence continues at coordinate 115,239,087 of OZ010585.1, read as the reverse complement.
GAAATATAATCGTGTCATGTATGGAAGAAATGTAATTGTTCCTTGTAAAGAAAATGCAAGAGTCATCTAAGGTAGAAATATAATCGTGTCATGTATGGAAGAAATGTAATTGTTCCTTGTAAAGAAAATGCAAGAGTCATCTAAGGTAGAAATATAATCGTGTCATGTAGGGATGAAATGTAATTGTTCTTTGTAAAGAAAATGCAAGAGTCATCTAAGGTAGAAATATAATCGTGTCATGTAGGGATGAAATGTAATTGTTCCTTGTAAAGAAAATGCAAGAGTCATCTAAGGTAGAAATATAATCGTGTCATGTAGGGAAGAAATGTAATTGTTCTTTGTAAAGAAAATGCAAGAGTCATCTAAGGTAGAAATATAATCGTGTCATGTATGGAAGAAATGTAATTGTTCCTTGTAAAGAAAATGCAAGAATCATCTAAGGTAGAAATATAATCGTGTCATGTAGGGAAGAAATCTAATTGTTCCTTGTAAAGAAAATGCAAGAGTCATCTAAGGTAGAAATATAATCGTATCATGTAGGGAAGAAATGTAATTGTTCTTTGTAAAGAGAATGCAAGAGTCATCTAAGGTAGAAATATAATCGTGTCATGTAGGGAAGAAATGTAATTGTTCTTTGTAAAGAAAATGCAAGAGTCATCTAAGGTAGAAATATAATCGTGTCATGTAGGGAAGAAATGTAATTGTTCTTTGTAAAGAAAATGCAAGAGTCATCTAAGGTAAAAATATAATCGTGTCATGTAGGGAAGAAATGTAATTGTTCCTTGTAAAGAAAATGCAAGAGTCATCTAAGGTAGAAATATAATCGTGTCATGTATGGAAGAAATGTAATTGTTCTTTGTAAAGAAAATGCAAGTGTCATCTAAGGTAGAAATATAATCGTGTCATGTAGGGAAGAAATGTAATTGTTCCTTGTAAAGAAAATGCAAGAGTCATCTAAGGTAGAAATATAATCGTGTCATGTAGGGATGAAATGTAATTGTTCTTTGTAAAGAAAATGCAAGAGTCATCTAAGGTAGAAATATAATCGTGTCATGTAGGGATGAAATGTAATTGTTCCTTGTAAAGAAAATGCAAGAGTCATCTAAGGTAGAAATATAATCGTGTCATGTAGGGAAGAAATGTAATTGTTCCTTGTAAAGAAAATGCAAGAGTCATCTAAGGTAGAAATATAATCGTGTCATGTAGGGAAGAAATGTAATTGTTCTTTGTAAAGAAAATGCAAGAGTCATCTAAGGTAGAAATATAATCGTGTCATGTATGGAAGAAATGTAATTGTTCCTTGTAAAGAAAATGCAAGAATCATCTAAGGTAGAAATATAATCGTGTCATGTAGGGAAGAAATCTAATTGTTCCTTGTAAAGAAAATGCAAGAGTCATCTAAGGTAGAAATATAATCGTATCATGTAGGGAAGAAATGTAATTGTTCTTTGTAAAGAGAATGCAAGAGTCATCTAAGGTAGAAATATAATCGTGTCATGTAGGGAAGAAATGTAATTGTTCTTTGTAAAGAAAATGCAAGAGTCATCTAAGGTAAAAATATAATCGTGTCATGTAGGGAAGAAATGTAATTGTTCCTTGTAAAGAAAATGCAAGAGTCATCTAAGGTAGAAATATAATCGTGTCATGTAGGGAAGAAATCTAATTGTTCCTTGTAAAGAAAATGCAAGAGTCATCTAAGGTAGAAATATAATCGTATCATGTAGGGAAGAAATGTAATTGTTCTTTGTAAAGAAAATGCAAGAGTCATCTAAGGTAGAAATATAATCGTGTCATGTATGGAAGAAATGTAATTGTTCCTTGTAAAGAAAATGCAAGAATCATCTAAGGTAGAAATATAATCGTGTCATGTAGGGAAGAAATCTAATTGTTCCTTGTAAAGAAAATGCAAGAGTCATCTAAGGTAGAAATATAATCGTATCATGTAGGGAAGAAATGTAATTGTTCTTTGTAAAGAGAATGCAAGAGTCATCTAAGGTAGAAATATAATCGTGTCATGTAGGGATGAAATGTAATTGTTCCTTGTAAAGAAAATGCAAGAGTCATCTCAGGTAAAAATATAATCGTGTCATGTAGGGAAGAAATGTAATTGTTCCTTGTAAAGAAAATGCAAGAGTCATCTAAGGTAGAAATATAATCGTGTCATGTAGGGAAGAAATGTAATTGTTCCTTGTAAAGAAAATGCAAGAGTCATCTAAGGTAAAAATATAATCGTGTCATGTAGGGAAGAAATGTAATTGTTCTTTGTAAAGAAAATGCAAGAGTCATCTAAGGTAGAAATATAATCGTGTCATGTATGGAAGAAATGTAATTGTTCTTTGTAAAGAAAATGCAAGAGTCATCTAAGGTAGAAATATAATCGTGTCATGTAGGGAAGAAATGTAATTGTTCTTTGTAAAGAAAATGCAAGAGTCATCTAAGGTAGAAATATAATCGTGTCATGTAGGGAAGAAATGTAATTGTTCTTTGTAAAGAAAATGCAAGAGTCATCTAAGGTAGAAATATAATCGTGTCATGTATGGAAGAAATGTAATTGTTCTTTGTAAAGAAAATGCAAGTGTCATCTAAGGTAGAAATATAATCGTGTCATGTATGGAAGAAATGTAATTGTTCTTTGTAAAGAAAATGCAAGAGTCATCTAAGGTAGAAATATAATCGTGTCATGTAGGGAAGAAATGTAATTGTTCTTTGTAAAGAAAATGCAAGAGTCATCTAAGGTAGAAATATAATCGTGTCATGTAGGGAAGAAATGTAATTGTTCTTTGTAAAGAAAATGCAAGAGTCATCTAAGGTAGAAATATAATCGTGTCATGTAGGGAAGAAATGTAATTGTTCTTTGTAAAGAAAATGCAAGAGTCATCTAAGGTAGAAATATAATCGTGTCATGTATGGAAGAAATGTAATTGTTCTTTGTAAAGAAAATGCAAGTGTCATCTAAGGTAGAAATATAATCGTGTCATGTAGGGAAGAAATGTAATTGTTCTTTGTAAAGAAAATGCAAGAGTCATCTAAGGTAAAAATATAATCGTGTCATGTAGGGAAGAAATGTAATTGTTCTTTGTAAATAAAATGCAAGTGTCATCTAAGGTAGAAATATAATCGTGTCATGTAGGGAAGAAATGTAATTGTTCCTTGTAAAGAAAATGCAAGAGTCATCTAAGGTAGAAATATCATCGTGTCATGTAGGGAAGAAATGTAATTGTTCTTTGTAAAGAAAATGCAAGAGTCATCTAAGGTAGAAATATAATCGTGTCATGTATGGAAGAAATGTAATTGTTCCTTGTAAAGAAAATGCAAGAGTCATCTAAGGTAGAAATATAATCGTGTCATGTAGGGATGAAATGTAATTGTTCCTTGTAAAGAAAATGCAAGAGTCATCTAAGGTAGAAATATAATCTTGTCATGTAGGGAAGAAATGTAATTGTTCCTTGTAAAGAAAATGCAAGAGTCATCTAAGGTAGAAATATAATCGTGTCATGTAGGGATGAAATGTAATTGTTCCTTGTAAAGAAAATGCAAGAGTCATCTCAGGTAAAAATATAATCGTGTCATGTAGGGAAGAAATGTAATTGTTCCTTGTAAAGAAAATGCAAGAGTCATCTAACGTAGAAATATAATCGTGTCATGTAGGGATGGAATGTAATTGTTCTTTGTAAAGAAAATGCAAGAGTCATCTCAGGTAAAAATATAATCGTGTCATGTAGGGAAGAAATGTAATTGTTCCTTGTAAAGAAAATGCAAGAGTCATCTAACGTAGAAATATAATCGTGTCATGTATGGAAGAAATGTAATTGTTCCCTGTAAAGAAAATGCAAGAGTCATCTAAGGTAGAAATATAATCGTGTCATGTAGGGATGAAATGTAATTGTTCCTTGTAAAGAAAATGCAAGAGTCATCTAAGGTAAAAATATAATCGTGTCATGTAGGGAAGAAATGTAATTGTTCCTTGTAAAGAAAATGCAAGAGTCATCTAACGTAGAAATATAATCGTGTCATGTAGGGAAGAAATGTAATTGTTCCTTGTAAAGAAAATGCAAGAGTCATCTAAGGTAGAAATATAATCGTGTCATGTAGGGAAGAAATGTAATTGTTCTTTGTAAAGAAAATGCAAGAGTCATCTAAGGTAAAAATATAATCGTGTCATGTAGGGAAGAAATGTAATTGTTCTTTGTAAATAAAATGCAAGTGTCATCTAAGGTAGAAATATAATCGTGTCATGTAGGGAAGAAATGTAATTGTTCCTTGTAAAGAAAATGCAAGAGTCATCTAAGGTAGAAATATAATCGTGTCATGTAGGGAAGAAATGTAATTGTTCTTTGTAAAGAAAATGCAAGAGTCATCTAAGGTAGAAATATAATCGTGTCATGTATGGAAGAAATGTAATTGTTCCTTGTAAAGAAAATGCAAGAGTCATCTAAGGTAGAAATATAATCGTGTCATGTAGGGATGAAATGTAATTGTTCCTTGTAAAGAAAATGCAAGAGTCATCTAAGGTAGAAATATAATCTTGTCATGTAGGGAAGAAATGTAATTGTTCCTTGTAAAGAAAATGCAAGAGTCATCTAAGGTAGAAATATAATCGTGTCATGTAGGGATGAAATGTAATTGTTCCTTGTAAAGAAAATGCAAGAGTCATCTCAGGTAAAAATATAATCGTGTCATGTAGGGAAGAAATGTAATTGTTCCTTGTAAAGAAAATGCAAGAGTCATCTAACGTAGAAATATAATCGTGTCATGTAGGGATGAAATGTAATTGTTCTTTGTAAAGAAAATGCAAGAGTCATCTCAGGTAAAAATATAATCGTGTCATGTAGGGAAGAAATGTAATTGTTCCTTGTAAAGAAAATGCAAGAGTCATCTAACGTAGAAATATAATCGTGTCATGTAGGGAAGAAATGTAATTGTTCTTTGTAAAGAAAATGCAAGAGTCATCTAAGGTAGAAATATAATCGTGTCATGTATGGAAGAAATGTAATTGTTCCCTGTAAAGAAAATGCAAGAGTCATCTAAGGTAGAAATATAATCGTGTCATGTAGGGATGAAATGTAATTGTTCCTTGTAAAGAAAATGCAAGAGTCATCTAAGGTAAAAATATAATCGTGTCATGTAGGGAAGAAATGTAATTGTTCCTTGTAAAGAAAATGCAAGAGTCATCTAACGTAGAAATATAATCGTGTCATGTAGGGAAGAAATGTAATTGTTCCTTGTAAAGAAAATGCAAGAGTCATCTAAGGTAGAAATATAATCGTGTCATGTAGGGAAGAAATGTAATTGTTCCTTGTAAAGAAAATGCAAGAGTCATCTAACGTAGAAATATAATCGTGTCATGTAGGGAAGAAATGTAATTGTTCCTTGTAAAGAAAATGCAAGAGTCATCTAAGGTAGAAATATAATCGTGTCATGTAGGGATGAAATGTAATTGTTCCTTGTAAAGAAAATGCAAGAGTCATCTAAGGTAGAAATATAATCGTGTCATGTAGGGAAGAAATGTAATTGTTCCTTGTAAAGAAAATGCAAGAGTCATCTAAGGTAGAAATATAATCGTGTCATGTATGGAAGAAATGTAATTGTTCCTTGTAAAGAAAATGCAAGAGTCATCTAAGGTAGAAATATAATCGTGTCATGTAGGGATGAAATGTAATTGTTCCTTGTAAAGAAAATGCAAGAGTCATCTAAGGTAGAAATATAATCGTGTCATGTAGGGAAGAAATGTAATTGTTCCTTGTAAAGAAAATGCAAGAGTCATCTAAGGTAAAAATATAATCGTGTCATGTAGGGAAGAAATGTAATTGTTCCTTGTAAAGAAAATGCAAGAGTCATCTAACGTAGAAATATAATCGTGTCATGTAGGGAAGAAATGTAATTGTTCCTTGTAAAGAAAATGCAAGTGTCATCTAAGGTAGAAATATAATCGTGTCATGTAGGGAAGAAATGTAATTGTTCCTTGTAAAGAAAATGCAAGAGTCATCTAAGATAAAAATATAATCGTGTCATGTAGGGAAGAAATGTAATTGTTCCTTGTAAAGAAAATGCAAGAGTCATCTAACGTAGAAATATAATCGTGTCATGTAGGGAAGAAATGTAATTGTTCCTTGTAAATAAAATGCAAGAGTCATCTAAGGTAGAAATATAATCGTGTCATGTAGGGAAGAAATGTAATTGTTCTTTGTAAAGAAAATGCAAGAGTCATCTAAGGTAGAAATATAATCGTGTACTGTAGGGAAGAAATGTAATTGTTCCTTGTAAAGAAAATGCAAGAGTCATCTAAGGTAGAAATATAATCGTGTCATGTAGGGAAGAAATGTAATTGTTCCTTGTAAAGAAAATGCAAGAGTCATCTAAGGTAGAAATATAATCGTGTCATGTATGGAAGAAATGTAATTGTTCCTTGTAAAGAAAATGCAAGAGTCATCTAAGGTAGAAATATAATCGTGTCATGTAGGGATGAAATGTAATTGTTCCTTGTAAAGAAAATGCAAGAGTCATCTAAGGTAGAAATATAATCGTGTCATGTAGGGAAGAAATGTAATTGTTCCTTGTAAAGAAAATGCAAGAGTCATCTAAGGTAAAAATATAATCGTGTCATGTAGGGAAGAAATGTAATTGTTCCTTGTAAAGAAAATGCAAGAGTCATCTAACGTAGAAATATAATCGTGTCATGTAGGGAAGAAATGTAATTGTTCCTTGTAAAGAAAATGCAAGAGTCATCTAAGGTAGAAATATAATCGTGTCATGTAGGGAAGAAATGTAATTGTTCCTTGTAAAGAAAATGCAAGAGTCATCTAAGGTAGAAATATAATCGTGTCATGTAGGGAAGAAATGTAATTGTTCCTTGTAAAGAAAATGCAAGAGTCATCTCAGGTAGAAATATAATCGTGTCAGGTAGGGAAGAAATGTAATTGTTCCTTGTAAAGAAAATGCAAGAGTCATCTAAGGTAGAAATATAATCGTGTCATGTAGGGAAGAAATGTAATTGTTCCTTGTAAAGAAAATGCAAGAGTCATCTAAGGTAGAAATATAATCGTGTCATGTAGGGAAGAAATGTAATTGTTCCTTGTAAAGAAAATGCAAGAGTCATCTAAGGTAGAAATATAATCGTGTCATTTAGAGAAGAAATGTAACTGCGTCAAATGGACATGAAATATAACTGTGTTATATTCGGAAAGAAAAGTATTTATGTAAGGTAGAAATTGAAATGGGTCATGTAGTACAGAAATTTAATGGAGTAAGATATGCATTATAGTAAGTTATTATGGTACGTGTGACACAGAAATTATTTATTATACTAGAATTGACCCAATACAAAACAATAGAGCTACTCAATTTTAAGGGTAACAGTGAAATAAGTAACTGTTAATGATATGTGTGATATAATTGAAAGAAAACTTGATGTCTAGTGCAGATGATAGTGGAAATCGGTGACAAATAATGACTAACTCTGGACTGTAGGAGGTTCTGTTTCTCATGTCCAGAGAATCGCCCACGGTGCGAGTGTGTTCCACAAAATGGTGCCTCTGAGGAAAAATAAAAGAAAGCTCTCCGAGAAGAAACTTAAAAAATCTTCACCGGAAATTGAAAGATGCATAGAAATAACTAAATTGTTTGTTTGTTTTTTTTGTTTTTTTTTAAGTAAACACGTTTTAGACAGAAAAAAATTTAAAAATTGTGTAGGAACCACGTAAAAGTATGTTGATCACCTTTTGTAAAATTTAATCGCTTATGTCAGCTAATAGCCAAGAATGTCCACTGATTTGAAGAGACTGAAATGTGTTACTATCGATGGGTGCTATAAAGTCTATGTTTAAAATATTTAAGCAACGATGAAGTTGTAAGGAAAATAGAAATGGCACTGTAATATTAACGTACAGCCAGATAGGAACGGTTTAAATTTCACGAATGGAGAATGGGAAAATTATCCATACAAACACAGAAGATATATTAAAGACAAAATGATCAATCGGAAACAGTAGTAAGATACTGTGTGAATCGATAAGTGAACGAGGACAAAGAGTTTTGGTAAATGTTACAAAAAATATTTACAGCATCGTTAGAATGTCGTTGACTGCCATGATGAATCACCCCATGAAAGAACTTGGTATATAAAAGAATAACAAATTTGTTTTTGTAGGTATTTTAAAGGATCAAATATAAAAGATTTGAAATTGAATGAATCAATTTCAACACATACAGTACTGACAAAGTTCACATATCTCCAAGTGATAATCCTGCTTTTGCACGGAATTCGTGCTCGGAATAAAGTCAGTGTTATATCCACTTCAAACAGCTCAACTTCAGCTGCACAATTATCAAGATGTAATAAATAGTGACAGTGTAGCGACTGTTATGCTTTTCCACACCGGCAATTTATTCGTCTGCGATTGGATAGTAAATCAATACTGCATTTCTATAAGACAATTTTGCAATCGCATTCACCAGTTTGAATTTATCCGTTGTGAACTTACTCACATGTTTCTTTGATACAGAATCAGTTATTGGTCAAATTTTAACCAATCAAACATTTTAGCGCTCAATCAATTTTCCCGCGTTTTCGCTGGGAGCCTATCGGCGGCTTTAAAAAAATGCAATTTTGCCACCAGCCGCCAGTAGAGTCAAGTTGTTTTCGCCTGTCCACACAAATCTACGACTTTACTGTATTCTATTCTAACAGTAAACACTCTTCAACTTAGAATCCTGAACATTCTTATTCAAGAGAAACTCTTTCAAACATTCAATCATAAATCAAAATACAGTTGAAGGGGAACAACTTTTTTTTCCTTAATCATTACATTTCATTGCATGATTGTTTTGTATGTTATATTTCAATATGTATATTTATTTTTGATCAATTAGTGGAGTTTCATTATTTTTTCTTTAATCGTTAAATGTACAATATATATATATATATATATATATATATATATATATATATATATATATATATATATACGCTAAGAACACGTATCACAACAGTATGCGAGAACAGTATAGTCTCGATGAATAGCATGATCATCGATGTTAAGCAACGTTAAGCCTGATCAATACCTGTATGTTTGACCGCGTTTGCACACAAGGTGCCGTATACTTGGATATGCGTTTCGTTCGGTAATGTTAATCGGAAGGTCGAGTTTCAATTCCTGCCGGGTTCGTTATATCCATTTACACAAAATTACCATTGTGAAATATATGAATTTACCTCGTCTCCCTCACCAACTATGTGTTAATTAATAAGACGTGTCCCTAAACTGTTATCATCTCACTGCACCACCAAAATGTTCTTACAGTGAGAAAAACATTTTTCTGGAATAAATAACTTGCAATTGTTTGAGAAGCCGTAGAAATAAAACCAATCTATCATAACTCCACCCAACGATTATTTTTGTGCACGCTACATGTCATATAAACAAGTAGGAGGCATTACTTCCGGAGCGACATTTCGTAATTAAACATTCATTTTTAACGCTGCATAGCGGTCTTGAAATAATTAATGTTCAACATCCGTTCCTTCGATAGGCGTTCTCATATACAAAGATACATTCGCGTAAATGATGCGAGCTTGCATGATCATTCCCGGTTTCGACAACCTTCTTTTTCTTTGCCTCTCCCCCACATCGCCGCTGAACGTTCTATCAGAGCAGTGATCTAATTTTGGGAGTTGGATCAATAAACTCTCATTAGGTTCTGCGCATTTTCGATTCGTTTTGCAGTTGGATTCGTGAAATAAAATAAAGATTAAAGATTAAGAACGTAAGTTTTGTTTTGAATCGGTAAATGGTTTATAAATCTATTTCTTGATCGCAGAAGCTCAAGTCAATGTAATAGTGTATAAACGTGTCGAATGACGGAAAGATTTTTCTTTCTTTTTTATTTATTTCCATTGATTTCAATGCTTAATGCTCGCTCATTTAATCAAGAGTTATATCCCATGTATATTAGGTGGCACACAGCAAATATCTGGAGAACTCACACACACTTGTATCTTTCTGCGTGTCTGTTTCTATGTGATTGCATAAGTGTATCTATGTTTAATAAAATAAAAAAAAATGCTATTACGTGGAATCGTCTATTGAATGTTCGTATTTAGTTAGCTATGGAGGGTAACTCACTACAAAAGAAAGTTAAAATCCCATTTTCCCATCTGATTGATTCGTTTTTACGGCTCATCCTCCTTTTGTAGGTTATTTAAAGCCAGAAAATATTTTTAGATTGGAAGATTTTTTTTGAGATTTTAATGATTTAGTGTTACAAGTCTTACTTTATACCCCATAGTTGGGGAGGAGAAAAGTTGGATTAATACATTTTTCAAGGCTATTTGCACGTAAGTGAATATAACGACTGCAACATGAATTTGAACTCGGCTCTCTGATTAACAATTCCGTGCCATTATCCATTACACCAACCGCACATCCAAGTTTTCAGCACTGATGTTCCAGTCGTTTCCTGGGTCTTAAAGGATGTATTTTCATTATGCTTTCTAAATATTCATTAACCTTTACACCATATGCATACCCAGGCTTACAGTAACTGGCATTCCTGATTCGGGTCTATTTGGCTTTATAACCGCCTCTATTCTTGATGATTTTTGAAAATTGAAACAATGATCTTATTTTTGCATCCGGCAATTCGACTCGAACGGATGGTTGCACAAGCATAATTCGAATATCCGTTTACATTCACAACCGATATCTGCTTTACGGAATTAAGATCCACTGAGTGTGAAGGTCAGATAATAAAAAAAGAGTTATTGCTGGGTTTCATAACAGATATCATCGTCTGTGGAACTCGCTTTAATAGTGTATTCGTCTGTTTATAAAAGCCATGTAACTTCTGGACGTAGATGATCATGGCTCTTCACAGATGACTTTTCTATATGAACAGCGAATTATTATGCATTATTACAAATATCGTGGTGTACGTCCCTGTTCTTTTTTTCACGGTTTGGAAATCAAAGTGTGTTTTCCCTTAGACTGCATGCCAACCAAGTTTATCGAAGTCCAGTCTATTATCCTATAGTGTCAGAAGAGGTATGCGCAAATTGAAAGTCAAAGTGTCGGCCGGAATTTGATGTCAGCTACTTGATCCCATTATTCGTGCGAATTGCAGCTACGCTAACAGCACATTTGTCTGCTTGAGGTGATAACCTCCCCCCCAAAAAAAAACGGGTCACATTAAATAATTACTATATGCGCAGATACTGAATTTTCGTACCGTGAGTAACAGAAGATTCAGCCGCTTAGAGTCCTGAAGCTGCGTCCCTGATAAAATGCTAAGTCACAAGATAGGTAATGTATTTAAAATGAGCTGAGGTTATCCAGCTTTTATTTTTAATTTTTTATGACTGATAATCATATGTGTTCTCCAGATTATATTAATGTATGCGTGTGCGTTTGCGCGTTTGTGTTTCCAAGCAACTCCTCCGCTCCCACTGGTCCGATTTCAATGATTCATAGCTCATTCAAAAAGCCCTAGAAAAGTGAGACAAAGAGAACGATTTTCGTTGAGATCAGATTCTATTTTCCTCTCTTTACACTATATTAATCATATCTTATAAATTGTCCCCTGTTTTGTCACCCCCAAAATAATAAAAATATATCTGTTTGTACGGAAAATAAGGATCTATGTACAACAAATCCTCTTTAAATTAAGTGGCAGGAGAAGAATTATCATTGAACTTTTAAAAGGTAAACTTAAACATTAATTCAATACTTAAATGCAACGAGCAGTTTTTAGTTCTTCTGTAGTTTATTGATGCCTATCATATCTAGTCCTCCCTATCTATTGTGATGATGGCCAAAGCAAGAGTCCATCATAGGAGCTATGTTAAATCCTATCCGATAGGGCAGCTTCCTAGCTAGTATCAAACAATATATATATATATATATATATATATATATATATATATATATATATATATATATATATATGCGCGCGTGCGTTTCACTGTGCGTGTATGTCTATTGGGTATTCGATGAAAACAAATACGTGGGTGGCATTGATGGCTTCGGAGGTGGTCAATCTACTAGTATACAGTTTTTGGTACTTCAGAACCTGTTAGGATGTTATGATTGTTATCACGGTGAAAGTTGATCCCAAGACAGTTTCCGTAGTGTGATTTGGCTGACAGAAAAGAAAAAAAAAGAAAAAAAAAAAAGGACAGCGCCCAAACCGAAAGTGAGGTTTAAAGATTGCACGGGGAACAGATTATAGAAGGAAAACATCATGCAAAAATAATTTTAAAATCTCACCCTAGATGCTGGAGGAATTAAATAAGATGGGAGAAATTAAATCAAGTCGTGTTGAAAATGAAAAACGGAAGAGACGAGATCGTAAGATTCTTGATGTCATTCTCCACGTGAATATTGCCAACTGTTTGATGTCATGTCTCAAAATAATCCAAAACCCTGCACACCCACGCATACTCTGGAGCCATTCAGTTCAAGTCATGCTTTGCTACTATTTGCAGGGCGGATGAAAGAGAACGCGCCTCAGTTGTTTGTTTAAAACGCCACATGAAAGTTTAGCGTAATATTAATATATCAAGACGTCTAATCTTGTCACATCTGCGCAAGTCAATGTAAGACCCTAGGAGAACTAAAAAAAACCACATCTACCTATATCTAAGAATAACTCAAGCTATGACATTAATCGCAAACTAATTTCAGCCAACATATATATATATATATATATATATATATATATATATATATATACACACCTTCACACAGGGTTGGACAAAATAATTGGAAAACTTGTTAAATTCAAAGAAAATTTATTTACTATGGACTTGGTCCTCATTTAGCCTCACAGACAGCTTTAATACGTCTAGCAATGGAATCATACAGCTTCCTGACTTCACCCAGAGGAATTTTTAGTCATTCTTCCATTAAAACCTTCTCTAGCTCTTTACGATACGATGGTGGACGATAGCGGCTCCTATCTTGTTGTTCCAAAATGCACCACAAATGGCCAATAATATTGATATTTTGAGATTGGGGAGGCCACTCTCCATGTGTTCTAGCTCACGTTTATGCCCTTAATACCAATTTTTAACCACTCGAGCATCATCGCCCTGGAAGATGCAGTCACCATCAGGGAATAAAGTCTTGGCTATTGGATGAACATGATCTCCCAAAATATTCAGGTAATCTTTGCTGTTGATTCTACCATACAGGGCAACTATTGGACTGATATATTTCCATGATATGACGACCAAAACTATCACGGATCCACCTCCATGCTTCACTGGTGGAAGAAGGCAGTCAGGGTTGTAAGCTTCTTTGAGCTGCATCCACACATAAACTCGCCCTGAATTTGGGAAAAGAGTTTGAGAATATGACTTGCTTCCATTGGTCTGCAGACCAGGCACTGTGATCTTTACACCACTTCAACCTCATTTGAATGTTGCGAGTGGAGAGAAGAGGTTTCCTCACAGAGGCTCTTCCATGAAATGCAGCCTTATAGAGCTCACGGTGAACAGTTTTAGTAGAAACTGAACTATTCAGATGGTTATTCAACTCAGCAGTCACTTTGGCCGCATTTGTCCGATGATTTTTTGCCACATTGCGTTTCAATGCACATCAGTTCCTGTCAGTAAGTTTGCAAGTCCGGCCCGAATTGCTACGGTTGCTAGAGGTCTTACTCTGTTTCTCGAATTGCATCAATGTTCTTGATATTGTAGCTCTTCAAAAACCAAACAGTTCAGCAAACTTAGAGATCGAAGCTCTTGCCATGCGAGCTCCAACAATTTGCTCTGTTTCGAATTCTGAGAAGTCACGCATTTAGCTTCATTTTTTCTAAATTCTAAAAATAAATAAGACAAAGACAGTAAATTAGATAAATAAACTTATTTACAATAGATATAGCCTGCAATTACGGAGTTTTAGTTAAAGTTCTTAATATAATAGGTCTTTGAAATATAGGAGTGGATTTTGCAACTGTTCCAATTATTTTGTCCAACCCCTGTATCTATATATACACCCCCATCTATTTTGATGTGAAACAGCCCAAAAGTTAACTTTGGAAGTAAACTACTGGATAACACAGAAAAAACGGTTTGACTGCGGTGGCACATGTTTGAGTTGAAGACATTCGTATCAGAAAAAAACAGATGAGGAAGAAATGGAGGCTATTGGACCAAGAACTTAACAGGTTTGAATTAAGAGTATTTTTCTTTTCCTGGTCTGGCAGTCATTCATAAAAATAGTGGAAAATCAGCGTTATTGACAACATTCATGGCAGGAAAAAAATAGAACAGATTCGACACTAAGTAAAACGCGGTTCAAAGATTTCATTTACACTGATCACCATTACCATATCCACCCATCAAAATTCAGCGTGAGCAAGAAGGAATTATTCTCATTACGTTCGTATTCGATGCGTAAGAGGTAAGCTCAACTGGAAGAATTTCATCCCCAAAATCTGCTGCTTCTGGAAGAGAATCACGACAAGATGTTTTCTTCATCACTACACTCTTAACCTCTTGTAGTCTAAGGTTAATCATTATCTTCCTACATGATCTCATGAACTGCATTTCTTGCCTTTTCTCATACAACACCGCCCAACAACCCTCTACATCGAGTGGTCCTTTGTCCTTTTATTAGCGAAGAATAGTATTTGAACATTACATAGCAGTCACTTTATTATTTATACTCTTCTAGCATACCTGATCCCGCGTATGCTGGGTCTACGGGTAATTATTGTCCGAGGCCACGGGCTCGGAAATCCCCCACATTTATTTTGGCCTTGTGTCGCAACCTACCGCGTGAGGAGGCAGGTCAACTGTGTAATATGCTGTCTACGTAGTCCATCGCTAGCAGTGGTTTACTTAATTCACGCCGCTGGCGATTATTGTATTTGTTTCATTTCCAACCTCCATTTTGGTTATTCCTCATTCTGTAACCTTTTCTAGGTTACAACAATTTTCGAGGACGTTTTCCAGATCACTACAAGCCTGTTCAAGTTTAGAGTTAACTATTAGTTCCCACTCCTATCCGTATAAAATGCCATCTATCTCGAGTGGCATCCGGATCTTGTACAGGCCGAAGCTTACTGTAATAAAAAAATTCCTTTACATTTGTAATGGTTAGTTTTGTTATCGCCTAAATGATTGTTCGATGTATTTCACCTTCATTAGGATCGGGTTACTTAGGTGACACTATGAATACGTCATTAAACAGGTATATAGTGATGTCGAATATTTCTTATATAAATTCAGTAATGTTATCAATCATTACATTATAGAATACTGTCAATATCATTTTCAATTTTTCCTGTTGCTTAATTATTTATCAGCTTGTCTTTTACTGTCTTCCGATTTCAATTTCATGAAGGTGTTCACGCTTTTTCCGCATTCAAATAATTGCAATATATGAGAGAAATTTATGAAGAGAAGTTTCCAAGTATCTTCAGACAATAAGTTTAGCAAAGTTTAATATATATTTCTTGAAAAATTGTTGGTGAATTATAGAGTAAAATTGTTTGAAATAAAAAAAAATATACAGCAAATATTCTTATAGTTGATGTAATATAAAGGCTCAAGCAAAAGATTTCAGGTTAAATGTTAGATATAAGTTTGAAGAATATAAAATAAAACACTGTAACAGAATAGCGATGTATCAAATTCGGTGACAGGTTGAAAGTCAAAATGTTTTAATGGAAAATACATTGGTCGCATATCAAAAGAAAGTAAACACTGTAATCTTAAACAAAACAACAAATATTTTTGGTTGGTATTCTTTTGACATTCAATGAAAAGAGTGATTTCTATAAATCCAAAATATTTTAATAAAGAGAAAACAATATACACTTTATACAAATATATATATATACTTTGTAGGATTTTCAGGTAGTGCGATAGCTGCTCAGAATGCGGTATCGATGTTCGAATTCCGATCGAATTATTTCCATTTTCTTTTGAACAAATAACACTGTTATTAATAACAGTTCATCTATTGTACCCACAACTATGTTTTAAATACCATAATAAACTGAGGTCTCTAAATATTCTAGGAGAGTGATAAATATGAATTCAAGACCGTATATAGCATTGGAATGAACATGCTAAATAGTAATGAATATTATTATGAAGTTTGAAATTAAATTTCGCCTCGGGCTGTGACTAAGTTGTGGTCAGCTGGTAAAATATAAATTCGGAATACTCTTCGTCTTTTATGTAGCATGGCTTTTCCAGACGTGACATGGCACTCCTCAACTTACACGTTTTTTATTACTTTTGACACTTACCCATCATTCTTATTGAAAACGCCATCCATATAATCTAACTCATTAAGAATACTATATGCTGTTTCCTGCGTACTTTTTATTTGCCTTCGCTGTGATGTAGGTAATAGTTAATCCATAGCCACTTTTCTCCTTATGTGTCTCTAAAACTCCAGTTTCTTTTTTTCTTACCTTCTATGTTTACGTGATCTAACTATGGTTTGCCCCATCGGTTAGGACGGTAGAAAGCGCTGACTGCTCCTCTGCCGAGGAGTAAATTTCCCCAGACCAGTAGTACAGGATATGACGATAAGATACATCCAGCAGTAAGGCCTCTGTTCGGGAGATTGGATTTTTTGAAAAGCGTAGGCCCACAACATAATTACTCTTGTTCCCAGGTCTACCATAACCGGGTGGTGTCTCCTCATATGGACCCAGCTATAGGCAAAATGTGAAACTTTAAACAAAAATAAAAACTAGGAAAGTATAAAAATAATTTTTATAGTTAAAATACAAGAGATGTTTTCATTAAAAATAATACCAGCAACAAATTTAGTAGTGAAATTACCTTCAATACATTTTTATTAAAACAAATTATCAGCAATATATTTTATCTACAAATTATATATCTATAAAATACATTTAGTCTGAAAATATAAAATATATTTGCGTTCAAAATATATGTAGCTGAAGCCATAAAATTGTATTAAAAATATTTAGACTCCGGCATTAAATAACCCAAAGGGATTGATATCTTGCGAAACGAAATCACGCAAACCATATTTCTCAAGGCATTCTTAACAGTCATAGGCAGCACTAGTTCTATGTCGCTTAAATTCTTTACTTCATCTAAGACA
The DNA here is from genome assembly GCA_963932145.1 of Acanthosepion lycidas. Taxonomy (NCBI): domain Eukaryota; kingdom Metazoa; phylum Mollusca; class Cephalopoda; order Sepiida; family Sepiidae; genus Acanthosepion; species Acanthosepion lycidas. The sequence continues at coordinate 115,221,997 of OZ010585.1, read as the reverse complement.
TGACTGTTCAAATTTTGTTGACATGTTTTTTCCTGAACGGGATATAGGAGTAATTTTCATTTGCCTTCTCTACGTTGAATTTATCGAGACACCAGCTCCAACTAGCTAGCAGTTGGCTCTTTATTTTCATCCGTTATATTGTAGGTATTGCTATCTTTAATACAGTTTGCTAAACACCATAATCACCCATAATGGTGTAGTCAGCAAGAACCCAACAAAAATATTCTTTGCATCCTGATCCCAAAAATGTTAGAGACATTCCCCCATATATGGCAATCAGTGTGTATATTTGTTCTCAGATTGGCTGCAAATTAGGATTTAACTGGATGCATTTTTATTCTTAGTCTGCAGTGACGGAAGTTTATGGTTCAAAAATGGATCTACTTGTTCAGAATATACGAAATTATATTATATTATATTATATTATATTATATTATATTATATTATATATATATATATATATATATATATATATATATATATATATATATATGCATGTATTATTTTTTACATTGTCAAAGTTGAATTAACTTTTACAATGATTTAG
>OZ010585.1:115211450-115216450 GCA_963932145.1 Acanthosepion lycidas | reverse complement strand
CTCTCCTTCTTCACTCGGCTGGGTGATTGCTAGTAAAAATGATAACTTCATCAAAAAGGATTTTAAACATATTTGTTTTATTAAACCGGTCAACATGAAAATTTCTAACTAGCCAGTGGGGTCACTCTATCACCCCAACTTGGGTGAAAGTTCCCCGAAACACGAAATAACCACGTCTACTCTTTATGACGTGTAAAAACTTAACTCCCTCAAATCACTTTCTATCCCTCTAGCATTCCCATGTTCGGATGAGCCAACCAAAATCAACATCCCTATTTTATCTACCATCTGACCTTAAAGATCAACCTCAGAAGATTTGAACCAAAATACAATACCACTAAAAAAATAACAACCTGAAACAATTATTTAACATTAATATCTTCAGCCATTTTATATTCTTTTGTGTTGTAGATTTTTCTTTTTCATTATGAAATAGTTCTCTTCTGTATTCGCTTTATCTTTAGCGCATTTTTCTTAAGATGTTTATATTGACTATACACCCCATAGTAGATAGACCATGCCACACTCCGCCCGATCTGGTATATCAGATCAGATCAAAAATGGAGTATTTCTGCAATACTTGACATGGAGCTGCTAAATCCTTTTTTACAAAGCTTGAGTGAGTTAAAAAGTATATGCGCAGCTATTTATCGGATTAATTATTCCCCTCCCCTTAAAGACTTTCTGACTGATCAAACTGTACAAGCCTATTGCTATTGTATGAAAATGTTCATTCAAAATGCTCTGACACGAAGGCCTCAATAGTCAAAGAATCTCCGGTTGATAAATTCCCACAAGATCTTGACAGGATCAATTTTGATCAACTACTCTGGCACGTGGAGGTATCGTTTCTTATCAACTTCTTGTCCATACTGCGTATATAAGCACATTTGCAAATTAAAGCTTTCTTTATAGCCATTATTATTATTATTATTATTATTATTAATATTGGCTCAAATTTAATCCATACTTTCAAAATTTAAATCCTGGTTGGGTTAAGTCTATTATTTTAAATTTTCCTTTTGTTGACTGCTATTTAGTTTCAAATGGACCAGCGACATTGAGGATCTTTTCTTTAAGTCAATCATTTCCACGCGTTCAATGTGGATATCTTTATCTGTCTCTTTTTTGTGCTGAACGGCAGTCTGTCAGTGTAGTATCGAAATACATTGCATGAGAAGGTAGCAACATACAGAACAGTCAGTCCATTTAATCCAATATCTTTCTTCAGAGTCCCTCGTTGTCATAGACTTCTACTTTCATACGAGCAAGAAGATTACGCATTTTCTGAACTAGCGCTACCAATGTGGTCGACGTGGTTTGTAAGGCATTGATTCGATGACAGCAATGAGGACAGATATTTGTTCAACGAGGAACACGTAAACATCACGTTGAAACAACGGTTCCCAGACGATCACCGAAGTTAAGAAACGTCGAGACTGGTAAGTACTTATAATGGGAACCACTTGAGAATACCAGTTGTTGTAAGCTTGGATGTGCGGTTGGTGTGACGGATAATGGTTCAGAATTGTTAATCGGAGTGCTGAGTTCCAATTCCCCTTTTGCCTCGATATATTCACTCAGACAGAAATACGCTTGGTAAACGCATAAATTCTTTTCTCCACCAGCTATGGGTTAATTAGAAAAAAAATTTGCATTAATAAAGCACTATTATTTAAAAGAATAATCCTACCATATAAAATATATATTCTGGCTTTAAAAGACATGCAAGAGGTTGATAAATCGTAGAAATCTAATCCAGAAATCAAAAGATATTTTCAATGAGTACGGCACATATCTGCCCTGTTCCCTCGCTCTTTTCTTTGATATAATGAGCAGGTTGTGCCATTTTTTAAATGTCTTAAGCTAGTTATCCGATCTTAAAGTTTTGAACGCTATCAAAATAACTTCTTTTCCATAAATTCAGCATTGAGCATGTCGATTTAAAATACTAGATGCTTGCCGAGTTCAAAATCTGATAAAGTCTCTTTCATCCACGTCGGCCTAATGATTTAGATAAGCCACCAGTCCATCTTCTAGTTATTTAAAAAAAATGCCAGACAGATCTCCAGTTCATTGGGTCAAAGTTGTTCAAGGTGAAGGAAAACTGAATTGAAATATTTGCATATAATAGAGTAGCTGATATTTAAGCTTTGATGTGTAACAAGTTTAGATAAAGAAAATATGAATAAAAACTTCACCTAGAGCGACGGAATCCATCATGATATTTATCTATAAACACGCATTGTTTCTTCGGCTGCATGAAATCTAATGTCCTTTAGGAAGCTAATAATTTACAGACCTCCCGGCCGTTATTATGAATATCATTTCTAAAGAGAAAACGTTCTGACAGCACAAAGCAAGGAAGATAATACGTATGATTGACGCTAGTATCAACAAGATTTTCGTCTGTGTAAAACGCTAACACGCGACAAGCTTAGTGTTTAACTGCTAGCCCCTATCGAGATGTGCTTAAAAAGGATGTATATCGACGCTGCGTTTATATTCTTCACTTTCTGTATTTGTATCCTTAATTCAAAATAGAATAAATTTATTCACCTCTTTTGTTCCTTTCAGTTTTTCAGAAATTTCTACTATTCTTAAAAGTGCTTGCTTTCACCTCAAAGTTGAAAAAAACTGTTAAGAAGGCGTGTAAAAAGTTCAATCCATCATTGGTAAATTGCAATTGTCTTGAGATTCAGATGATAAATAGAGCACCAACAAGAATGTTGATTCGATTTAATTATAATCGACTGAGAAAGAAAAACGTGACAAATTACCGCTGTTTTTTTTTGTTTTTTTTTAATGATCCCAGAAGACAAGGGATATGAAGTGTTGAATTGTTTCACTAGCTGTGTTTCGAAAATAACCGTTAGATTCGACTGAGAATAGAAAATAATATTGTTACCAATAACAGCAACTCCGATACAGTATATACTAGCAGCAGCAGAAACTGTTGGCACTTTTATGACTAAAATTACCACCAATAGTAAATTCCCTTGCCAAAAACAGTGGGGAGAATTAATGACTCGGAAAGGATTTAGGCATTCGGGGAAATGGGAAAAAAAAACACTTATAATATATATGGGAATTAAGAGGAACTTGCTGAAAATTGCTTTCCTGAAGTGAAAATAAACTAATATTAAAGACACTCATTATACGATGATTGTAAAGATAATGGTTTATTCAAGCACGTCATTCGTCGTAAATAACTATGGGCTATTGAAATTTATATATTTTTTTATATAGATTGAAAAAACCGCGGAAGAAGTTGCTATGACACCTCATAAGCAGCTAGCTTTTTGATCGACCTTTATCAAAGTGGATCGTTGATAAGTTTAAAATGTTAAACCATAAAAAAGATCACCAATAAAAAAAGGAAGTACAACACTTTATTTTTCCTCTCATAGAAAAAGAAAGAAATGACAAGAGGCAGAGAAGGAGTAAATCACTGAATGGTTTACTTTTAACGGCTTATCAAACTTTTTCCGGGTTATTTAAAGGAAGAATAAATTTTTAGATCGTAAAAACTTTTTAGAAATAATAATGAATTCTTGACACAAGTACTACTAATTAACCCATATATAGGGGTAATAGGTGAATTCATACTTTACACACGACTATTTGCGCGTAAGTAAATGATATAATGGAATATGCATACATCTGTGTTCCCCCTCACTGAAATATGATTGGCTGGTGTCCGTCATAAATACCGACGGACGTGTAGGTACGACAGAGTCAAGAGCCTTAGTCTGAGAGCTAAGTCTATAAAGACGCCCGTTGGACTACGCCATTGATATATACTTCTTACCTGCGACTATGACGCGTACCAGTCGATTACTGCTATCATATTCTACTTGGCTATAGTAGCCCAAACCATGTAGCTACTCCTTTCCGGGACATATCACTGAATATAATGAACAAGACAGAAATTGGAACTTGGCTCTCTCCGATTTCCAATGATGAGCCGTTATACATTGCAACTTCCATGCTTACATAAGTTGGATTCCCATGCGGTCACCCATCTAGCTGCTGACCAGTCTCGATGTTACTTAACTTCTGTGATCTTACAAGACAAGAATCAGTGTTTCAATTCGGCCGTAATTTCTGAAAGAATATAAAAAAAAGTCTTTCTGCTTCTTGAACCAAAGGACGTCTAGAAATGAAGAGGTTCAGATGTCATACTTAGAATATTAAATATGTCGTATGAGAAAGTGTCTCTGACTCAGGCATTTTGCTTTCTGTGAGATAACAGATAATGTCTACTTTTAAAACAGTTTTATTTCATTTTTATTCGTAATTATTTTTTTAAATGTTTGTCTAGTTTAAGGTTTTTAAAGTTATAATCGATCCTTATCGATAACGGTTGATGAAAAAGCTGACCGTTTAAAAACAATTACACCATAGTGTTAATTTTAAAATAACTGTTTTTTTTTTTTTAAGTTTAGTCAGATTCCAAAATCTTTTTTTGTCTTTTAGCCAAATGACTGTAGGAGAAAAGAATGAGTACTAAAATCATTTTTAATATTCAGATGTAGTCAACGTGAATTGAATTTTTCTTAAATTTTCAGGTCAGTAAATCTGTAGACATGCTAGAATAATTATATCATAATTATATATGTATTATATATCATAAGCCATCGTATGTTATACCTTGACGTTACCGTGTATAAACAATTCGCCATTCCTGTTCGAATGCTAGAAAAAAATACAAGAAAAAGGCATATCAAAGGTTCTTCTTTATTTTAGGGATAAGAAGAAAAAGGAGGCAAAGAAGAAATAAATGAATGAATGAAGGAAGGAAGATAGCCAGAAACGGAAAATGGAGGCGACCTTATCACTCATGTGTTCAACGTATGCTTCAGTTAAATAGAAATCCTTACAAATTCTTAATCATTTAATTTGTATGTATTTTCTTATATAAATAATAACCAATATTCATATTACTTATTGTTTACCAAATATGTATTGAAGTTGTTAAAGCACAAATACTTACCTAG
>OZ010585.1:115193950-115206450 GCA_963932145.1 Acanthosepion lycidas | reverse complement strand
GCATTCGTTACACACACAAATCCTGCCTTTTATAGATAGAGATTTCTATAGATACAAACTTTAAAAATTCCGTTGATGGTGGTTGGGTTATGCTGATGACATAGGTATGTATAATCGGAATAAATATGTTACTGAACAAAAGATATCTACATTGTCTACCAAGAGAAAGAATATGTAGGAATGAAACCTCCCGGAACAGAAACTGTAATCTAGAATTGGAATCGTAGTAGCTATGATACATACATTACTACCATTAAAAAAAGTTAGAATGTTGAATGTATAAACTTCAAACCGTTCAAATAACTCTGTTTATAAATTAGTAATAACCAATTTAGTAAATGTGTGAAAAAATATACGTAGGATAGACTGCGCTAAGGGTAATTTTGTTCAACAACGAAGATTCTACGAGACCAATATATTAACCAGATAACTTCTGTCATTTTTTAAGCAAACTTATCAGATCTAGACACTCATATAAAAGTTATGCATAAGATTAATCCGGTTCGAAATGTCTAAACTAAAGCTACATACAATCGTTTCTCAGATCTGTGATTAAAATTGCTTGAACTGGATTAATCCTTTAGGTCCTAAAGAAGACACCCTTTATCAGAGCGACGCTACAGAATCGCAAATAAATAATTCTACCAAATAAGAAAAACAAATTACAGCCACAAATGAAATAAATAGCATCTTTAACTCGTACGTAAAACAATTATATAATCATGATTTCGACAATCGAAACTACATTAGATAAAAGATTACGAAAAAAAAAAAAAAAAAATCTCCCATCAGTTTTCGAAAGCGCGACAACCTCTAGTGAATTTGTGAAACCTATTTTCCTGAAAAGAAATGTCTGTTTTAACAGACAGATTTTATAAATTTGACCAAAACTAACGCAAAATATTCATTTAAACTAAACATTACCATTACCCCCTAGGAGTGAATTCACAATTTCCATGCAACAAGATCTGCATTAATAGATACAAAGGCAAATATACAAAGTAGTTTTGTGTGTCTTCAAACGAAAAGATAGGAAATGGAATGAAAACATTGCACTCCGTTAAATATATGAAAGACTCAGTTTCAATATACCAAGAAAGATACATCATGCGATTAACACCATCAAAAAGGCTGTGGACATATCAACACACTTGATCATGATGGGTCGTTTATAAAGGTACAATAATTTCTGCTCACCTCGAAAATTAACCGTTTACTGGAATTAATTATTTACTAGATATTTGTGAAAATTTTTACAGCTTTCGTATCTTAATATTCAGATCAATGTTAATTCTTGAGTTAATCCTTTGAGCGCTGCGTACCATAACAATTTCAACCCTTCTACATAAGCTCCTGAGTCAAAATTCGCAAATAACTGGTAAGTAATGTTTTACGGTAGATAAAAAAATAGTTACACGTGTTCAACCGGTGGCTGGGTATTAAGTCATTTTTCTATACCACCGTTCAACCGGTGGCTAGGCATTACGTCATTTTCTCTACCACCGGTAAAGCGGTGGTCAGAGCTAAAAGGGTTAATGATTAAGTAAGATCATGATGAGATCTACGATAAGAAATTCCCCTATTTTGAGATTAGCACCTTTAATGAAATATTTCGATAACTATTCCTCTTCTGTTTTTCCCTCTTTCTTCTTTCTTTCATACTTTCTTTCTTTCTTTCTTTCGTTCTTTTATAATAGCAAGGCAGTAAACACATTTGGACACAAACAATTACTTTGCGTTGAAGAGTTAAGAAAAGGAACATTGCTAGACAGCAAAATCAGCGGAAGATTTGGTTTGTTTTGTTTTGTTTTACGGCATATCAACCTCTATGGGTTATTTAATGCCGACAAAATTTTTATTGCTGGTAATATTTTGTTTTGTCAAAAATCTATTTCTAGAAATATGTTTCTTTCAAAAATGTGTTGCTGGTAATTTTTATTTTTTTAATTTATTACTGGAAATAATTTTGTTATAAAGAATTTCTGATTTTAAAACCTATTATTTTACACTTTCTTAGTGTTTTTACCCCAGTTTCAGGGTTAACTATTAGCCCATAGCTTCGAACTTAACAGATGCTACCACACCGGGTCAGGGCCGATCTGTGAGCACCAGCAATTAAGAGGGGGTTTCACGCTCCTCAAAACCTCTTGATCAGAGGCCTTGCTCTTGGATATAGTTTATCGTCTTACTCAGGACAGAGCAGAGGAAGAGTAATCAGGAGGACATTAGATATCGAACCTCATTACATTTAAATTTTAGGAGATTAAATTTGACAGGAAAGCATGGAAGCGGGAGGGAATTCCACAAAGTGTGGGAAAAATTGTTTGCATAGATGGTACATTTAACCAGCTCAACTGTAAATTCGTGAGATTTCGTCGCCAGTCTAGTACTCCGCTTAAATTCAAAGAGTCTATAAACCACATTTAATAGCAATATTTATTCTGTTATATACACAGAAATGTGTCACAAGGCCGAAGGGGGGATTAGGGAAACGACGTTCTCCTTCTGTCTTAACGATAACTTAGCTAGCTACAAACACTGACCCACTCATACAAACAATATTCCTTACACCAAAACAACGCATTCATAAGTACATTTCTTACAACATTTACCACAATACCTCATTGTCTGTATGAAAATACTAACTAGTCCCCATGTATACAATTGATTTTTTGTGGGGGAAGCGGAATAAAAACCAACAATTCTAAAAAGTTGCCCCAATGAGTATTTACAATATTAAAACAAAACGATTTACAAGAAACTAAAGAAAATAATACTAGTAATAAAACCCCCACAATTACTAATTGTGATAGAAATATCAGTTAACTGTCCGAAATCAATGCGGGACTATAATAATGTAAAAACATTCATTCATCTCAGGCACTCACACTGACACGCGCTCATTCAAACACAGCAAATACGAAAGAACTCACGCGAAACGAAAGGCACCCCGCATCTACATGCGAACTAACATCACTGAGCACCTAAAGAGGGAGGGGATGGGGAATTAAACTTCCACAACTAAGAGATCATCTGAACAGTTACTGTGAAAGTATTTTTAGAAAAGACCAAGGTAAGAAACCTTACTGAACTAAAGTAGCCTCTCTGATATGTCTTTTTGTATTTCCAAGCAATCATAACGGAATAGACCGTTATTTATGAGGTATCGGCAGGCCATAACGGTGGTGCAAATAATGATCTAAGAGAGGGACAGGTGTGGTCAAAATATACAGTGTGCGGCTGGTATCTTAGGACAGATTTTATGGACTAGTAAAAAAACTTGCTGAAAAAATTAATATAATTATTTGATTACAAACAAGTAAACACGGTATTTAGCTAACTGTTATTCAAATTTATTAAAAAAACACCACTAGCATTAATAACTGCCTCTACACGAAGTCGAAATCGGCTGCAAGCTCTGTTTAATTGGTCCTTATTTATATCAGACATTACTCGAATTAATGCAGCTTCAAGAGGGTCTTTGATGTTATGAGGCTGTTTATTAACCTCCTCAACAACGTTCCACACATAATAGTCTAGTGGATTGAGATCGGGAGAGTTAGGAAGCCAAATGTTGGGTGTGATGTGGTCATACAAATACAGCTAACCATTCTTGTGTTTGTAGAGCCTTGTGAAATGGAGCCGAGTCTTGCTAGAATATGTCAGGTCTGCTGTTGCATATGTTGCCAATCCAAGGCTTGATAACTGTTTCTAGAACCTCAATGTAAGCCGCAGCATTTTCTCTAGGACCGTGTGGAATAAAGTGTGGTGGCATAACATGTCCTTCGTTGCTAACAACACCCAATACTATAATACCTGAAGAAAATGTTGTGCGCATCACTCTTGGCACCTCAGTTGGATCTGAACAAAGCCATCTGTCACTTCTTCTGTTAAGTTTTTGACCTTGATCAAAATTTTTCTCATCTGTGAAAAACCAAATCACACCAGCTTCTGAAAGATTTTTAAGTTTGCTTAAAAGCCTTTTGGATCTGTTTAAACGGTTTTCTATTTTTCTTTCAGACAAATTGACCTCTCTTCATCACGTAGGACTTGTATCGAATGTCTTCATGAACACTCCTAATTGTTTTTTTCAGACACATGCAGGTTTTTGGCAATTGACCTCATTGATTGAACTCGGTTTTCATCAATTGTCTGCTTGACTTCCTGAATAAATTCGGATGTTCTCACTTTATCAGAACGTGCAGAATGTCTTTTATGTTTTGATACAGACATCGGGGAACTCTCACGGTCTTCTAACTCTTTTTCTATCTCGTGGAAAAACGATCTTGCAACTCTGGGGAAACGGGCAACATCCAAATCGCTATGATCATCCTTTAATGCCATAATCAGAGTATGAATTTTCATTTCATTTGTTATCATAGGATTTGCCATTCTTGATTTCTGAAAAATAAAAGCATTAGGAGTTAGTGGGAAGCAGTATTAATCTTAAATCTCTATGTACTCAAATACCAGCCTTACCTTGTAATTATATCAATCGGGAAAAAAATAAATTTCTGACAGGAAATCTAAACCCCACCATTGTAAGAGATTCACAAAATCGGCACAATTCCTTTTCAAAATAATTGCCTCGATACACATGGGTGGTTTGATAAGAAACACCAACCATCTGGTTAAATCCTGATTTAGAATAAATAAAACATTTATATACGCTTTCGCAATGGAAGTAACGTAGATGCAACGGTTGCTGAGTCCTAATAATACCTTACAATTAAGCAGCTATCCGTTTATCATGCCAGATAAACGTAGAGGACTGTTTTGTCAAAATTAAATCTTTTGGTGGTGAGACTGGAATGAGTTCTCCAAGGGGTAAGCCAGGTCGATGACAGATGGAGGCCATTCGCTAACCAGATGACATGACGTCAGCCAATATATCTCATACCAACAAGATGCACAGGAATACAGCATGGAGAACAGTTATTCCCGTGATATCTATTTGATTCTTTCGTGCTTTAGATGTGGGTCCGCAAGTGATATATTAGTAATATAAAAGCGGATCGTCAGGGAAAGCTATATGTATATACATATAGATGTATATATATATATAGAGCTTTCCCTGATGATCCGTTTATTACTAATATATATATATATATATATAAATATATATATATATATATATATATATATATATATATATATATGTATGTATGTATGTATAATGTGTGTGCTCGTGTGTGTATTGACCACTAATATTATATATATATATATATATATATATATATATATATATATATATATATATATATATATATATATATATATATATAGTGGGGGAAATAAATATTCGTACACTTGAAAAATTGTATTTTTATAAATGATTAAAAAACAAATCTCAGCACATTTATGTATAAGACACATACTATTAAAAAATAATAATAAACTTAATTAATTCTTATTCTAACACAAATTACTGCATTTTTTAAAATTCTAACTGGTAAAAAAAGTATTCGTACAAATCAATTATTAGAATAAAATAATTAATTATGAAAAAAGTATATTCTAGAATTTTCCAATAATGTTATCAGTAACTATAGTTAACGCTATTAGCCATTATTAGAGCATTCTGCAATTTCTAGTCTTACGAGACGGTTCTAATAATGCCTAAATGTAATGAATTGACTATTTCACAAAAAACAACACATTTTGTCTCTTTGGAAAGATGGGAACAGTTACAGAACGATTTCTAACAACCTGAATATTCCTTTTACTACAATTGCTTTGTTCATTGCAAGGTTTAAAACTCTTAATATCGTCGAAAACCAAAGACGAACAGGTGCTCCGAGGAAGATTTCTCTAAGATCAGCAAGTATATTAGGACGCCAGGTCCAACAAAATCCACAGGTTACCCGAGAAGAGCTGTAGGAACATCTGCGTGCATTAGGGATTAAAGTAACCAAGTGTACAATAAGTAATGAACTACACAAAAACAGTCTGAAATCACGCATCCCAAGGAAGACTCCACTCCTCTTGAAACGACACAGAGATGCTAGACTAAAATTCGTTAGAGAGCATAAGGATAAAGAATATTCGTTTTGGTAAAAAGTACTATGGACAGATGAAACTAAAATAGAGTTGTTTGGTCATAATTATCGAAATCATGTGTGGAGGAAGGACGGTGCAGCCTACCTACCAAAGAACACGTTGCCAACTGTAAAGTTTGGTGGTGGCATCATCATGGTCTGGGGCTGTTTTTCTGCAAAAGGTGTTGGCAGAATATCAATAATAGATGGCAAGGTGAATGCCGAAAGATACCAGAAAATCCTGCAAGACAATTTAATGCGTTCAGTTTAGAGACTTCGGCTACTTCCTGATTGGAGTTTCCAACTGGATAATGATCCTAAGCATACCGCTAGATCTACAAGGAAATCGTTAGCTGAAAGTAACGTTGATGTCTTACAATGGCCAAGTCAGTCCCCAGGCTTGAACCCAATCGAGAATTTATGGCGATATTTGAAAAATCCAATTGGGAAAACAGCACCAACAAATATCAAATATTTGAAGGCAATATGCCAAGAAGAATGGGACAAAATACCACTAAATGTGTGCAAATCATTAGTTGAGACGTACAGGAATAGACTGGTAGCTGTTGAAGTCAATAAATGATATTCCACAAAGTATTAAATTAAGTTAATATGCTTGTTTTTTTTGTACGAATACTTTTTTCATCAGTTAAAAATAAAAAAATCCATTAATTTCATTTAGAATAACAATTAAGTTTATTACTATTTTTTAATAAAATGTATCATTACACATAAAATGTATCAAAATTTGTTTTAGTTAAGGCTTTTACATTTATACAAATACAATTTTTCATGTGTACGAATATTCATTTCCCCCTATATGTATATAAATATGCATGTGTGTGTGTTTGTGTGTGTATATATATATATATATATATATATATATGAATATATATATATATATATATATATAGATATAGATATATATATATATATATATATATATATATATATATATATATATATATATATATATATATATATATATAGCTATATATATATATATATATATATATATATACCCCTCCTGCCGAATTCTCTGATCGTTTTCTTAATGTTGATATTGATTTTCTTTAAGGAAGCCGCCGTAGTTTTTAATTTGTTTTATTTTCCTAAGTTCTTTCAACTTCATCCGTGATCATCTTCCGAGATGAATTGCTAAGCAAAAAAAAAAAAATAATGTAATTGATAATTCTGATGTCCGTGTAAATACGCATAAAACGCGATTTGTTATAATTATTTTCAACACAGATAAACGGGCTCTGTTATAATTTATTCATAAATTAATTTTTAAAGCTATTATCAGTCTCCATGTTCTTATCTAACTGAAGTAACGTTAATTTATACAATTTTATTTTTTTATAATTATAATTTCAGCATTTTAAACACATTGTTATTATGGGCATTTTTAAACATTGTTACTATATTCATAAATAATCTTATTTAATGCCAGTTGCATGCTCCCTTTATAGAGGGCTTCCGGAATTTGAAGGATTTTTTTTTACTTTACATTGGAGTATATTTGTATTTTAATTAATGTTTTCTAAATTTTATGGATAGAAATGTTTTGTTGAGCTTGTATCTGATATATGTAGTGTAAGTCAGCTTGATAATGTTGCTGTCGTGAAGCCAACATATATATTTACTTTTTTTTGTCAGAGATTCAATCACAAAAAGGGCATTTAAACTGACCAGCAATTTTGGTCTTTTGCAAAATATTAGTTGACGTAAAAAGGTTATTGCGTATGATTAAGTCGGTTGTATTAAATTTATTATAGAATATTATTAGTTTTATTTTTATAATGTGATCATTTAGTGATATATTTGTACTTATCATTTTTTTGGGGGATTTTTTCATGTTGTTTGTAGTTTGAATGTATTTGACTGCGGCCGAGTAGGCTGATATGTTTAGGGTTATTTCAGGAAGTATTATTTACTTTTCGATTTATTCTAATACTTCTAATAGCTCGTCTAATTTGTTCATCAAAAATTTAATGAGGAAATTCCTTATTAATAAGAGTTTTTTTAATTATCTTTTTTTCAATGTATGACTTTTTTGCGTGGTTTATTAAATTTTGTATAATAGCTGTTTTGCAATAGAACATTCAATTTTTATAGGTGAGAGTGCATGTGTTTATGCTAATTTTATATGGGGAGATAGTAAATGTGTTATTATTAGAGCCTGTCAATACATCAAGAAAAATTATTGTTATTGTTAAATTCATATACGAATTCAAGAACGGAGTTACTTTGGAAGTTGTTTTTTAATTCATTTATTGCATTTATGTTATTAACTAAGAGGTGAATATAATCTACATATCTTAGGTAGATGGGGTGTTTTGGGTTGTATTAATTATCTTATTTTCAACGTTAGCTACATAGAAATTAATAAATGTTGGTACCAACAGTGAACACATGGAAACTCTATCACCTTGTATGTATTATTTTGAAGGGAACCTCGGTGGTGCTAGTCAAAAGTAGTTTTCATAGTACGTTAGGTGTAATTTTATTGGATGAATAGATGGATTGTTGCTATGACAATAGAATCAATGAAGGCATATATTTTATAAAGAATAAAAAATAGTAGACATTTCTGGGATGTACAAAGAAAAAATTACGGCCACTCCGGCGTGTTGTAATGGCTAGCAGTTTTTAAGTATACAATCATTTTAATAGTTTTCTGATGTCTTTTTTTTTGGGGGGGGGACGATATCAATTCTCGAATGGAAACTTACAACATTGTCGCTAGAGGTTACTTAAGTGTAACTTGTCTGCAGACCATATTACATCGTGCAAACCTGTTTCATTTCTCCAGCATGTATTTGTTTCCTTGTGTGAAGATTTTCAACTGCTAGGCAGTTTTCCAAACCGTAGTGTATCATATGTTTGTATAACGTATTGCATACATACAATGCATTTCCGACAACACGTGTCTGGTGTTTCTGAGGAAATATTTTACTTACCAACTCGCTACAAATTAATCGCATTTCTTTTTTCATCTCTGTCGTTCTTAAACTTAAAAGAAATATACATACGAACAGAATATTAAACATAAACACTAGTACACTAGAAAACAGGTTCAAATATAAAAAATCGTCCCTCCAGCATAATACGTAGAACTGATTACCTCTTTCTTTGTTAACAATTTCCTGAGGAGTATAAGTTCAACTTGACACGGAATATAAATTGTAATTGCTGATTTGAAAATGCATCAAAATGGCGAATACGAAATATAAATAAGGAATGATGAGATGCTAGCATATAAAAAATGACAATGTGTGATTTTAAATTCATATCGAATCAAAGATTGTATACTTGTAACCAAATATTGATAACATTTACAGTGATTCCAGATCCGTAGTATATTGAATCAAGGTGAGATTCTATCTTGCGTAAAACTGTGAACAGTTATGCGTATCAGAAAGAATTTCTTGGCAGAGAGTGAATTTAATTAATCTGGTTCCTATATTATCAAGGGCAATGTAAGTGTATAACCGAGATTATATATATATATATATATATATATATATATATATATATATATATATATATATATATGTGTGTGTGTGTGTGTGTGTGTGTGTACATGCATATGAGGAGATGTATATACATCCTGGTTGTTATATATCTATATAGGCATTAAGAAAAATGGAAAACGGATTCATTATATATATAAAGGTTGTATCAAAAATAATCTCCAAAAGATTTGGATTGGGTTCCGCACACAAAAACTAGGACGAAAATCCCTATAAACATATATCTGCAATTTCTTCGTTTTTTACTTATTAACTTTAAACAGAGTTTACGGCATATAACTCTGTGTTGTCATGTAGACTAATTTACAATTATCATTCGTGTATATTTGTGACTCGTCTGACTTCAAGGTTTGTGTATTTGAGCATCAGTCCCTCTTTTATGCAAGTTTCATTAGAAACGACTGACAAACTGCTGTAGTTAAGTTCTTTTTTTATATAATGTTTTCACTTTTTCATTTTCTGGACGTAAATTATATAAAAATTGTTCAAATATTTCATATGACTAGAGCGCCTCATGCTCTAATTTTAGTCATTATCAAGGATGGAATTTATTTTTACTTTTAACTGATTTTTTGTTTTATGCATATATCTAGAGTTATAGGAATGTGTTATTTTCCAAACACGGTCAGCACATTGTGGCCGTGTTCATAGTATCTTTCTTTATTATTAATATGTTTCGTTTATTTTTAGCGATGTTTACATATGAATGAGTCAATTATATTTGTATTATCAACGAGTATGTTGCAGATGGAGTTTGGTAGGTCTCTAAGTTTTATTAAATGTAATTTAAATGAGGCCTAATTGAGTTATGGTCAGAGAGATGTAGCGTGATACTTCTTGTTAGGCATTTTTAGTATATCCAATATAATTATTTACGAACTTCAATTGTTATAGGAACACAGTTTCTTAGGGGACATGTAAATTCGTAAATAATATGATTATTCGAATATTCAGGCAGGTAAACGAAAATAAATTATTATAATGTTTGATAAAATAAACGGAGTTATAGTCACATATGTATATCCATTAAAAGTAACGTTTAAATAATAAAATTATTAACCTTCGAAATTTGTTCAAATTATTACCATTTTAAAATTATTAACCTTAGAAAATTATTAAACTTCTAAAAGTATTACCCTTCTAAAATTATTACCCTTCTAACATTATTAATATTCTAAAATTATTAATATGCTAAAATTATTACACTTCTAATATTATTACTCTTCTAAATTTATTAAACTTCTAAAATTATTACACTTCTAAAATTATTACCCTTCTAAAATTATTAACCTTCTAAAATTATTAATATTCTAAAATTATTACACTTCTAATATTATTACCCTTCTAAATTTATTAAACTTCTTGAATTATTACACTTCTAAAAGTATTTCCCTTCTAAAATTATTACCCTTCTAAAAGTATTTCCCTTCTAAAATTATTACCCTTCTAAAAGTATTAACTTTCTAAAATAAATAAATTCTCAAATTATTAGCCTTCGAAAATTATTAACCTTCTAAAAGTATTACACTTCTAAAATTATTACCCTTCTAAAATTATTAACCTTCTAAAATTATTAATATTCTAAAATTATTACACTTCTAATATTATTACACTTCTAAATTTATTAAACTTCTAAAATTATTACACTTCTAAAATTATTACCCTTCTAAAATTATTAACCTTCTAAAATTATTAATATTCTAAAATTATTACACTTTTAATATTATTACCCTTCTAAATTTATTAAACTTCTAAAATTATTAAACTTCTAAAAGTATCTCCCTTCTAAAATTATTACCCTTCTAAAAGTATTTCCCTTCTAAAATTATTACCCTTCTAAAAGTATTAACTTTCTAAAATAAATAAATTCTCAAATTATTAGCCTTCGAAAATTATTAACCTTCTAAAATTATTACACTTCTAAAATTATTACCCTTCTAAAATTATTACCCTTCTAAAATTATTAACCTTCTAAAATTATTAATATTCTAAAATTATTACACTTCTAATATTATTACCCTTCTAAATTTATTAAACTTCTAAAATTATTACACTTCTAAAAGTATTTCCCTTCTAAAATTATTACCCTTCTAAAAGTATTTCCCTTCTAAAATTATTACCCTTCTAAAAGTATTAACTTTCTAAAATAAATAAATTCTCAAATTATTAGCCTTCGAAAATTATTAACCTTCTAAAATTATTACACTTCTAAAATTATTACCCTTCTGAAATTATTAACCTTCTAAAATGATGAGAAAAATTAACATTTTGGACATTTTCACAATTGTGGCACCTTAACTAATGCAGACAGAATGTTAATCTCCAAGAATTATTTCCTAAATATTTATTTTTCTTATTTTACCGGCGAACATAACTTATGCCAAAAGGACAATATCAATCAGACGGCCAATTAAGGATTTTCCTCCTGTCATCAATTAATCAAACTCCGCTCCTTTCAAAATAAACTGCAATCAATATTAATCAAGGGCATGATTAATTAATCGATGTACGCGTTTGAGTCAGTATACGCAAAACAGGAACAATGAGTAACAACTTATCACTCTTTTCTCATTTTTAGAATTATATTAATTCTACAAACACGCGTATACACAGTAATGATAGGTAAGTAATCAATATTCCAATGTGTGAAGATCCTTTCCGCCTTCGAGGAGCGCACAGCACAAATTTACACTCCCCCTCCACCAAAAGAAGATTTTCAATATGTGTTGCAAAAATTCTGTAATGGAATTATCCTTCAGCTTGTTCACAATTTTAATAGATACTCAACACAGATAGTATATATGAATTTCGATAATGCATCTGGTGTCTGCGTCTATATGCATGAAGGAATATTATCTCAGCGAGAGATTCGGATAAATAACGCATATTGTTTTAGCGTATGATTTGATAAAATATTTGAAGGATA
>OZ010585.1:115188950-115191450 GCA_963932145.1 Acanthosepion lycidas | reverse complement strand
GAAAATTAACAACGCAATATTTCACCGAGGTAAATTAATACAAAATCGAAAATGAGGGAAAATGAAAATAATAGATTCCAATTCGTGTCCACATCTATTTACGGTTTTGTTAAATCAGTTTGGAAAGAAATTTCAATTGTGTATGTCTCCCTTGCTTCTATTAGACGAGCTTTATTTTTGGAGAGCTTTAGCAAATGGACATGCATAACGTTGGTGCCGTTGAACTTAGAAGAATCAATCAATTATGACAGTGTGAAGTGGAAGTTCGTTATATTTAGTTTTTGGTGCCTTCAAATTATTTTATTGATTATTCAACATATTATAGTTGTTGCGTTATGTTTGCAATTTTAAACTTGTGAATTCTGTAATAATAAAAAATTCTATTTTTCTCATAGAATTATTAAAGGCTTCTGATGAGAATTTTCTGTTGATTTTTTTAATAATTATTTTTATTTGAATAATATATTAGACTATCAATAGTAAACTCGCTTTTTTCAAGTCCTACCGCCATGGATTTCTGGATTTCAAGTAAAATGCACTTCCGTTCGAAAAAATGAAACACAAGCACAATAACAATAGAAATTTTGTTAGGCGCGAACAGACACACGCAGACAGACAGACAGACAGACAGACACACACACACACACACACACACACACACACATATATATATATATATATATATATATATATATATATATATATGGAGAAAAATATCATATATACGCATAAACGAGGGATGCTAGGGATTTAATTATTTTTTTTTCATATAGCGGACTTAATTTAGAATTATTTTCCCCTTCCCATCATGTTTGTTAATAGATATACCACATTGTGATAATAGAAGTTCTGCCATGAATAATGAAATGTTTAAATGTTTAAATGTTGTAACTTTACTGTAGATTAACTGTATATATATATATATATATATATATATATATATATATATATATATATATGTATTGATATAATGGAATATACATACACCTGTGTTACCCCACAGTGGAATATGATTGTCTGGTGTCCGTCATAAATACCGACGGACGTGTAGGAGAGTCCAGAGCCTTAGTCTGAGAGCTAAGTCTATAACGACGCCCATTGGATTACACCACTGATTTACACTTCTTACCTGTTATACTAGGACTTGTACCAGTCGATTAATGCTACCATATTTCACTTGGTTATAATAACCAAAACCACTTAGCTTTTTCGTTCAGATATATGCCTTTCCTGGACATATCATATCATATCATATATATATATATATATTGATGTAATGAATATGCATCCATGTGGGTTCCCCCTCACAGCAATATCATTGGCTGGTGTCAGCCATAAATACAGACTGATGTGGAGGTACATGGACTACGCCTATTGCCTTCGCCTATTGCCTACGCCTATTGCCTACAATTACGACGAGGACCAGTCCATTACGGTTACTTGCTAGATTTTCATACCCGATTACTGTAGTCAACAACCACTTTGCTACTTCGAACAAATATATCACATTCTGGGACATTGTACACACACACACACACACACACACACATATACATATATATATATATATATATATATATATATATATATATATAAAGAGAGAGAGAGGGAGAGAGAGGGAGAAAGTAGCGAGGATAAAGATCAGAACGATGTCAAGAAAAAGTCTAAATGTGAAATAATTTTTAATTTTAAAACTTCAAAGGAAAGAAAAAATAAGGATATAAAAGTAAATTATATATTTCTAAAATATAAAGCTTAATAAACTTATTCTGATAAAGTTATTAGAATACATATACAACATTCGAAAAAATAGATTATCAAAAACATAAGAACGATTAAATAAATCCATAAAATTTAATAATTATTTTGCATTATTCAACATTATTTAGTGTAAGAATATAAAACAGGGTATTTTACTAAATTACACTGGCTCTTTACTGGCTCTTACATTGTCAACATGGCAAAAAAGAATCTGTGACATCATTGGAACTTAGAAAATTGATAGCCAAGTCATGTAATGAAGATATCCTTTCGATTAGGGATATTTCAACGACTGTGGGAAAATGTTTGTCATAATATTTAAAGAAAACTTGAGGTAACTGGGTCATTTGAAGCCAAGAAACCACCTGGCAGGCCTAAGAAAACTACTGCAAGGAAAGACAGATGGATTGATAATGAATCCAAAAACGATCGATTTGAGGCATCAACCGCTATCTCTAAAACAGCGAATGTTAAAACATTTCTTTCTGAGGAGGATTTTACTGTTATGTCCTGCGCAATGCCCATACATGAATCGTATAGAGAATGTTTGGAAGTTACTAAATGAAAAAGCTAAGGAAAAGAATCCAACAAACGTCGAAGAACTATGGACTAATTTGAAAGGAGAATGGGAGAAAATAACCGTTAATGAATGCAAGATATTAATTCGCTCATGTAGCAAAAGATGCCAAGCTGTTATTGCAAGTAAAGTTATACGCATCAAGTACTAATGAAATATGAA
>OZ010585.1:115173950-115183950 GCA_963932145.1 Acanthosepion lycidas | reverse complement strand
ACGATTAAAGAGGTTCGCTTATCGTCTGGATTACACACCTCCCCATTATTTTGAACAGGAGTATAGGTTTATCCCTTGATTCATGATTAGGTTTGGGTTTCAGTTTCATTCTTAAGTCTACTTGAAATCTATACGTCTACAGTCAAAGTGAAAACGCTGGCATTTTATTTACTATTTTTCTCTCATCAAGAGTAGATATTTACTCCCCCAACCAAGAGGTCAGGTTGTGACACAAGGTCGGTTTAATGTGGGGAGCCCGAGCGTGTACACCCGGGCAAGAAACAAAAAATCCCAGAGTCCCCGCAACCGTCGGATGCGCTGGCCTCGGCGCGTGCACCGATCCTTCTCTCTAGTGCAATGAGAAGGCGCGGTCTCAGGCAGCTGTTCCCAGGGCCCACACCTCACAGTATAATTTTCCTCATTTACGACTCTGTCTTTTGACGTTGTTGCCCCTGAGTGCACTCGGCCCAAAAACAGAGACACAACTGTTCTCTCCTCAAAAGTATTGGATAGGTTCGCCTATCAACAGCTTCAAATTCATCACGGTATTTTGAACATGAGTATAGGTTTACCGTTTGTTCCCTTTTTACAATCGGTTTCGGGTTCCTTCTGAAATCTTTTTAATTCTCTTTCACTATCCCCAGGAGCCCGTTGCGGCTTAGTGACATTGTTGCCATCGTTGGGGATATTTAAAAAAAAAAACTATTAAATCTAATGACATAATTACATTTGTAAGTCACGCATTTAACTGATTTTTTATTCCGATATTGTTATTTTTTTTGTTGTTATAACGTTTATATTAATAATTAACGTTAAGATACACTTAAATATATGAATACGTATGTATGTATGTATGTATGTAGCTGTCTATTTTAATCCTGCTGTAGTTCGATATTAACACTTTACGATAACATTATTTTTGTTAGCCCTCATTTTTGGTATAATTTTTTATAACATGTCCGTTTTTATCGATGTATTTTTTTAAAATACTTTATAGAAATTACAGATGGTATACTGATCCTTGGCCAAGATGCTATAATTTAATACAATTTTGAGCGTAGCGACATACTAAAACGAAGATGTGCCTACACATACATATTTATTCCCATTTTATGTGAACATTATTGAATGCTCTATGATTTCTATTAATATTTTCATGGCAATTGCTCGGAGGAGCTTTCCTCCTTTGTGTCTCGAGTGCCTTAAGTTAATATCAGAAATGAAATCTCACCGTTTTTACTGTTGAATTAACAAGATGCAACCGTATGTTCTATTCTAAAACTTTCATTTCCCGTACTTCTCGTCTTTCAAATTCCCTTCTGATTTCTTGCTTCCTTTCGACCTACAATCTTCAATCCTTAAAACGCAACGCCGATAGCTATTTACTGTTTCCTGAAATCTGTTATTTAATTGTCTTTCTTCCCCAATGATGTATTCTCATTATTCTTTTATCTCCTAGGAACTACTTTCATACTAGTGGCATTATCATATTGCTTGGGGTTGAAAGGATTAGAGAATATAATTCTTTTTTAGCTATACATGAATAACTACACATATAAAGAGCTATGTCTGTGATTTTGTGTGTGTGTAAAATATATTTTATGTTGCTAATTATGTAATTTAGCTATACATAAATAATCCTGTCTATATTTTTGAGGTGAGTTATTGTAACTATTTATACTGTTCGAAAAGGTGTTTTCATCTTTATTGCCATATTTACAACATTTCAGTCGTTGTACCCTCCAGCCTTCTTCAATGATATTTCTTGGAATTTCGAACTGAAAATGGGGGTAGAATTTTTTAATTCTACGTGCCATGAACTTTGCGTATCACATTTTTCAATTAATTCCTCTAGACAGGTCAGCTCTCTAAGTTTATGTCCCCTCTGCTGTGGACAAGTATTGAACCCATAATTCTTTGGTCAAGTCATTTTTGGATCAATCAACCAATATCACTATCCACTGGGTCATGTTTCCTTGCGCTCATATATATATATATATATATATATATATATATATATATATATATATATATATATATATATATATATATATATATATATATATATATATATATATATATATATATATATATATATTATATATATATATAATTATATATATAATTAAGTTGTAAGGAACTTGGTAAACCGAATTGGTAAATCCAAAGAGGATGAATTCCTGAGAGCTCAATGTTAGGACAGAGCTAATATGTAATGAAAAACAAATCACTTTAATGTACCATTACGATAATTTATTTCACCTAAATCCTTTTTTAAGGATTCAGGATCATCAGGTAAATCTTCCAACAACGAATTGAGAAAAAAAATGGGATTAGAAATTGGTGGGTAGTGTAATTTTTGTAATTTAATAGAGGGGGTTGAGAGTGGTAGTTAACCAGACAATATAAAGTATAGGGAGGGGTTAATTTTATATCTCTCTTAAGTATGTTTTATATTGGAGTAGGAGGAGTGACAGAAAACTTGACCTCATTAGATGGTTAATAAAACGGAAATGAATTGTAGAAAATGTATACAAGTGAGTCTTACGGTAAAGAGAGAGATAGGGGGATGGGGAAAGAGAGATGGAGTTGTTATAATTTTGTTTTAACAAAATTATGTAAAAGATAGTTTACAATGTTTGATAGAAAATTCGATGTCTGAAAAAAAATTTGTTATTAACTTAAATGTTTAATTTTTTAAGTAAATAGTTTCAGGACTAAATATAACTATTATTGTAATAAACATATTTATCTAAGACATAAAGAAATATTTAAAATCTTAATAGTTTATTCACCCGACTAATTGTATTTCCACAATATAAAAAAAAAAAAAAGAAAAAAAAAAAAAGAAAAAAAGAAAATATATATATATAACATCTATTTTACTATTTAAAATTAATTTATGAATGTAATTTATTTATTATATTGGTAAACTAAATTAAAGATTAGGTTTCATTATTTAATAGAATTTCAGGGTAATATTAATTTTCATTTATTCATATATGCCTCACAAATGTATTCATGTGAATCCCTACATACATACGATCATTAACAAGTAAGAAAAAAAAAAAAACAAAAAAAAAAAAAACATTTGAGATAATTTACACAAAAATTCATTTATCCTCGTACATAAACTATATATACATTTTACAATCTTTATCTATATTTCAAAATATATATAGATTTCACAGTTAAAATTTAATTTTATCAGTGTGATTTCGGAAGTGTTTCATTTTAAAGGAATTTAGCTAATATTATTACTATTATTAATAGTCAAAGAATGGTATATTTAAATTTAAATTATCAACTTAGAAATGAAACTCCCTTCAGAAGAAAACAAAATTTAAACTATAGAATATTACAAAAGAAGACCCAATATTTCCTTTAAAATCAATTCATGTACGTACGCACACATATACATACACACACATACACATATACATATATATATATATATATATATATATATATATACCCATATACATACACACACACATATATACATCCACACATATATATACACATATACATACATATACAATTCATATATCCATATACAAATCTATATATCAAAAAATTAATCTAACCATTTAATCATCCGTATATATATATATATATAGAGAGAGAGAGAGACATATTCATATACACATACACACCCTTAAATAGATATACATTCATATATAAGCACAAAACCCTACATACAAAACAAAATATAAAAAGAATACATATATACATATATATATATACATACATATACATATACATATGTACATTTACCAAATATAAATTCTAAGGTAATTACGTCTATATACATATATAGATTACAAGTAGTTTAAAACTATAAAAACACACATGTTTAAGTACATGTACACACACATATACTCGTACATACATATATAATAATATATAATATACATATATATATATATATATATATATATATATATATATATATATATATATATATATATATATATATATATATATATATATATATATATATATATATATATATACATACAAAACAAACATAAAAACATTTATACATATACATCCACACCCATGCAGAAGTTTTCTGTCACTCCTCCTACTCCAATATAAAACATACTTAAGAGAGATATAAAATTAACCCCTCCCTATACTTTATATTGTCTGGTTAACTACCACTCTCAACCCCCTCTATTAAATTACAAAAATTACACTACCCACCAATTTCTAATCCCATTTTTTTTCTCAATTCGTTGTTGGAAGATTTACCTGATGATCCTGAATCCTTAAAAAAGGATTTAGGTGAAATAAATTATCGTAATGGTACATTAAAGTGGTTTGTTTTTCATTACATATTTATATAATTATATATATATATATATATATATATATATATATATATATATATATATATATATATATATATATACTCTTTCGTATTTCAATATACCTAATTTTGTCTAATTTTGGTATAGATATCTATTAAAATGAGATGTTTGTTATTTTTTGAATTATTTAGGAGACAATTTATTCATCGCATCCTATATATATTTTCAAACTGACGTCAATTCACCCTTGTTTCAATCCTAGCTAGAAGCAACCAGACGTCTTCTCTCACTGATGAGCTGAGATACACTGAAACAGTCTGTCCATTGGTGACAATATATATATATATATATATATATATATATATATATATATATATATATATATATATATATATATGTTATATAATGTTATGCATATTACATTTTTTTCTTATTGTTTTTATTCTCTAGTTATCTGTATTACTGGTTCCCATATTTTATTCCTACGACTTAAGTGATTTTGGGGCCATAGAATATGCGTTGATTCTTTAAGTTTTCGCATTTTTCAGTGATTTTCAATTCAAAATAGTGTAAATTAATAACTCTGTTACATTCTATGTTAACTAAGTTACTAACTAAATAATTCCTATTTACTCTTAAAATTTATGTAAATATTTCAGTAATTTTACAACTGTTCTTACATTGTTTCAAGTATGTCGTCCGGTTGTTCTTGTTGATGTTCAAATATATAAACAGATAACATATCTACTTTCCAAAATCAGCCCATATACAGTAGCGGCCATAATATAATGGACGGAAACAACAAAGACATAAACATGTGTATTACTTAAAAAGTAATGCATGATTAGCAATGAAATCTTTACCGAATAAAGATTAGGGTGTAATGCATAAATATTATACAAAGTTATGAATCTCCTATTTTCATGCAGGACAATGCATCTTGCCATAAGGCTCAGAAGATTATGGCTTTATTTGAAAAAGAAGAAATCGCTCTAATGAAGTGTCCAGCCCAGAACACCGACCGGAATCCAATAGAAAATGTTTGGAAGATAATTGGAGAAAGGGCTCAGAAAAGAAACCCAAAAAACTAGGATTACCTATAGGAGTTATTGAAAGACGAATGGGAGGGAATTACTGCTGATTTTTGCAATAAATTAATTAGATCATGTGGTCGACGATGCAGAGAAGTCATTGAAAATAAGGGGATGTTTACCAAATATTAATTTTGTTGATATTTTGTTCACAATCAAGTATTAACAAGATCGTTCCTTATTTTTTGTCCAGTAGCTTATTTCCTTTGTTCCATTTAATCTTTATTTAAAAAAAA
Organism: Acanthosepion lycidas; assembly: GCA_963932145.1. Lineage (NCBI taxonomy): Eukaryota > Metazoa > Mollusca > Cephalopoda > Sepiida > Sepiidae > Acanthosepion > Acanthosepion lycidas. The sequence continues at coordinate 115,178,307 of OZ010585.1, read as the reverse complement.
ACTATCATGTAAATTTTTGTAACTTTGTATAATATTTATGTATTACACCCTAATATTTATTCGGTAAAAATTTCATTGCTAATCATGCATTACTTTTTAAGTAATACACATATGTATGTCTTTGTTGTTTCCGTTCCTTATATTATGGCCGCTACTGTATAAGAATCTATTTTAAATATTTCTTGATCAGGCCAAGATCTTTTCAAAAAAGCCCAGCCCAATGTGAAAATAAGAGGTTTGGTATTTAACATAAATTGTAGACTATCTATAGCTTTCAAATTGGTGGACGTCTTACATTTTGAAGAGGTGAAAAATGCTTCAAGAAATAAATACTGAATGACAGAAATAATAATGATGCGCAGTTCAAGTTTTTCATCTTTACTACCGGACCTTTTAAATCCCAGTTAGGATTCAGGTTTTTAAATCAGAGATTCCAGTTTGACAGGTCGAATACTAACGAGAGATGGTATATCCTTTCTATCGGTCGTATTTACAATGCGTATTTTTTTTTTATTATTCACTGTTCTTGTCTTGACCGTACGCATATTCCCAGAACGTTTATAGCAAAGCTTTTTGATGAAATCCGATTGCATCTCAGTACTGAAACATTCTCCCTGAAACAAACGTCAGGCGACCACCTGTGACATCTAGACTTTAGAATGACAACCCGAACCCAGAAGAAGTCTCGCCGCGTTTCACAGACCACGATGACATAGAAGGCCAACACAATAGTGGAAAATTGTAAAGAATACACACACACACACACACACACACACACATATATATATATATATATATATATATATATATATATATATATATATATATATATATACGTATAAAACGAAACAAACAAAATCATGGAATGCTACCATAATAATCGTAAAAACATAAGAAAAAGTATATATTCCTTATATTAAAAGAACGTATAAGATGAAAACAAAAATCAATGAGCAACAAAAGAAAATGCATGAGAAAAAAGTCAATATTGAAAAAGAGTAATTCATTGTGGCCGGGGTAGTTGCGTCTCGGTATAGAGTTAATTTAAATACGATTTCGCGCGGGGCAGGGCACCGGTAAGATCTGTTCAAGGTAGTTTTTTTAGGAGATATTCACGTTTTTTTTTTTTTTTTGTGGAGTCCATTGGGACTTTCTTGATTAAGATTAATAAATACAGCAATCAGACTGGTCAGTCTGCATTGGGGAATTTTTAAAAGGAATTAAATATGTAATGACAAATTTAAGTGCATATGATGTCCTGCCGAAACGTGTACGAAGAACGGAGGTGAAAGGCAGTAGGTTCAACACGGCGTTCAATACAAGACAATCATTTAAAATGACGTCGTTATCGAAGAATCAAGATCAAGGCAAGAAAAGCAGAAGAATTAGTATCATCAAGATCAGCAGCAGCATCAGAAGAAAAGGTGAGATGGGAAGGAGAAGGATGAGAAGTAAAAGAAGTAGAAATAAAGTAAGAATCAACTCCAGCAGCAGCAGCAGCAGAAGAAGAAGAAGATACAAGTAGAAGAAAAACTAGAGGGAGTAGAAGGCGAGTAGGAGGAGAAGAAAATGGCAGAGCTGACTGAGATGAAGCAGCAGAAGGCGTAGAAACATCCTCATAATTATCATCCTTGTCATTATCATCATCAGCAGCAAATAAAAGTAGAAAAAGAAAAAAAAAGACATTAGGAGAAGATAGATGCCAAGAAGAGGAAAGAAGACGGAAATATGTACTCATCATCATCATCAAAAACAGGAAAAAAAAAAAAAAAACGCAATGACGAAAAGAACGTGTAATGAAGAATATCAAAAAAAAAAGAAGAAAAAAAATAACTCCAAGAAAGATTGTGGTTGAGAAGAAGATGTCATAAATCCCAAAGAGACTACACAGAATTGAAATCGAAAAATTCTCTTCCCTGGCAACTGCTCAATTTCTGAAGGAGGATCAAATCAACTTAAAGATCAAAGCTATTTCGCATTCTATAAAAAGCTCCCAACGAATGTGGCTGAGAGAGAATGCACGCGATCACCAGAGTTGGAATTTCAGAAAGGAAATTCCCTATCATATTGGGAAAAATTTGCAATGTTAGCTTGCACTGATGAACATAGATTCTGAGCATTAAACGAAAGAATGTTACGCCCGTCGGTTCGTCTCCAGCTTCATACACCAATCTATAAATACCTATTTATCTTATAGCAAAGAAGCCCTATCCGTTTGGTTGAGGGTTACATATAAGTGAGATGGACAAGGAAAGATTAATCTTGAAGCTTACAGATAAACACACATACACACACATATATATATATTTATAAACATGTGTCTGCATTTATATATATATATATATATATATATATATATGATAGAAATTAAGGACGATTTGAGATAATTAAGTAATTCATCGAGTCTAGAATAAACCTGAACAAAATGCAGAAAGCACTGGGTGGCCGTTTTGTCCTATATTTGGGACTCATCTGCTGTGCGCATCCACTACCGAGAATTGAAACCCGGACAGTTACGATATAAGGCAATCGTCCTATCAAGTGTGCCAACGGGCATAGAAGAATCGGTGCTGAGGCTGCTTCTATATTCGATGAATTACTTAATTATAATTATTTCAAATCCTCTCTAATTTCTATCATTTTTATATCTTTTTTGAACCGGTTTCAAATACTCTGGATTTTATCTATATAAAATTTCCAGTTGAACATAACTTTATAATAGCAAGGAACAAGCGTAATTTCTTATTTAAATTACCGGGGATAATTGATGTAAATATAAAAATAAAAGCAACCGGTTTCGTCCAAGCTTAACTTGAGTTTTATTGTGAGAATTAAAACCATGTAAAATAACTTATTGAATGATATAATGAGGGGCGATATTCACGGAACCTTCAGACTAACAATATTCTGACCCAGCAAGCAACCCCTCTGTTTACAGAGTAGGTTTGCGGGATGTGATATACTGAGACTCTAAAACCTTGAGATGATATGGTTATTTTCTAAGCATAGTTAGCTATGGCACAAGGCCGAAAGCATGGAGCGCTCAGTGAGGATTGAACTCACAACTCAGCGAGACCAGCTTGCTAACTATTACACCAAGTCGAGGTGTCTAACCTTGAGATGATATGAAAAGTGTGACCGAGACAGTATTGAAAAACGGTCAACACTAAAGCCCGTAAAACCTCTCATTTAGTTAGTAATAATAATTAATTTTATTGTGAGTTATTGACGACCAAACAATTTTGGTAATTTTATTTAATGGGATAGTGAGACTCAACAGTGTTATCTAATATCATTTCAGGGACAAGATTTAGTCTGCATCCTTCCCTCGCAGATCTTAGATTGATCTTTCGCATATATTTACGGCTACTCTATTGAGTATGAAAGGTTTACAAGAGACAATGTAATGAAACGTCAGTATAGATGTGAATCCAATCAAAGATCTATGGCCACTTGTGAAGATGAAATTATATAAACGAGGCAAAAAACACAACAGCAAAGATGACGATTGAGATGCAATTAAAAAATCGCAAGATTGCGAACTGAATCTGCTGATATCAAAAACATAACAAAACCAAAGGATAATAGATTGATGACAATGATTAAAGAGACTTGGCATATCGTTAACATGTAAAGAATCCCAAAATATCATATGTTTGCTATTTTTTTTATTATAGGATTTGATCAACTGCAGATGGTTTTATTAACCTGTTAGCGAATGAGAATTTGATTTTATGTTTCCGCCTATCATTCGATAGCGTTTTTTTTATATATATAATTAATCAATGAAGTAAAAGAATTTGAAAGTCCCTAAAAATGTAATTTGTGCTTTGTTTGGGCGTGTAAATTGCTCATTTAACATTCCTTCAAAGCAAACATTTATATATACTGTATGCGAAAAGATATTGCTTTCTACAAATTCGACAAAGTAGACTTCAGACGTTTAACATGTAACAGGATGTATCATTTATAATTTACATATAGCTCATGTTAAATAAAATTATTTTTGTTGTGATACCTATTCAACGACGAAATATTTCAAAAATATTAGTCCATATTAATTAATATATTTACACACACAGACTCACTCACTCACTTTCACACAACACACACGCACGCGCGCACACACGCACGATGCGCGATGCCACTAGTATGCAAGGGATCATAGAATGAAAGTGAGAGAAAAGAGGCGTGATGGAGGAAAGGATGAATGGAAGGACAAAGAATAGGTCAGTACATCTGGAGATATAGATTGGCATTACATTTGAATATCTCGAGATGAATTGGATCGTGATTACGATTTAAATGTAATAAATTATAACCATGGATTATAAGTTTTTTTCAGATTTTTATTATA
>OZ010585.1:115163950-115168950 GCA_963932145.1 Acanthosepion lycidas | reverse complement strand
ACAGATACTGAAAGGCCGAAATCTTGTAATAAATATGGCGACGAAGATGAGGACAATAGTCCGAATAATGTAAATAGTGTACATAATACCTCATCTCAGAAATATAGACAGATACTATAGTGCATGCATTCGGAACCTTTAATCTCTTTTATGTATTTATTAATAAACGTCCAACTATACTTTGCATAATCAAACCAGAGAACCAATTCATCAATGTCGTAATAAGAATAGATATCTTTAAATTTTGCCATTGACTGCTCGTATACGTAAAAGAATTTCCTAAATTTGATAATATAAATTCTGTTGTGGAAATATTGTTTTGTACATGAAAATTAGTCGTAGTTCAATAATTATAAGACATTCTATCGGACTAGACCTGAATATTCATAAACTCAGTCTGTATTTTTGTTTATATAAATGAGATTTCGCCCAAGAAATGCCGCCAAATTATTTGCACTGGCACTGCAGGGGATAACAATAATACAATTACGGACTGTGTGATTTATGCCTAAATAAATAAAAATAAACCTCTACATGGTCACCAATACTGACTATGCATTTTTTGCTAGGAATTAACATTAACCTGACCTTTAAAAATTCAACAACAGCTGAAGTGATATGCATTTTTAAACATATCACTTTCGGCCGTTTCAATCTAATTTCTAGTCAATTAACAGTGTTTATACATACTATTAGGTCTCGGATGAATGTCTTTTTCCAAGACACCGATGGTGAAATAGATGTAATACAATGGAGAAAACTTATGGCGTGAAACAGCAATTTGATTCACTGTGGATATTATACAGGGTGCGGCAGAAATACCTCCCAAAACAATGGTAAGGCAGAGGCATTGTTTTTTTCATCTAGTTGATGTCTTAAAATATTGCGGTATTTCTGTGATGTATGCGGCACGGTGGGGTAATGGATAGCGACTCGATTTGGGGAATCGGAGAGCCGAGTTCGAATTCCAGTCAAATTCATTACATTCACTAACGTCCTAATGAACTTGTCCTCTTCTCCCCCTCCAGCTATGGGTTAATAGTAGCACAGACTGGGTTCTATAGCTTGGGATGGTCTACTGCAAAAAAAGAATGGCAACATATTTCGTGACAAAATCTGACTCGTCAGTGATGCATCGAAAAATACATGATCGCCTAAGCGTGTATCACGCACTATCCATAACTGATAGATATATATTATGAAATGGATTAAGATTGACAATCATTTAATATATTTAAAAGGCGACTAATTAACTTCCCTTAAGAACTTGAGACTGTATATATTCAAAAAGTATTTGCATATACCTTGAGGCACGGTGGAGTGATGGAAAGCCGCTCGGATTGAGGAATCGACCAGAAGCGATCGAATTCCAGTTGTATCCATTACATTCAATTACGTGCCAACGCCCTTGGGAATCCTCATCATGTCCTCCCATCTATGGGTAAATAGCAAGACAGACCGGGTTCTATAGCCTTGGATGCCAACTTGTCTACCGCAGAAACTAATTGCAACCTACTGCAGGAAAATATCTGCCTCGTCAGTCATGTATCGAAAGATGCATGATCGCCTAATCGTGTATCACGCATGGTACATGACTGACTGAAATTTAGTTATGTGCTAATAACCTTGGAAAAGTTATGAATAGTCTTCTTCTCACCCCAGCTATGGGTAAATAGCAGGACAGACCGAGTTCTATAGCCTTGGATGGCAACTAGTCTGCCACAGAAAGAAATGACCTCCTACTGCGAGAAAAAATCTGCCTCGTTAGTCATGTATCAAGGATGGTACATAACTGACAGATATGTCGCCGGTATTTCTGTCGCGTCCTATATATATTTTTAACACGGTCTCCAAAATAACAGGGTTATCTTTTAAACCGAGGAAAGATTTTCCACGAATATGGACGCCAGATGAGTAAAAAAAAATATGAGAAAATCGAATTTTAAATGATACCGCTTATGTTTCTTCTCGATTTCTTTACATATAGAACAATAAAAGTAATATTTTAAGTATTTTAGATAATACCAGGTAAATGATATCATACTGATGAAGACTGTTCGCCTTGATTCCATCTCCAAAGTATCTCTTCTACACTTGTAACTATAAAAGGAGTCTACACGGCGCCATGATGTATCGCGATAAATCTTCAGTACGCATCACTGTAATTTGTTGTTGTTCATTAGGATGGATGTTCGTAACAGCATAATGTTCCTTGTTGTATTCCATTCAGAATGCAATTGTGTATTCTTGGTCACCATTTTTCACATTTTTCCACCTCAATAGGTATGCGTGAACACACATAATTGTTTTCGGCTTGTTCTCTAATTTTTATTTACAGGCAAATACATCAGAAAATGACGATCCTGAATCATATATTTTTTTTTTTCAAAAATGAATGAATTACGGGATGTATCGATGAAAAAAAACAAATTAAATAATTGATGACATTCGCTGATCTCTAGTCTTGTTGATGATACCCGCCATTTAATGTTTAAAGTATCATTAACATTTCATTTATAAAACAAAATTTCTTTTTAGAGTTGTTAATGTTGATGCTACACATTTTTCTCTCAATCCATTCTTTGTCACGTGTTTAAATCATAACAAAAGAGTAAATTAAAAAGAATGGAAAACAAAAAGGAACAGTTCTTTCCAGAAATAGAATTAAAACTGATGAAACCAATAAGGGTATCCTCACACACTGGTCATCCTGGGTATGATGGTAAACTACACCCGGCAGCAAGGCTTCTAATCGGGAGGTTGGAAGAGTATGGAATCACTTCGTAATTCTATTATTCTCAGGTCCGACCTGACCCGGGGTGGTTGAATCCGTCAGTGTTAAGCTATGGGCAAATTTTTAACCAACAAACCTGGGTCAAAACAAGTAACCCATTGTGGTTGATATGCCGTAAAGCAAAATAAAGCAAAACAAACCAAACCAAAACACACATTTGTTATTTCAATTATTACCCGTTGAACTTTGTCAATAACTTTACTAAAGAAAATCACACGGGGTTGAAATCTGCCGCTACTAACAGACAAGCTGATATAGATTATATCTTCATCTATTTTCATCTGTATATTTACTTTTGAAATACACTCACGATAGATTAATATGTGATTTCATTTGCCCGAACTACTTATTGATTGCCATTGATTTTCTCAAAGTTAGAAACGACAGATTAAAGTGAACACATTTTTCGATGCTGATAATCTTGGTATCTGCATATACGAAAAAAATATTAAATTATATATCCAACAGGACAGACATTTGCAACTAACAAGAAAGTTCAACATGTCTTTTGAGAAAACATACAAACGACGAAGAGAAACAATAATTCATATGAAATACGCTTTAAATACGAAATATTAATTCGATTTTCAAACAAAATTGTATCAATGTTCTCCGAGCAAGGACACTGGAAATATAACACTGTAAAAAAATTATTTATACATTAACGATACGAATGAAAAAGAAGCGCGTGAATTCGATTATGTCTGAATGATAACAATTTCTAAAAGAAATAATCATTCAACTGAAACGAACCAGAAGGATAGAGTTTCGTAGTGTCAAACGGCTTTTCGTTCTTATTGCTGCTTTAATTTCAAGTCTTGAATGTTGATTAACTTCAAATATAGACAAAGCGAATCGAAAATAGCGAAACGTGAATTCTTTCCCAATTCTTTTATTTGAAATGCAAACGGGTACTGAATGTTTCTAACCTGAACAAAAAAGTGAATTCAAAATTATTCCTGATAATTAGTCATTCTCTCTCTCTCTCTCTCTCTCTATATATATATATATATATATATATATATATATATATATATATATATATATATATATATATATATAGAGAGAGAGAGAGAGAGAGAGAGAGAGAGAAAGAGAGAAATAGTGAGGGAGAGTTTGCTAGAAATAGTGAGGGAGAGTTTGCGAGAAATAGAGGCAGACAGAGTTTTTTCTGTCATTCTCTCAATCTGTCTCTTTATAACTTTAGTTTCAGTTTTGAAACATTGAAAATTCTGTGTCGCGATGGAATCATACTTTTAAAAGAGAAAATAATTATAATATTATGCTCTATTTTTTTTTATCGAGCAGTAATTTTTAAATAAAAGAATAACTGCTAAGAACACCATAATCTAAATCTTACGGTTCTTTCTCATTATTTTAATATATATATATATATATATATATATATATATATATATATATATATGTATGTATGTATATATCAACACGAACAAACACATATATACATATATGTATATATCAACACACACACACACACACACATATATATATATATATATATATATATATATATATATATATATATATATTACTTCATTGCAATTAACCTTTTTGTAATTCTTTTGTATATATAAAAATAATATTATGAATAATTTATTTCTAATATCTAGAACTATATGACAATTAGAGTTTCACTTTTAAAACTTAACACACACACACACACACATATATATATATGTATATATATATATGTGTAGAGAGATATGGTTGGATAGACATATTACATTCATGTATCTTACAAATACATGATGTTACGATTGAATGTATGCAATAAACAGATTGCCGATATCTAATATTAATACTTGTATGCACACTATATTTACACACGTTTTTTACTTAATTTGTCCTCATAGAAATATAGGAATCACACACATATATATATATATATATATATATATATATATATATATATATGTAACGTTTGTTTCTTTGTTTAAATAATTTATTTTATAAACTTATATATATATATATACATATATAAATTTATAAAATAAATTATTTAAACAAACAAACAAACATATATATATATATATATATATATATATACATGTGTGTGTGTGTGTGTGTGTGTATACATTTGTTTCTTTGTGTAAATAATTTATTTTATGTCTCTTAATTTATTTTCAATCCTGAAGCACTAATGTATTTTTGATTAATATCTGTCTAAACTGTGAATGTGTTTATA
>OZ010585.1:115078950-115161450 GCA_963932145.1 Acanthosepion lycidas | reverse complement strand
AAATGTTATTCGATGGGCAATATGCTAAGACATTCAAATATACATTAAATATACGTATAGGAAAAGAGAGTGAGATTGTGGAATGATCATGCTTAAAGATGGAAAAATCCGTGGAATAACGCGCGTGTTTTGATTCACATACAGACATTGAAACCTGCAATTTTGCGTAATACTTCCAAAGCTACGTAAAAATATATTGCTAAACCAAACAGAAATTGCATTTACAACCAGTGTCTCTGCTCGTGATTCTCTCGATATAAAACGATTTGATAAATGTACTGCTGTCATGATTTCGAGATTTTTCCATTATAGCTTTCGGTCATTGAGCATGTCCTAATAACACTAGGGTTTTAATATCGATTTTTCAAACCATTCTTTCATATTAACTCTTAGCACCTTAACATTTATTATATCCGATGTTATGCAGTGGGTAATGTTAAAATTAGCTGTTTACATAAAAGGAAACATTTACTCATTCATTGACCGAGCAGACAGAGCTTACTTTCTGTTGAAGTTTATAAAATCTTTCTCATAAAACGATTTTTCAGGAAAATTGTTTTTTTCACGTCCCGTAGCTATCATCTCTGTCTGCTGCATTGATGGAGGTTTCCTTCGTAAACTTTTATTCGAAATAGTGTGAAATGTCAACGTGATGATTATGGAATTATTTTCTCTTTGAGTTCCATAAGCTATCTCATTTAGTCATTGTTGTTGGTACGTCCAAATTGGTGTGGTTTCTGTTATTTGGTACAGATCTTTGTAATTTTGCATCGTCAGTTAACAATGCTCAGTTATCTTTGCCAAAATCTTCAGGCTTCATTCGCTCAAACCAACTTTTAACCATTAATCTTAGAAATTGTTTGCATACAACTGATAGTTTAAATATTTTTGAGCGGGTTTGGCATCATGAATGCTATCCATATGAAACTCTCGAGTTTTCCATTTAATGTTTTGCTTTTCTAGCAATTTGAAAAACTACATCTGGCGCAGCATAGATATCTATTTCTTTAATAACTATAACATGTGATTTCAGCATAGATTAACCTTTTTTTTAATTTTTGAAATAAATCATTTGGAGCAATGAGATTTTATTATGTAGAGCGAACGCTGTTATTAATTAACATATTAATTATATATTAGCATCCGTTTACTTAGCAAGATAATATTAAAGCCCAGTTTAGTCATAAATCAGTCCCTTTGAAAGCACAGTGGGGAGTGGCTTAACTCTCTAATCGTTACATGACACTCTATTCTGCAAGTGTGACAGACGTAGCTTCAGTATGGAATGAAGGTTTGATAATGTTCGCTGCGATTCTTGCAGTGTCTTCTAAACTCCACGATATGATTTCGCTTTTTATCGCTCTTCATGATTCCTACTTGAACAGCATGAAACCGTCCGACGCAAACGTCTGCTAGCAGTTCCCAGTAACAAGAATCTATGGCCTTTGAGTTTCAGATCCATCTTGTAATGTAGTGCATGATATTTTCTGGTATACGGCCGTCATACATTTTATGAGTATCTGATTTTCCAAGCCCTCCTTCGCCATTACAGCAATTTCAACTGACTCTTCCTGATGATGAGTATAAATTTCATTTTTGTTTCCATTCTCTTCAAAATCTCGTTGTTGTGCACATGTTTGGCCCGTGTTATCCTCAGCATCATTCTGTAGAACCACATATCTGCTGCTTCAAGTCTCTTCTTCATTTTTGTGGAGATTATCCAGCATTCATTGTCATACAGAAGGGCATATGCCATGTAACAGTTCAGTACAGTTTTTTTTTTCGTTTCCAATGGAAGACGATATTGACAAAGCAAATACAAAATGTCAATAATTAATAATAATATTGATATCTAATCTTTATTTGTAATGTTTGAAGAGATGTTTAAGATTGTTTAGGGTTGTAGGAAAGCTATAATGTCAAATTAAAATAGACTAAATTTAGTGAGACATTGGAATATAAAAGTTATTGAATGCAAAACAATGATTACAAAACTATCGAAAATTAAATCGGAAATATAAGAAAATCGGAAAATAATAATAAAACATATAAAAAAGATAAAAAAGATTTCGATTTGATATCATTACAAAAATTTAGGGTGAAAATAATCTGGTATTAAGAAAAGAAAACTGACATGAGATGGGAAAACAAGTTAGAAAACGCTGAAATATGTAATATATTAAGGGCCCTGATATGAAAAAAATAAAATAAGCATCAGTAAGAGCAACCTGTAATTTGGACAAAGACGTATATGAAAACTGATTCCATAATACCGATATTATTCATAAATGGACGTAACTGATTTATGTGCTAGATATGTCTTTTGTGGAAATTTAAAATTAACATGACTTAGAAAACAACAGTGTGAACTCAAGCATTGTTTTAAGATTATATCAGGTTAGAACAATTTGGAGAAACCTCGGATAGCTCAACTTGCAGTAAAACAAATCGGTTCCCGACGAAAAATGGGGAAAAAATAAAGAAAAAACCAAGAACATTAAAATAAAGCGGCCAGTGTTTAAGCTCCAAGTCCAAAGAAAAAAACCAAAACAAATATATATATGTGTGTGTATTTGTGGGTTTATATACGTGCTTTTGTGGACTTAGCAGTTTTCAATTTGCTTGTCTGAATTGTCTTCAAGAAGCGAGAGCAAGATAAAAAAGGTCAGCCAATCTAACAGCGATCTCATCTCACAACCCTCACTCTTGCTCCATATGTGGCCTCCTTTGTAGATCACTAGCGGGTCTTAAATGCCACTTAAGATTATCGCACAAAATTTCATAACTGAATCAAGGTAATAAAAAAACAAGAAAGATAAATTTACCTTTATTCTAAAAAAACATTAGGATAATACATAATTCTACTCATGTACAATTGACCAGCCTAAAGTAGGACACTGTTACAAAACCAAAACATTACATATAAAACAGATCGAGACTTTCATATAGTTGCTATGCATGGCGTAAAACTCTTTTAAAAATATCTGAACTGACAGCTGTATTCACTTGCTTTTGAAGATCGTTGCTTTGAGGTTTTGCGGATGACAATTTCTTTGTCGAACCACGCAGACTGACACTACAGTATCACAAACAAATCACTGTACCAAATAACAAGAATAACATCATCTGAAGACTTTCAACAACGAAAACTGCCACAACTAAAATAGCTTATCTTCCTTTGTGAGATGAGATATTGTTCAAACAGTTGTCCTTATCTTTATTGTAATATTCTAGACGCTTTGGCCGTTGTATACTCCGGCATTCTTCAGGTGATATACGTAGGAATTGTGAACGGAAACCATTATTTAGTCGATTGGGGTAGATTTCTCTATTTTCTTCTGCTATGCCGTTCACGATATCTCTGTTTTCTGTTCATTATTTACTCAACTCCACAAGTATTTGGTCAGCTCTGTTGTGGCCAGGTATTGAACAGACAACTCTTTGGTTCAAGTCACTGGTTTACTTCAGTCAACGCTTTTATCTTTGGGGGCACATGGTCCAGTTAATATAAGTAGAACAATATACCCCAGTAGAGTAAATAAAGGGCTCGATTCGAAATTCCAAAGCCTGAAGAAAGCCGGAGCATAAATAGTTATATATATATATATATATATATATATATATATATATAATAATAATAATAATAATAATAATAATAATAATAATAATAAGGCTTAAACACTAATATTCCATGCTTATAATTTATTGCACTGGAATCGTAATTACAATCCAATTCATCAAATCTAAAAATTCAAAAAGAAATCAGAAAAAATAACTCCGGGAATAAAAAATAAAATTTAGTGAGAGTGTATGTATGAGAGTGGGGGACGAATGTGAGAAGTAAATGAAAGCTCTAGAGAGGGGTAACAGACGAGAGAAGAACATGAACGCCTAAAAGTGAAGGTGGGGTTTAATATTTAAAAGAGAGAAGTTTTAAAGTGATGGGTTAAAAGCCGAGTTAAATGAGTGAGATACAGATAAATATGAATTATTTTCCAATGCATCATTCATTAGTGAATTGCTGACCTAAATTAAATTAACAAACAACACAGGAAATGGGTTTATACATTTGTGGTGACACTACGCACAATAAAAGGCGATATAATCTAAACTGAGAGAGAGAGAGAGAGAGAGAGGGTGAATATTTCAGTTAGACACGTGGTAATGGTTGTTTTTATATTGTAGGCTATATATTCTGTTCCACCTTTACCTCTTTGGTCAGTTCCCTGACGATAGGACGCAGATTTTCATCCAAATACGTTTAATTGAATAATATTATAGATATATCTATGTATTTTAATATTGATCATTTACAGTTCTCTAATCAGTTTCTTCATTTTGAGATGAAATTCATCAATGGAGACATCATAGCTTTTTCCATATCCTCGAAGATCATCCTCAAGGGTAAATTACGAAAACAACCTTATTGTAACTCTGAAAAAAATCTTCATTTCGTTGTGATGATGTTTTAAATATATAAAACAATCGTGAACACACACTGTTATAATTATTTAAAACAAATTTAATTCATCCGTTGTAGCTATGGAACTTTTTTGTAAAAAAAGGCGTCTCAATATAACGGAAGTAACCGGGAATTGAGTAGCATGCAAAATTGCATTAGATATTTTGTTATATGCACTTCAACACGTTCTTGTTACACTCGTACTAAATTTTATTGAGTGTTGATTGGTTGGTTTTGATAAGAAGGGCCTCGAGTATATACATATAGAAATTAAAAATCACATACCAATATATGTGTTAAATAGTCTTTCTTTCTGTGTATAAATTCAAGTGCAAGTTACTAGTAGTAATAATAATAATAATAATAATAATAATAATAATGATAATAATAATAATAATCATGCCTCCGTCGCTGCGGGAAGATCTGCCCAAATATAGCTTTCCGTACTGGAGAGATAAGCGTACTTGTCTCCTTCAGGTAGAGAATAAATTACTTTCGTTCGTAAAGTTCAGTAAGGTTACACATGAATCCATTATTTAATTCCATAAACGGAGATAACCGAATATACGAGTTATCAGTGGCGTACAATAGACATATTTCACCATCTGATCACCAGATATTGGCTGTCAGTAGCAAATGATACCAATGACTAATGCCAACCGGATACCAGTCCGCTTAACATATCAGAAGTCAGGGATGCTGTGTCCAGTCACTGAATTAAAGTCGAAATTTAAAATAGAAAGCCGCCATTGAAATGTACGTTATGATACATTGGGGATATTTCATGAACTAATCTGACTTGTATATCATTTTCTAATGTTTTGAGTAAAGACTTTTTGAATGTACGTTATCCGGACTTCTTCGCTGTGTAATGAAGTTAAGAGATCAAGTGCAGACGTCACTTCGTGATTCACTGGAACTTGTATTATCTGGTTTAATTTTTATACGTATTGCTCTGTGTTCTAGGAAGTTTGTTTTTTTAAAACGCCATTTCAGGCTGATCGATGTTATGGTTCGACGATGCCGTAAATGTCTTCAGGTCATGCAACCTCTTGGCTGATCAAAAAGAGACAGCATACTTGATTCATTGGCGCTAATAATTTCTTCTTCATTGTAATATTACACTTCTGCTAAAACGAGTCTCTGAACTATTTTGTTTTGTATGAAGTTATATAAGAAATTTAAGCTGCTTCAGCGTGTATCGTCTGCATTTCAGAGAAAAAAGCAAACGCGGTGCTGGGCTCTTGCTTAATTTCTGAATTTTGAAAATATTTTTGGTACATTTTGATTGGTTGGGAAGACATCTGCGTTTTCACAAAATTAATTTGGAGACTATAAAGGAGTGTTGGGGGCATTGATGTTAATTTTCGGAGTCGACGAACAGCTGGTGCAAAAATCCAGGTCACTCCGGTTCAGGAAGTAAAATAACACAGAAGAAATTTGACAAACATCAGACGAGAATCGAAAAAAACATCAAAGTCATTCCCACTTCAAGAAAAAGTCTTCGGATGGTGTGATCTATTCAAAAATTTGTAGCAATTCTTTGAAAACTATTCAGAGAAATATTTTCTCCTGATCTTCCTTTTATTTAGTTACCTTTACAGAGAACCTTATGCAGAATTATAATTCTTATTGTAAGAAGTCATATTTTATTTTTATTGATTAATTACGTTCATGTGGTTTGCCATTATTTTACACAGAATGCACTTAATTTTTGCAATTCATTCATTTTTGCGTGTAAACAATAAAGTATTTTTTTTTGTTTTAACTCAGCTCATATATTTTGTCTTTGTTTTATGCTCATGAAAAAATTGAATATTAAAGCAAAAATTTGTTTGAATTATTTTTTTGTTTTTTTTTTAACAAATAAAATCCGATGGTACTGTCAGCTTTTTACGCCTGCTTAAAACTAATCATTTCAATTTTACTTATTTCAGTTACTAGGTTTACTTGCCTCATCTGCAGGCAGTTTTACACAGTTTTTATGAAGTTATGAGATCATAAATACTAAGTCACTTTCCTGATTTATTCGTCCTATTTTCTTTGTTTTATTTTTGCGACCAGCAGAATTAGTCTTTTATTATGTCATTTTAAGAAGTATTCCCGCCAATAATAATTCAGATTCACATTCATAAATGTAGAGTTTACTCAAAAACGTTAGACCAGAAAGCATTCTTAAATTACTTTTATTGTAGCAAAAATATCTTCAAAACTATAGGTCTTGACCTGGCATCACAGCTTCAGTCACGTTTTCACTGCGGTAGTGTAGCATCCATGTAACTCTTCGATAAATATTTCCATATTATTTATTCAGATTAGCTCCCTATTTTGGTACTTTTTTGTAAATATTCTTTGGGGTTAGATTTTTCAGTTTGATGTTTTATTCCTCACAACGACATACAATGAATTGTACATATTGGGACTGATTAGGACTTTCATAGAGACATTGTGGTATTATGGTGAACGTAGTAAGAATGGTGAGTAAGAATGCGTTTTATCGTTGGAGATAGATTCTCCCAGAGGGCATTTATAAACGATGCTGGTCCAAATTACTCTAAAATAGCTGCTATAAAAAAACTAATAAACCTTGCAAAAATGATTCATCCACAAAAGAGATCTAAAGCGAACTTAAAAATATAAATCAGAGACTCATCAACAATAACTTCCCCAACTACATCGTTTACTTGGACATAAGATGCTTCATCGGAAACCTCTATACAAAACATATCGAACATAAGACCCCTCCAATTAACCCCAGACATATCAACCTTTTATATCGTAACTCGATGCATATTAATTATAATGAAGACAAACATATTCTAAAAAAATAATAAAAACTAATACATACATCACAGACCCTAGTAAAAATGAAAACTTATTATATACTACACTAAATCCTCTATATCCAATAAAAATAATTCGTAATGCCTCTTCTCCGGTCACTTGCGTGCTACAGAAAAGCAAAATAGTTTATAAATGTAAATGTCTTCTGAGAAAATGCATCTCCAACTATAAAAATAATATCTATGTTGGACACACAACAACAACGCTTTCACGTAGGCCATGACTTCACCTGAACAAAACCTGCAATATTTCTAAAGATATACAAAAACATATCTGTCTATACTAGCAATTCAGAAAAATCCTCATCGAAAATGCCTCCATACTTTTCCACGAGAAGAATAAACACAAACTAAAAATTCTCGAAGTTATTTATATCAAAATATTGAAACCAAACCTCAATAAAATTAATTACGAATACTCCATAAGCATTTAAAAATGTATACAATCGATAGTCTTTAAGTGTTAGTGCTTGTAATGAATAGTTTTTCCTTTATCTAGCAACTATTCAAGTCCGGAATTTTTCCTCAGCATACCTAGTCTCATCTCCTTAAACGGTGTCCGTGTCATCCAAGCCATGACACAGCCTTCCCGACTCCACAGATAAAAAATTGTAAAAAAAATTGCAGATCGTCAGGGAATACTGGCCAGTATTTCCTGACGATGCGCGTAGGTGAAACCTTGGATGGTTTATCTGGCTCTAGGTTTAATTAGGTTTGCTCGACTTAACGCGTTGAGCAATTTACTTAGTTATTTTTACTTACTCATATCGGTTTTTTTTTCTTTGGACTCTGAACTTGGATGCTAGATGATTGTCTTCGGCTGACGTACATGTTCTCTGTTCTTTCTGTTTTTGTACATTTTCCCCTTAGGTATTGGTATCTTTATTTACATATCAATGTACCCAAGGTTTCCTGACGAGTATAATTTCTTATGTTTATAAGATTATTATTATTTTTATTATTTTCTTTGATTTCTGGCGTTTACACATTTCTTTCCGGGTCCCGCCCATGGACCTCAGGTTAGAAATGACACTTTCCACTAACAAAAAAAAAAAAATTACATAGATAAAGCCCTTCCTAAAGTGTGAGCTGTACTTGTCAGAACAATTTTTTGTATCTTCTTGAGGCATGGACTTCCAGGAATCCCTTCAATGAGTCTGCTGCAATCTTTTCCAACCAGTCCTAGAGCTCCAACTACAACAGGGATTGTTGATGTTCCCATATGCCACATTTTCGAGATTTCTATTTCAATGTCCTTGTATTTTGAAAGCTTTTTGAATATCTTCAATGATACATTGCAGTCAGCAGAGACTGCCATATCAATAAGGAGGCACTGTTTTTGTTTGTGTTTTTTATAACAATATCTGGGCGGTTGGCCTTGATTGTTCTGTCAGTGTGTATTGTGTAATCCCATAGAATTGTAACAGGTCCTATCTCCGTAACCGGGTCTGGGTGGTGTTCATACCATTTTCTTTCAGTTTCCTTCCCGTAGAAGTTGCTGATTTTCCAGTGCAGATATTGGCCCACTCTGTCATGTCGGGTTTTATATTCAGTGAGTGCCAACATCGTGTAACCTGATACAAGATGATCAATCGTTTCTGTATATATATATATATATATATATATATATATATATATATATATATATATATATATATATATATATATATATATATATATATATATATATATATATATATATATATATATATATATATATCGCACATAAAATGCTGATTTTAAGAAAACAGTGCCCGATATAAAACCAGGACGCAGGTTCAAATCCTAGCGTAGAGTACATTTCGTTTATTTATTTGCTCGAATGCACAAACTGGTAAACATAATTCACACTATTTAAAACACTTGGTTTCTACTCAAAATACTTAAAAATGGAGATCCCCTTAGAAACTATTTGAAGTAACAAGAAATCCTTGAGTAAATATCAAATTTATTTATTCCTTATAAATGTAATTCAATATAATAGATTTGTTACATTCTACATTAAACTCATCTTTTCAGAATTTCTCACATTTCTTTCGAGTAAGGAACACGACCAGCATCATTATGAATCAACTGCTCTCATGCCCAGTTCATTTTTGCTAAATTTTATCTCATCGTTAGCACCAACCTTTAAAAAAATGTGGCCATGACTCATTAGACACGAGATTAGCCCTTCAGGGTCTAATTATCGACGTTACGAAACCAGTTAAGAAGGTTTATATTATGCTGTAGTGTTAATAAGGGCATCCTATTTGACCGTTTGATCTCATGAGAAATGCGCTAAGGAACGCTGAACTAACCTCCTGGGTATGTGTCTGACCCCTCCTGCATTGTATGTGAATGTAATTTGAGCCAACACGCTTGTCGCTTCCCAGAGAAAATTCACAAGAGACGCCTGTGTTCACAATCATTAACGAATAATGGCAAGTCACTGTCTTGTCCACTTTGGGTTGTCATGCCTTCCATCCGTTAATTAAAATACACCGATGACTGGGATGTAATAAATATTCCAACAGTTTCAGAAATGGAATAGTCTATCAGTTCGGCGCACGCTATCATACCTCGATTGCACATCGATAACTGAAGTCGCTTTGAATGCCTTGTCATGAGCAGACATATCGGTGTTCACATTAACTAATCAGAGGCAAAGAAATGATGTGTCCGGTGTAACAGCAACACTGTCCAAATCGTGTAGCAGCAAAATTGTTAGATTAAGTTTTGAACTGTTGTATCTTAGAAAAGGATTAAAGATATCTTACTGGTATTCTCCGTGGTTGATTAGAACATTATTGTTCTTTGAACAATAAGAATATATTTAGCTCTAAGTTGAAATAATTATCACATTTGCTGTCGCGACCTGCTGATCCAGTTTTCCTATTTACCGTTTACTCTTTTTTTGAACTTATCCACTGTTCTTTTGATGATTCCTGAGAAGATCCGGAAGATGGAAGCCAGAGTAAGAATGTAGGTACCATTACTAATGGCCTGAATGATCTTTTTAGTCTCACCATTTCTCAGTCGGGAAGATATAGTAACGCTGAAACAAAATAATTTTAACCTGTTCTCTTTCGAGTTAAATAACTGAAAGGAATTTTGAGAGACTTTTACGGCAAATAGTGTCAAGATGGTTAAACCTAGATAAAAGAAAATCAATTAGTTTAGTGTTTTTTTTTGTTTTTTTTTTTAGATATTAAACATTCTGTGGGATGAACAATTATCCAATGCACTTACAAGATTTGGACAATTTGCTTTTTCCCCCCGAAATGTGCTTCCATGATGCTCAGCTACAGTGGTAACAAATTCCATAAAATATGACCCACTGGATGAACACTGGTAACAAATATATCAAAAGACCGTAAGTAATTGGGCTTCCGAGATGGTTATTTTCTAATTGCAGGTTTGATGGGGGTACAAAGTCGAAGCGGCGGGACAGCCAGTGAGAATCGAACTCATTAATTCGAAATTTATCTCGCAGGAATAAGGTTGTTAAACATTAAACCCCGTAATGTTTTACTCCCTCTGGAATTGAACCTGTCCCATATCGACCATACAGTTTCTCATTGTACTATTTTCTGTAAATTATGGGGGATAGAATAGGAATATTTTTCAACATATATATATATATATATATATATATATATATATATATATATATATATATATATATACAATCTGTGCATTTATGGTTAGCTTCTCGTATATTCATGACATTTGGCAAGAATAAATATACTCTTTATAATTAAATGGAGTGTCTCATCAATTATGGTAAAAATTCTTTTTACAGTGATAACAAGTATGTCGGATTAATAAATAAACATTAATTAATATTGCGGCTTGGTGAAAGAACAAATTGTCTCTTGGGGTACAATGCGTTGGGTTACGTATACCTGAATGAATAGCACTGCACAATTTAGTGAGTAGGGGCGCTATATCATGTCTATTTAGATTCTCCTTCGGCACCAAGGCCGTTGGTCCAGTGGTATGATGTTTGCATTTTATTGTAATGAACCGGTTTTGATTCTGGGTAGTGGATTCGGGTTTGATTCTAGGTAAGTGGATGGGGCTTTTATTCTGGGTAGTGGATTCGGGTTTCATTCTGGGTAAGTGGATGGGGCTTTGATTCTAGGTAAGTGGATGGGGATTTGATTCTGGGTAAGTGAATGGGGGTTTCATTCTGAGTAGTGGATGGGGGTTTCATTCTGGGTAGTGGATGCCCACTGGCGATGAATTCCAGTGACTTCTGCATTCTATTGTATATTCTTCTAGACTTGATGAATTACTATAATATATATATATATATATATATATATATATATATATATATATATATATATATATATATATATATATATATATATATATATATATATATATATATATATATATATATATATATGCGATATATTCTGGCTATACACTTCATAGATGACGAGCTGTTGGTTTCGCCTACATATTTTATATTTTGTTACGATATTATTTTAACGTATTATATACGAAATGTATACAAACAGCATAGCCAAGATGGCTCAATTCGTAATTGAAGAGCGATGCGTAAATTGCAGCACCGACTACTTTTTTCTTTTATTTACACTTTCTGCATAGTGCTCGATCGGGTAAGGAAAGCATATATATTCCTTGACATACAAGCCTGTTTCGCTGTGTCACACCTCATTAGGGTGACTAGACGTTCAATAGTTTCAATCGAAACTCGACCGATTTGGCATCAGTCAAAGATTCTACAGTGCGATTTGTAAATTGTCGTCAGGTTATATTTTTAATTTTGGGCATTCGCGTTGTTTGTATTTGATTTTGTTGATTGCACAATATAGTAGGATCAGTTGGGCACCGGTTATGTGAAAAAGATCAATTCATTCCGCCAGAAATTTGGAAACAGAATATTGTACTGCATGGCATTCGCGCCGGAAGCTTCAATACGCACAATTTCGAGTGTTTAGTGTCAATCCGAGGTCATTTTATATGACTCGAAAAGAGTTGGATTAGTCTTATGGTGATTATGAATTTGTTTGAATTAATAACTAATGATTGTGACGTTATGGCTCCATTCATCTTCCAACACAACGCGGAGGTCTACATCAAGTGTTTTGATGAGGTAATGCTGTCCTCAGTCAATTGGGTACATGCTGGCAACAGGATTCTGCACCATACTACAAAAGGAGGAGAACTCGCTCATAGCTGTTAGACAATTTCTGCGTCCACATTAGCCCTTACACCCGGCCACCTAACTCCCCAGACTGCAAATCCATTGACTATAATGTGGGAGGTGCAGTAGAGGAATAGACCAAAACACTCCTTGTAGCACCAAAGATTGACTGAAGTTAAGAATTATAGCAGCATTCACCAACTTAAACAAGGAGATAGTCCAGAAGAGTTGGAAGAGATTCCGAAGGCTTTTTTATTGAATGTATTTACTCTTACGTAAATTCAAGATATTTAAAACAGATGTCAAAATTAGTTAGTTATTTTGATCTTTGCGTCATTTATGCAACAAATTATGCACTACCCCTGTGTGTGTATATATATATATATATATATATATATATATATATATATTAATTTACGCTAAACGAAATATATATATACACAGACACATTATGCACACACACACACACACACACACACACACACACATATATATATATATATATATATATATATATATATATATATATATATATATATATATAAGACCATTTCTAAGATTTCCTTTTCTATTCGACGATGGATCGACGTCATTAAAAAAAACTTCATTTGAACAAATCTATGTTAATGTGACTAAACTCTACTTTGCTGTGTACTTGACGCTATTTTAACTGTATCAGCAAAACAACTCTGAATTTAGTTTAATATCAGTCATGATAATACATCGACTGTACAGAAACCTGACAAGAAATACCATCAAATTTTGTCGGTTTATTTAACGTTTACTGGATTTGACTTTATACCACTCAGTCTACACTTCTGTTTTTTTTTTCTCGTTCTCTTCGAGCAGCACATTGTGTACTATTTTTTGCAGTGATCCGTGCTAATGTGTATGAAAACATTCTGAAGTACATCTTCCCAGTGAATGTATTACTCTTAAGATCATACTGGGATTTATTAGGTCAGTATAGCTGTCAGATGTGTTACATTGAAATACCTTTGCGTCCAACGTGTTCTTGCAGCATATCCCCACGATCCCAAGATTCTCACATCGTATTTTTGGTTTTAAATATATAGATGATTCATCGACGTATATAATTTTGTGCGATTTATTGAGTATTACACACACACACACACACACACACACACATATATATATATATATATATACAAACATACATATATATATATATATATATATATATATATACATACATATATATACATATATATATATATATACATATATATATACATACATATATATATATATATATACATACATATATATATATATATATATATATATATATATATATATATATATATATATATATATATATATATATATATATATATATCAAAAGACAAGAGAAGCCGCAAACTTATTTGGTTATCATGTGGATTGTTTTATATATCATACTTTATTTTCCATTTGCTACACGAGTTCAGAGTCTTGCGTCCTTCACCAGGAAAAAAATTGTTATTATTTCCATATATTATGTTAGAGAATTAACTTTTTCTAATATTTACCATGACCATTCTGGATTTTATTTTGTTGATATAATGTCACTAAAATCATATTAGTTTATTTTTATTAGTTGATTTTCGGTGGGCGCTGAGTTTTAGGCTGCTGCCAACATGATGTAACATGATGTCTAAGAAAGATAAATTATTGGTTTCTTCTATTTTGTATGTAAATTCTATTGTATGTTCGACTTTTTTAGTATATCTGAAAATTTTGGGACAGATCGCTTCGTCATAATCAACAGATCTGATTGCAATTCAAACACATTAATTAGAGCCTCATTTTCTCTGCATAAAAAGGAAAGGATTCTCTTGTCAAAACAGTGAAATCTCCACAAGCATTTTCAATTTCTTTTTCCTATATATTTTTATCCCTGTGGGATATATATTAAAAAGAAATGACTTTTTTTTTCATATATGCATATGTATTTATTTTTCTTGTCAATTTTTTTTCGGCATCCAACTGGTTTTGCCATATACTATTTTTAACATACGGTGTGTTTTTGTGTGTGTGTGTGTAAAGAAAAAAAAACGATCAAAAGAAATTTTCGTCTATCGGACAGAGTGATGGACTTGCGCAGACAGATTTCTGTTACTTGCTCCACTTAAACCATTATAGGCACATGTCCATGCACATTCACTTTGTCTTAGCGAATGATCTGAGACGATAACAGTGCGTGACATTCATTGATCTTCTTTCAGTGTGTTTATCCTCCTTCCCCGCAGCTGTGACATTTCCACCGGACATGTCTTGGAAAGCAAACAGGGGGAGATCACTCAACAATCCTCATTGGCCTCGTGTGATGAATGATGGCTCACGATGGCAATTAGACCGATTCACGCCACGCTTGCCTGTTGGATTAGACCGGTAATGGCAAGTGAAATTAAACGTTTTGTGTGCGTGAAGGTATCTTTGCAGTGAGAATGTGATAGAAAATAAGAGTTTTTGAAGAAGAGTGGATATGTGACTCTTCTTTTGAATGATTCTTAGACTGTGCTTAGAATAGAAAATATATATGTGTATATTGTATGAGTGCAAGTCATCTTCAGTTAAAACATTGTAGTTTAAGGAACGCTATGAAACTTATATTGACAGATTGATTCGTATTTATTATGGTTTATCAACCTTTGCAGGGTATTTAATGCTAGAAAATGTTTGTAAATTCTGAGAGTTCAATTTTGGAGGTAATAATAATTTGAGTGTTACAGGTTTTACGAAGTAAATCAGAGCTGCCGGGAGGAGCGGTGGAGTCCTAACTTCCCCAAGGGTATTTCCGAACTCAGCTCTTCAATTAACAATTACAAACCAATATCCATTACACCAATGGCACATCCACGCTTATAGAACCTGGTATTT
Organism: Acanthosepion lycidas; assembly: GCA_963932145.1. Classification (NCBI taxonomy): domain Eukaryota; kingdom Metazoa; phylum Mollusca; class Cephalopoda; order Sepiida; family Sepiidae; genus Acanthosepion; species Acanthosepion lycidas. Next base: position 115,146,101 of record OZ010585.1, on the reverse strand, counting down.
CAAAGTGGTCACCCATCTAGGTACTGTCCGGGCTCGATGTGGCTTAACTTCTGTAATGGTAGGGGAACCATTTTTTCAATGTGATTTGGCCGTAAATAATATCTTTTATCACAAACAGATAACAATACGTTATGAAATGCAGGCATATACTTTTTATCTGCCAAGTCTCTTTAGCACATTGATGATTATAGCTCTCCATAAAATCATATCACTTGTCGATTTAAGCACTATCTTTCGCATTTCTATCCTTTGCAGTTCATGTTTTTGCATCTATTATGCAAAACGCAACTGTTATGCTATACACTATTACACTCTGCTTTATAACGCGTATATGAGACATACGGAATTCTTCGTGCTTTTTGAATTTTACTTTTTTAAATCAGTGTTTCGATTTGAACGGCAGCAATACACGCTGGAAAAATTTTCGCTCTTCGAGATTAAATTTTCCACCTGTGAACTTAGCGAACAACTTGGGAATAGTATGATCACTCCTTATACATCTCCATTAACAAAGCATAATTTTTGTATAGCGTTTTATTCCTTCCGGAATCAATAGAACATCGAATGAATAAAACTCAGTTTATCTTCCTCTATTTTTACTTTTAACGTAAACATATTCATTTAAATTCAAGATCAACATAGAAACATATGCGTTGAAATTTTTGAATTCAGAATGAATATATATATATATATATATATATATATATATATATATATATATATATATATATATATATATATATATGCAAATATACAGAAAATAGGAAAGAACTCGTTAGGCAAATAATCTTTCTTTAGTATTTTTGTTATTATTTTTAAAAAATAGAGCTCGATACAAAAGTAGAGCATAAATATAATTATTTATTTTAAAATATGATTCTAACACGCTACATAAGAGTTCTCAAGTTTCAAAACAAGAGCCGAAATCTTCAATATAATTATTTGAATCAAAATTTCCATGGTAGCCGTTACCATGGAAATTTTGATTTCAATAATGAATATGCTATTAAATTAAATTTCAGAAATAAGTTATTACAAAAAAAATTTCGCTCGAAGATGGAACAGAACTTACTTTAATTCAATTTTATTCAAATAATTGTATTGAAGTTTTCGGCTCTTGTTTTGAAACATGAGAACTCTTATATAGCGTGTTGGAATCATATTTTTAAATAAATAATTATATATATATATATATATATATATATATATATATATATATATATATATATATATATATATATTATGTAGTTTATGTATTAACTAATATATTTATATATTTTCGTCTACCGGCTTCAATATTCGTGAAATTTTCTTAGAGATAAATACTCGCTCTCCAGAAAGATTCCTACCTACGTTTCTGTCATTCATTTGATTTGAAGTCGAATAGTGACTTTAATCACAACTTTTTTTCCCCTAAAGCAGATTAGATCTAATTCCGTTTTTAAATAGGGGAACCCAGCTTCAAATGTTCTCGGTGAGAGCATATTTTTCTCTAAAAAGATTTTTGTGATATTCATACTAGTAAACGAAAATAGTTAAGTATACTGCTTAATAAATAAATGGTATCTCTATCGAAATATGATTTTCCATTAAAAGTATTTTATTATTAAATATTTCTCGGATTATTAAATAGATAATAATTCCGTTCTTTAGAAATTTCTTTGTTTATGTTAAGATACGAAACTGAGAAGATATGTCTATTTCAAGAGTGACAGAAAAATCTGTTTTTATAGGCACTATTCAACTTTGCTTGGACATCGACACACTCTGTAGCAAAGAGGTCAAAGCCCTGGCGGTGTGCGCATATTCTCCCTACTAAAATTCCTTGAATATTCAGCACAGAGACAAAAATAAATATATATGTCCTTTCGTAAATAAACGAAGCGTCTACTGAAATACGAGTATACATCAAAATAACATTTAATGTCTTTTTTTTATGAATGTAGTGTGGATCGTGATTAGATTGTTATGGTATGAGTGGGACGTATTTTCGAGACATCTTCAAAGGTTGAAGTTATAGATATTCTTTTGATTCTTCGACATATTTGTTGTATATGTTGGCTTGGGAAAGTAGTATTTGTTTCATGAAAGGTGATATTGAAAAAAAAAACGGTGCGTAGATTGATATTTTGGTAATATCCGTTGGCGGCTCTCTCGAGGATTTTGCTTCAGAGTAAATTATTAGGTTGGTGCAAAAATAATATCGTTTTTTTGACGTTAAAAAATACGTCAAAAAACGATATTGTTTTTGCACCAACCTAATACATTCGCTTTTGGTGAGTCTTAGAGTTTTAGATCAAAATAGTTGTCGAATTTATTTCTGTGTATTACTAGTGCATTTGTTAAATTGTTATTTATGAGGTCCCTTTTGAGTTCATACTTACGCTTATTTTTTAAATTTCTGGATGTTTCCCCAATGGAGTATGAAGACAATTTTGTGCCATTTTGTTTTATAAATTCCTGTTTCAGAATTATTATTTTTATGGGTGGTTTTAGTTCTGATTATAGCTATAACAGCTTTGGAAGTGCTTGTGACTATTTGGACGTTGTTTAGAGGGGATAAGGTGTTGTAAGTATATTTTTTCCTCGCTCTCTTTTTATTCATTATGTCTCTTCTAGATGCAACCTTAGAAGAATATGTACACACCTATATATATATATATATATATATATATGTATGTATTTGTATGTGTCGGATAAATATTTTCAGAGTGTGTGTGTGTATATATATATATAAAGACATGTTTGGTGGTACAACATTTTATCACTACCATGAAAAGACAAAAAATAGTTGTATTATTACCACTCATGATAATAAAAAGTAAAAATGAAAAAGGGGCAAGCTAACCGGTTTCGTACCTCGCTCAAGAGACCTAAATCGAAATTATTTAATATAAAAAAAAGAACAATGGACAAATTTTATTGGTGAGAAAAAAAATTAAATGGTAATTAGTTGGAGGCCTAATATAAAGCCCTTCTGTTTACAAAGAGAAGTCTTTAAAGATAAAATATAGATGGCCTACAAAACATTTAGGTGGTAATTTGAGTGAGACTTGCTAAGGACGGTAAAAGCGTCCGCACTAAAACTAACAGCACAATTATGGCTATTTATAAGGTGTTCTGTGATGGAAGACCCATAAGTATTGGTCAGAATGTTCGAGGTATTGTACTTCTGGTTTCGGATTTTCGCTGGAACGTATTTATATATATAATAATAATGGACTCTCCAGTCGGTTTCAACGCATGAAGATCTGCCAGCTTATTGATTCAGTTATGAAAGTTTATGCGCTAATCTTAAGTGGCATTTAAGACCCGCTAGTGATTTACAAAGGAGGCCACATATGGAGCAAGTGTGAGGATTGTGAGATGAGACGACTGTTAGATTGGTTAATCTTTTAGATCTTGCTCTCGCTTCTTGAAGATGATTCAGACAACCACATTGAAAATTGCTGAGTCCACTAAAACACGTTGATCTCCATTCTACCCGCTCCAGAGCTAAGCGCTCAACGGTGTTATGTGGTATATTAACTGCTGACAATTTGCTTTTCAGCTTGTCTTTGTATCTTTTATCTATCTATCTATCTATCTATCTATCTATCTATCTATATATATATATATATATATATATATATATATATATATATATATATATATATGATTGGGATCGAACATGGTTCCGAAGAAGACAGAATTATATGACAAAGATAAAATAGTAAACGTTTATTCTACAGAGAATGAGATATGCAGTAAAAAAAGGAAGAAATTCTGGACATTTTACTTTTGCGTTTTTGGATTTTCATTGGTTTATCAGATTTGATGATCATTCGACTTTTTAAAACATCGTTCAAAAATTTGTGGCTTTCCGCATACAAAGAGAGACGTCGCCTTTATTCATTATAATCCTTACGACTTTTTTTAAACTAAACTTGTGAATGAATTAATTATCCCTAATACTAGGATCTTTGTCACCCTGTCCAAGACAATTGTTTATATAATTAGGAAGAAAAATAAATCCAGTACCAATTCAGATGACGGTACTTATCAAATAAATCGTCTACACTGAAAAAGAATTTATGTTGGACAGACATCACGACATCTACATGCCCTTATCTACGAACATAAAAGAGATTTACTTTTAGACAACCATTGAAACTCTCTCATAATAGTCAGGATCAAAACTGGCGATAACTTTGATTTGACTAATGCCAGCCTAATTAAAATAAAACATAATTCTTTACTAAGAAAACACTTTTCCAGGCTACTAACAACAACATTACCAACTCTAAACACACGACCAAAACATTATATTACATCATTTACCTTAAATAATCAACCGGGTGTTTATCTAAAACAAGCGAGATGTACGTAAAAATATTCCCAAAATAACATGCGGAAAACCAAGAGACATACGAACAAAATTTACATTGTTCCGGCTATCTTCCTCATCTTTGTTGCCATATTTATCATAACGTTTCAGCCGTTGTACACTCTCATCGTCTCCAGGTTGTTGGAATGTCGAACTGAACCCTTTATTTCTCTCGCTGGGGTAGACTGTTCTAGTTCCACGTGCCATGTCTGATGGATGTTACTTATCATTTATCTCCTGTTAATTCTCCTCTCCAAGTTCTCCAAGCTATTGAACTTACTAACGCCTTTATCCAATGTGCCATGTGTCTTTGAGGACACATGGAACAGTGGATATAAGCGTTAGTTAGATCTTGATAAAGGCGTTAGTTAGATCCAGTGACATGACCCAAAGATGTGGATGAAAGTTCGAGCAATCTAAATAGTGTACATAATACCTCATCTCAGAAATATAGACAGATACAGAAGAAGGCCGGAGTGTACAAAAGCTGAAACGTTGTAATAATAATGGCGACAAAGATGAAGACAATAGTCCGAATGATTTAAATATTGTACGTCATACCTCATATCAGAAATATAAACTGATACTGAAGAAGTCAGGAGGGTAAAAAGTCCGAAACGTTGTAATAAATATGGCAACAAAGATGAGGACAATAGTCCGAATAATGTAAATAGTGTACATAATACCTCATCTCAGAAATATCGACAAATACATTCTTACGAATGGGATATTTGAATCCCACATAGAGAAATTAGAATTATTAGGTTGGTGCAAAAATGATATCATTTTTTGCGTGTTATTTAATAATATCATATACTCACATACATAAAACAATCATTACAGTTTTTGGGGTTTTTTTTTTGGGGGGGGGTCACCTTGGAAGGCATTAATTTCTTGAACATTTGGAGAAATACGTCGTGGCTCTGAATCCAGAACGCCACTATTCCATAATTATATTAACGTTTGTTTAACAAGTCGAATGCAACTGAAACAGCAATAAAAATCTGTTGTGGCGTGCTCCCTCTAATGAGGCTATTGTGTACTCTTCCATTTACTATAAAGTTAGTAAGAAAAGTAAGCCTCGGGGGAACAGTGATAGAAATTGAAGGCTGGTCAACCGGTACGCACTCCCAAGTCATGTCATCTTCTGTTCAATACACGCTTTATCTGCAACATCTTGTTTTGTTATTTCTTAACTAAATACTTGGTCACAACAAAATCAAACAAAACAAAAGTAAAAAATACCAAATTTTTTTTCTTCTTTATATATATAATACACTTCGGTCACTTGGTCAGACGACGACACCTATTAAAGAACATTGCTAATTTTTCTTCTATTCCAATACTTAAGATATTTATGCCATCGTACGTATCTCTAATATGTCACAAGGCCGGGCTTAAAATAGGAGTCAAACACTTGTATTGGACAAATTTAAAGAATAATGCAGCCGACCCGGCATTTCTTGTTTTGCGGTCATATTTGAGTGAATAACACTAGCATCATGACGAAATGAAACGACCTCCGGCGCTTTCTTAAATAGTTCATTCTACGCCTAAATGCCAAAAGGCTGAGAAAGTGATGATTTTAGTCAATCAAATCAGTCTGTAACAAGCATATGAAATCACAATAAATACATTTGTACTCATAACAAACATTAAATTTACTGTTATCATTATATATATATATATATATATATATATATATATATATATATATGTGACATCCGAACCCGATCCAGAGTCTTATCTCGGTCACGGCGCCAACTGCGACGTCGGCCACTCCCGTTCGTTCGTTCGGGTGGGTGTCGCTCCAAACGTGATGTCCGCCTGTCTGCGTCAGTCGTGCTATCCCGTCCTGTGACGACCAACTGGCTTGGTATTGGTCGCGGCACCCAAGTGCGACGTTCCAAGCTTTTGGCGACTCGGATGGGAATCCGGTTAGATCCGATAACAGCCTCGTCGTTCCCAACTCGCCTCCAACGCCTGGTTACCGAAGTAACTACTTTGATTCCCAGTCCGCCTACCCACGTTGTGAATTGATCTAGGCAGAGGAAATCAATCAGTCGTCGGGGCCGTAATGCAAGCTCAGTTCGAATGAGGATGGTATCACACAAATAGATGTGAGAGAAAAATAAAATAACAACTCGAAAAGTTCAAGTTATTAAAAAAAAAGGATAACAATACTTTATATCTGTTGCTGGATACAGGGTCACGTCTATCTCCCAACCCGCTATGTGGATTCGTGACATGTTGTTTTTTTGTTTCTTTTTTTGTTAGGCGAGTCTTAACATATAAGCTGTCTGTCCTTTAAGAAACTGGTTCTTGGTGTGTCTTCAGGCCATATTCATAAAACATATTTTCGTGGTGTGAGTCTAAGTCGTTCTTCAAAAAATAAATTGTTCATGGTTAGAAGATGAGTTCGGAATTTGCGCGAATCTTGGTCAGCTCTTCGTGGCGGGTCCTCAGAGCTCTCAACTGGAAATCGGTCTCGAACTAACTGCAACTAAAAATTCTGTCTCGAACTCTCGAACTCTCGAACTCTCCAACTGCTTTTCGCTCGCTGCGACTTTGCTTATATGGACGCCGACACAAACCGGGGTGGTCGCGTCGGGGTTTGAGGTTCCTTGATAATTCTAAATCCATAGTCCACTTCTTTATTTTCGGTCAGGAATTTTCCACTCCTTTCCATTTTTGGAAGTCTTCTCTTACCCCCACCTTCTCTTATTCTCATATGGATATCTCACCATACTTCAGAGGGGCGTCAACGGTTTTCCCACTTCCTCGCAGCAACTTCTCATACCTACCTCTCAATGGGCGGCGGCGGGCTCCCTCCTTGCGTCACATGATCACCTCCGCCTGGATCTCGTTAACATTCAGCCATTGGCGTTCAACAGTGTGGGCGTGACCAGACTAGCCTTGTTCTTAAAAAAATATATATTTTGCTCAAAGAAAAAAAAATCTTTTTCTTTTCCTTTTCTTTCTTTTGTTTCCCTCTTCTTCTCTGGCCGCCAAGAGGACAATACGACCCGTAGAGTGATAATCTCAATTCTTATCCTAACGTCACGGCATATAGAATTCTTCAATCAGATTTTCGCCAGCACCAAGAGGCTAGTCAACCAGACACACTCATTCTTCGGCGCCAACGAAATATTGTTTCGCTGTCATATTCAAATTCCAACACAGCCCAGATGTGTTTTCTCTCAATGACACCTCCCATCGACAAAGACCCAACCTAGAGTTGGCTCTCTTTGTGTGTGGTCAACAGATGGCCTATTAAATTGTTTGCCACCATGACTCAGTTAAATCTTTATGTATTTAAAACTCTGTAACCACCTGGTGTTTGTCAATTAGCTTTATGACAATGGCCATAAGAATTTTCACCATTCTTCATTATCAAAATAACATTGCCAAATGTCCCTTCTCGTGGGTGGCCTCCCGTTATCATATAAGTTAAGTCTCGCCTTAAGTTTTCTTTCTTTTCTTTCTCTTTTTCCTTTCCTTCTTTTTCCCTCTTTTTGCGCCCCTAAATGGTGTCACACACACACACACACACACATATATATATATTAATCTCTGTTTGGTATTTCATCAGTATATTGCGCAACGAATATTGAGAAACATCGAATTTTCATGGTGCACCGTTTTATTGCCGGTCGGAAATCTTAAGGTACCAAAATCGATCCCGACTGAAAGCCAAGCGGAACTCTTGTTTTCTGGTCTTATATTATGTTGCCAGTCCATACAAATCGTGGAATAACAAAGTTCTCAACATTTTACATCTTATATTCTAATGAAAAATTTGATTAATTACCATCCTTCTTTGTTCAAATTCACATTAAGTACGTTACTTGCTGTTTACTTCAATCCTTTCCTTCCATGTTTCCTGCGAATATCAAATTCCCCTAGCCGTCTTTTCTCGTTATATGTAGAAACATATTGTTGTTTCTTTCTGATACTAAATATAAGTCTCGCTTAAGTTTCTATTTTCCTTAAAACTTCCACGTTGACCGCATGTTCTTACTTTCAATATGTCATGTGGGTGTTAAATTCTCCAAACCTTTTTTCCTTGTTACCTGTAAAAGAGATTTCAATGACTCATTCTGATACTAAGTTTAAGTGTCGTTTTGGCTTCCATTTTCCTTAAAATTTCAATTTTTTTCTCATGTTCTTGCTTTCAATATCTCTTGTGTGTTTCAAATTCTCCGAGCACTGTCCTCGTTATATGCCCCAGAAATTTCAACTGTTTCTTTCTTATTAGAAATTGTCACTTCTATTTCCTTTAAAACACCCGGGTTGCTTACATTCTCTGACCTTGCTATTCTTTGAATCGTTCTGTAAAAACACATCTCTTTATCTTCGAGATCATTCAACCGTGATAAATGCCAGGCAAGTAATTCCTTGTAATATTGGTATTACAAAGCAGCTCATCTCACTTTTCTTTGTGCCTAAGGAAATGTCCCTATATCTTAAAACATTAAATAATTTCTAGAATGCTTAGATCACTCTACCTCTCCCACTTCAGTTTTCGGTGACTGGTTTTCAGTCATCTGTTAAAAAACAACACAGTCAGTTTATTTAAAGTTATAAGTTTCTTTGATTATTTATTTAGCGGTATATCAGCGCCATATTAACTCATTTCATGTCAAATTTAATTTTCTTGAGAGCATTGGTATTTAAAAAATGTATTGCTTATAACTTTGGTATTTTTTTTATTTTTTACAAGAATATATTGCTGGTAATTTTTTTTAATATGAAAATGTATTCCTTATATCGTTGGCAATTTTATTTTTATTTTTTACAAGAATTTATTGCTGGAAAATTTTTAATATGAAAATGCATTCCTTATATCTTTGATAATTTTTTACAAGAATGCATTGCTGGTAATTTTTTAATCTGAAAATGTATTGCATAATATTTTCATTTTTTTAGATTTTTTTTATAAGAATGTATTGCTGGTATTTTTTTTAATATGAAAATATATTGCATAATATTTTTGGTATTTTTTAAAAATATTTACAAGAATATATTGCGGATGATGTTTTTTAAATATGAAAATGTATTGCTTATTTTTGGTAAATTTTTACAAGAATGTATTTCTGGTAAGTTTTTTAATATGAAAATATATTGCTAATATTTTTGGTATTTTTAAAAACTTTTTCCAAGAATGTATTGCAGCTCATTTTTTTAATATGAAAATGTAATGCATAATATTTTTGTTATTTTTTATAAGAATGCATTACTGGTAATTTTTTTAATATGAAAATGTATTGCGTATATCTTTGGTAAATTTTAAATTTTTTACAAGAATATATTGCGGGTGATTTTTTTTTTTTAAATACGAAAATATATTCCTAATATTTTTGGTATTTTTTCAATTTTTTACAAGAATGTATTATGGCTCATTTTTTAATATGAAAATATATTGCATAATATTTTTGTTATTTATTATAAGAATGCATTGCTGGTAATTTTTTTAATATGAAAATGTATTGCGTATATCTTCGTTAATTTTTTTTTCATTTTTTATAAGAATGTATTGCTGATAAATTTTTTAATATGAAAATTTATTACTGGCATTTTTACTAAAGTAATCTATTTCTATAATTTAATAGGTTTTTTTTTTCCAAGTTTTGGGTTAAACGATTTGTCCATAGTTGAGAACCTAACAGATCCTAACAGATCCTACCTCACCGTATCAGGGTGAAACTGGGTACAACAGCAATTAAGAGGTGGTGCTACTTTCCTCAAAACCTTCCAACCAGAGGCTTTCTTACTGGATGTAGTTTATCGTCATACCTAGGACATTAAAGATATAAACCTTCTATATCAACAAGATTACGGAAGTAATAAATGAAATATATGAGAATGGTGATATACCCGGAGACCTGAGTAGATGCATCTTCGTAGTGCGGCTTAAGGATTCAGGTACAACTGAATCCGAGTCGTAGCGAACAATCCTCTTGATAAGCTGCATAACTAAGTATATTATCCGTATTCTTATAAATAAAGCACATAGAGGAATTAGATCTGAAAAAGAACAAGAACTGCGGGGTTTCATTAAATACGCTGAAACAAGAAATTCAATGTTTATAATCAGCATTATATCACATAATAAAACACAAATGTAGAAAGTCGTATAACTATGTTTCATAGATAACGCAAAAGCACTTAATATGGTAAGAGACGAAAATATATTGGAACTGTGAGGAAAATTTGATTTATTAAGGGAAGGATATTAAAACCATTCAGCATTTGTAATGATAGCATCTTATTTTTTCAGTATGTCACTCCAAGCAAGGCGGGAGTGCCTCTAGCACGCAATGGGTTACAGAGTGTGAGAGAGGAGTTTGAGGAAATTATAGAGAGAAGGACAGGCATCATAATCAAGGCATCAGAAGATGTCGATTGACATTACATTTGAATATTTGAAGATTATGGCTATCAGGGAAGCAAGGAGGAGGAAGGAATTTCCACTGGTGGGGAGTGTGAGAGAAGAAGCTGATGGAGTAAAAGAGGTGCTTAATTTAACTGTTTTGACAGTGACAGGGTGGGACCTACTAGCCAACCTAGTACACGCTTAAATTCATGCAGTTTGGGGAGCAGTGAAAGTAGTTGGTCAGAGCAGTTGACATAAAAATATTTCTAGAAAAGACAGAGAGGAGCATATCAAGTCTCTGTGAATGTGACTGTAGACGAGATGCCAGATGAGGACATATCACGTTGCATATCTGTCTGTGCATTTTGTCTAGGACCTCGTGATGAACAGCGGCTTGTACCAGACAATATATGGCAACGGTGTTCAATGAAAGGGTAAATGTTAGGTTTATAGATTTGAATGATGGACTCAGGCGAGAAAAATATTCGGCCGCGACACAGGAAATCAATTTTCCTTGCGTTGCCCACTCGCATCCGAGATTCGGGATCGTTATTCTGCTCTGTTTCTTTCAGACGCTGAGGTAGATGGCTGAGTAACAAAGAGAACTTGATGCCATGCGCAGAAATCTTATTTTGGTGGACAACACTGCGCGACGGAAAGGGACACACATTCTGCCAGAAGCACCCCACTCGCTGCTTAAAGGGGATTGAAACGAGCAAGATCTGATTACCTGGTTACATCGGGCTGTCGGATGCTTGGTAGTTCAGGATCCGCCTTGTTTTGGCCGTTGAGATTGTATAGAACCTTGCCTATACCACCGCTGGGATCCTCAGGGTTTGATTGCATTCAGTTTGGTCCTTCTTCTTCCCGCCATGGGTGGCCCTACAGAAGTAGAAATTCCAGAGGGTTTTGCTTTTGGCATCACCTGGACAATTTTACCTGTAAATTGATGCAATACTAAGAAAGCTAGAAGTCCTACCAGTATGTATTAATAGTGGGGACACTGCTATCATAGATTACGCAGATTTGCTGATGGCGCAAACAGAAAAGAAAATTATAGGAAATAAAATAAATTGTAGGAACAGAAAGCAGGAAGAAAAGACTAAGTATTACTAAGTAAGAAGACAGAATCATGGTTTTCTGTAAGAGAAAAACACATGACGCGAGAAACAAATTACAGACTTTAAAATCAAGAAAGTACAGAAGATTAATTATCTGGGAAGTTGTGTCATGGATGACAAAAAATGTTCCACGAATTTCGAAGATGCATTGAAATGGCGAAAGATGACTTCCGGAAGCTAAATAATGCATCGAAATAATGGATAACAGAGGGAAGAAACGGGATAGAATATCGACCCTATGATATAGAAATGAAAGTTTGAAATTTTCAAAGATGAAGAAGCTTCAGGAAACAGAGATGTGATTCTATAGAAGAATGGTAAGTATACCGTCAACAATGCTTTTTTTTTCAATTTTTCTTTTTTTGACATTTTTACACCGATCCGTGTATATGGTCATACACCACAAACACACATGCATACATTATCTATCTATCTATCTATCTATCTATCTATCTATATATATATATATATATATATATATATATATATATATATATATATGCATAAGTGCACAAGAGGATAGAATCTAGGTAGAACTCAATGTCCAGGACAGAGTAAGAATATAATATAAAAGGCTCAAACACCAATATTCCATGGTTATAATTTTTTAAATTGGAATCGTAATCACGATCCAATTCATCAGACCTAAAAATTTAAAAAGAAATCGGAAAATATAACTCCGGGTATATAAAAAAAAATAAAAAAGGTGTATGTGTGGGAGTGGGAAATAAGTGTGAGAGGAAAATGTATGAAAGCTTTAGAGCGATGTGTAATGTAAGAAAGAAGAACAGAAAGGCCTAAAGGTGAAGGTGGGGATTAGAATTTAACAGAGAGAAGAAGAGGTGAGTTAAATAATGGTTTAATTGAGTGAGATACAGATAAATGTGAATTATTTTCGGATGCATAAACCGCTACCCATTCGCTGACCTAAATGTAAAATTAAAATAAAGACACCGGGAACGTATGGATACATTTGTGCTGACACTACGCACAATAAAAATCCATATGAGCTAAACTTAAAATCCTGCCAATTCATACTGCCGATGTATATGTGAAAATTTTCCGTCTTCTTTGCATTGCTAACCTTATGTATACAAGAAAGAGAAGATGAGAGAGAGGGAAAAAAAGGGGGCGCAAATTAAAAACGAGGGCATTTATAAAAGAACTGATGTGGAATAAAAAAAAAATTAGTCAAAGCAAATAATATCACCTACAGGTTACAAATTTAACATAAACATATAAAAAAAAAATTAAAGAATCTTTAATCTAGTAAAGACCTACTATTTATATGCCCCGAAACACATACATATAAACACACATATATATAAAAGAGATATATTTATTTTTTTTACCTGTCTCAGGCGGTTAAAATAAAAGAAAAAAAAAAAGAGAAAAAATGTATTGGGATATATTATGAATATTTATTTACAGTAACCTTACCGATTTTACAGTTCTATGATTTCTAAAAGTTAAAAAGAGATGCAGAATTGTGTCGGAATCACATGACATGGTGCATTCTTTCTGTTTCCTGCAAAACGTGGCTCAGATTTCTATGTCTTTAAAAGCAAGATGATTGGTCGATTATGATCACGTGATGATAATCATTAACGTTTTCGTTTTTCAGTTACTCATCGCATAAATATTTTAAATATATATAGTTACGACCGGCGAGAGCTGCAACGCAAATAATAATAATAATAAACAAAAATAAAAAAATAAAAATATAGTGGCTCAGTTGGCAAGGATATGACCTGAATTCCAGTATGACTGTATTTTTCTCTCACAGGATCAAAAACGCGTAAATAAGAAATAGCAACAGAGACAAATCCCAAATGTAAAATGCCACAAAATTTTTATTATACACGAAATAATTTGAAACAAAGAATGTTTGAATGTAAAAGAAAATAGATTTGGTCTTTGCGATATGAGTACGAAAAAATCACTTAGCTTTTTATTCAGATGATTGAAGTCAAATATATTTTCTTCCTTCTTTTATTTCTCTGTCTCTCTGTCTCTCTTTCTCTCTCTCTCTCTCTCTTGTTATAGCTTTCTCCTTTCATTTTTTACTTTTTTTTTGTTCTTTTTTATATAATATGTAATGTCTTATTTTCTCGCGAAAGTAACTTTTATATTTTCAGGGTTTTGTCTTTTCTTTTCTCTTTTCCGTTGAGTTTATGCAACCACGAACAGTTGGGTCATTTCTCTTCATATGCTTCTTTTGCATACAGTTGATTCTTTTCGATTTAGAAATTATCTTTATCGTGTTGATCATCACTGAACAAACTTGAATTTTGTGTAGACCCATTTAGTCGCACAAGTGCTCTCTTCACCAGGTGTTTGTGTGAGTATACGTCCTCTTCAATTTGCATAACGATTTCATGGATGTTTCAGTCCCACCGAGTTTCGATGCCCCTACTAAATTGTCACGTCTCTTTCGCGCGCAATTTTGATTATAGAGTCAAATGCTTAGTTATTTTAGCATCCACGCGACATTGTTGCTAGGGGTTAATCCTTTTAAACACAACGGGCTTTTGATTGACTGATTTTAGCTAGCCGCAGAGACAGAGGGTTATATTGTCATGGACAGAGAACGAGAGTACTATTCACAAAGAGAAAGAGAGAATGTAACAGTCACTGAGAGAAAAAGAGAGAGTGAGAGAGTAAGCGAGAGAAAGTGCGCTACGCAACTTAACCTCCCTATGTTTAGTAATTTTTTAATTCAGCAGTATCGGTGAAGGATCGTCACATCCTCCCCCACCACACCTTGAAAAATGTTAATTTCTTTGTAGGACGGTGTGCAGTCAGTCACAAGATAAAGACTTTGCGCATTTATTCTTGATGCTATTAGGTTGGTGCAAAAATAATGTCGTTTTTTCTTTTGAAGGTGAACGTCAAAAAACGACATTATTTTTGCACCAACCTAATATTAATATTAGGTTGGTGCAACCATAATGACGTAATAATGTCGTTTTTTAACGTGTTTTTAACGCCAGAAAACGACATTATTACGTCATTATGTTTGCACCAACCTACTATGTTGATTCTTTCAATTAAATTACCGTAATGTTACGCTCCAATCTAGAAGCCTTCTATTCTTGTTTTTCATCTTACTAACGGGTTGTGGTCCGTATAAATAGCTGTGGGTGGCTGTGACGCTGCCACATAAATTTCGAAATGTTGTAAGCTAGATACCAGCGCGTGGGCTACATTCTCTACTGTAGAAAACACGATCTCCATACAAATATCTTTTATTTCTAGGATATCTGTCCTCATTCCATGATAGCTAATTAAGGTTTGTCATCCGTTCCTTTAAAATACATTTTAATCATATTTGCGTTGCTTTTTTTTTTTAGTTCTATTTTTACGATCAGGCGTGTTCCCTCCATACTTGAGGTTATTTTTGTTTCTTTTGCTTGAGTAGGGTCCTTGAAAATCTCGCTTTAATGTGGTCATTATTCGTCGGTAGTAAAACCAGGACTTCAGCACCTATCTCGAATTTGCGTTCCACTGTTAACGCAGCGCTCATTCATTTTTCCTTGAACACTTCTGAGGTGCTCTCTGGCCAACGCGTTTGCCCTCCGGGTATTCGCTTTCTAAATTATTCTGCATAAACCAGCAAATGTACCCTGCTTGGGTCGTCCTATAACCATTTTTTCCTTTATCAACTTCAATGGACCACGTGCCGAGTGCCCAAATATAAGTTCAAACGGGCTTAATCCCAACAATTCTTTCATTGACTCGAAGGCAGCGAACATTAAAAATAGGATGACATCGTCACCTTTTTTCTGATGATCTAAACAATAGGTCCGCATTTTATTCTTTAGTAAGGATTGAAACCTCTCCAGTGATTCTTTCGACTGTGGATGACAAGGGCTTGCTTTTATAGAAGTAATTCACAGATCCTTGACAACTTGCTGAAACAGCATTGACATAAACATTTGGCTTTGTTTCCTTCGGATTATCTACCTTAATCCCACCTTGGTAAAGAAACGGAGCTTTACTACCATTTTGACTGAAATATTCCGTAACAGAATGGTCTCCTGAAAGCTGGAGGACGCACACATGATGGTCAGCAGGTATTTATTACGTTGGTCCAAAAATAATGACGTAATAATGTCGTTTTTTGACGTTAAAAACTACGTCAAAAACGACATTATTACGTCATTATTTTTGCACCAACCTAATATTACCTGATTTGCTCCTAGATAATGAATCCACGCACTCCACGATTACCCGTCTTACTGGTTCTTCAAAGACAAGAATAGCGTGTAGGGTTTCAGCTGACATTCAGCTGACATTTATCCAGGCCTTTTCCTTTCTAATTAGATTTGTGTATGGACTATTTCTTTTATATCGATAGGTAACTTCCTCAAATATATTGTTATCTGCCATGTGCTCCGTTATTGTCTTAACCAGACTCGACTTCCTAATTGCCTTCTAAATGCCTAATCTATTACATCATCCTTTCTTAGCCTAGTTAGTCGGTCCAGGGACTGTTTCTGTAAGAAAGCTTCTACGACGATCATTTTACTCTGTGGCTTGTCGCTATCAGCCTCCACTTAGATTTTCGCTGTGAGAGATCTCCGGCTGGAGCCCCGAATTTATGTTACGACCCACGGGTGATGCAACATAATTAAGGTAAAAAAAATAAAGTGGCTCAGTTGTCAAGTATATACCTGGATACCTCATCTCAGAAATATAGACAGATACTCCTTGGGTTCAGTGAGATGTAATTTAAAAGTGTCGGCGTAGGATCGTCTCAATATATTAAAGAGTATTTTATTGAACTTATCCGGAACCCCTTGATTAATGGAGAGCTTCACTTGGTCAAGATTCTGTAAATCATTTAGGGAATAAAGTTGTTCAGATACCAATTGATTTTTCTTATTATCTACCATGTATAATTGAGTACAGTTCGAGATTTTATGATTTGTTCTTTTACGAAAAACTAGGGGGCGCACTATACACAGATACACACACGATATCTAAAGCTTTGTATCATATATTTCATGGTATGCGTTTTTACCTATCAATTTGGGGAAGCTTTGTATAAAAAATGATGGAGAGCATATATTTGCTATAAAATATATCCAGAATGATGCACGGTTCTGCAGAATTTGACTATGGTAGGCCTACTAGTATTGCTTAGAAGCTGGGATAGTATTGTATACGAAGTATACATGAAAAAATCACGTTTCTCACACAGCAAATTCAAAGGTGGCTATGTATGACTTACAAACGAGTATATCCTGTATGTTGTTACGTCATTACAAATAACATAATATTTATTTATAATTCTCTAAATGAAGTAAGATTAATGTTTAAGATGGGCATTTCAATTTGTTCAATTATACTTAACTCATGCATAATATAAATATATATGTTCTTGTTGATGAATATTATCGAGTTCTCTTAGTCACTGTGTGTTTATCTAAAAATAAATACGCTTAGATTCAACTTCATCCCTACCGCACAACAACAGCTTAGGAGTAGAATATTCGACTGACGCCAATTCAACCCAGTTTCGATTCTAGCTAGCGGCAACCGGACTTCTAGTGACAATGATGAGCTGTGATACAGCGAAACAGTCTGTCTGTGGATGACAGTATATATATATATATATATATATATATATATATATATATATATAGAGAGAGAGAGAGAGAGAGAGAGAGACACATACACTTTTTACCATCAGAATCTATCTTACAAATTTATAAGTCTAGCGTTTGTCAATTAGTTGCTGTTACATCTGGCTTGCAGTTTCTGGTATGTATTACAGCTTTGTAGATAAAGTACAACGAAACATCTGCAATGTTTTTGGTCCTGTCCAGACATCTTGGCTTCAGCAATTTTCCCACCATTTTAAAGTAGCTTCTCGGTAGCTTTTTCCTTAGATATTTTCATGGTAATTGTTCTGCTGGTCTTTTTTCTTTGGAACTTCGAATTTATGATTTTAAGCGCGGTACTAGATTGGCGGCAAGTTTTCAGCATTTTACAGTGGGAATTGCTTGATGTAACCCTGATTTCTCTTCTAACAATTTTAACTCTCGCACTTCTCACCGCTTGCTTGCCGATCAATGTTGATCTTGAAAAAATGTAAATGCAATCTTCTCTCTGTCCGGTATAACTTCTGTTTATTTAATTGTCCTCTCTCCTTAATAATTTTTTTTCTTTGCTCATATTCATTCACACGCTGTAACCCCTTGCTTATATACGAATCTAGACATTTAAATACATATATATATATATATATATATATATATATATATGTGTGTGTGTCTGTGTGTGTTTGTGATGTCACATTATTATGTCAATACTGTGTATCTATATTGCTTTCGCAAATATATATGAATCAATAAAAGAAAGCAAAGAAAAAGTAACAAGAACGATATACAGCATCACCTGCACATGCGACTGAATTTAGTTGAAGAATATCAGCACAGCAAAACTCATTTGTCAATTTCTCAAACATCGTAGTTAAAATAGACAGGTATTTCTACTGCTGTTTCTCGGTTACCAGTTCTAGTCAAATATATGAGAACCAACAATATATTCATTGTTTTCAATACGGATATCCTCCATTGATGAATTAAATTTTTCCGAACGATACCCATATTTTTCATTCTTGATTCATATGGTAAAAATTTATTGAGTTTCGTATTACTATTTACTAGAATTCATTCAGCTTGCAACGAAAACAGGAGAAAGCCGGCAAAGAGATTGTAATATTTGCATGGATAATTCTTGAAGAAGATAAAGGCGACAAATTGCGACAACTCGGTGGAAAGAATGAGAAACTCCAGGGAAATTTTTTAAAGATTATAATACTAATAAAATCTTTAAAATTATGAACACAAAATATTCTTTTGCATTTGCTTCTTGATTTTTTACAATGTGAAAAGTTAAAATGATATTTCCATAGTCGCCAGCTTTATCTCGAATACAAGAATTTAATTTCTTCTTTGCTGATCACTTCCTTTCTGATGGTGGTGATGGCTACAATCTTTACTGATGTGCAGATTCAAGATTAGAAACTCGTGGTTTAACAAAAACCTGCTCCGGTCATCCATTTCCTATCGCCGTTTGCCTTTGCAAGTGTTGGCTGAAGGTGAAAGCATATCAGAGTAGAAGAATGGGTCGATGATGTGAGTTATTTTATGGTGGATAGTGTTTGTATATAACTACATTAAAAATATATAAATTAGGAGGAACTCCTTACGTACCGACAGTCGTAGATATACCAAATGTCTTCTGATAATTATTCAGTTGTTGATTTGCACTATGATTTGTTGCAGACTTTTGTGCTGGTGAGACGGAAAAGTACTAGGGAGAGGAAAAAAGTCAAACAGTTATGACCTGATCCCCAAAAGAAGAGGTATTGAGCAAAATGTCATAGAAGAATTGGCTCGGGGGTGTGGGGTTGTCCCAAATTCCCTATCGCCTATATGGACTGACTATATCAGTAACAACATATAGTGAGCACATGATATACCTGGGTGCTTGCTTCGGCAATGAGTTGGAGATTCGTCTCCAGTTAAGCTGGTTGAGCTCTCTGCCTTCGGGCAGAGAGGAACCGAGACGAGACTATGTTAAAGGGCAAAGTCTCGTCTGGGGTAGTAGACGGCAACTCGACTCATTTTTTACGGGGTCTAAGAGGAATTTTTACCCGAGCCTACTGCTGGCTTTAAATCCGCATTAAAAACGGTTTTGTGCCATATTCTGCCTCTCGGGGAGGTGAGGTAAATAACAATGCTTCGGCAATTAGTTGGAGATTCGTCTCCAGCTAAGCTAGTCAAACTCTCTGCCTTCAAGCAGAGAGGAATCTAGACTAGGTTATCCTGAAGGTCAGAGCCTCGTCTGGAGTGAACGACAGCTACCTGACACCATTTTTTGTCTAAGCTCACGGGCCCGATATCGCACCGCATTAAAAAAAATAATTGTGCCACATCCAGCCTCGCGGGGAGGCAAGGTAATAACCTTACTTCAGGAATTACTAGCCTGTCGCCCAATTCCCTGTCTTTCAGTAGTGTATTCTCTTTTACAATAAACCTCTCTTCGTTCATCTACGCGTGTGTTACACTTCCTTCACTAGAGTAACACCTTTTTCTGTTTGTAACCTCTTTAAGGATATAACACAGATATGAAAATGACTACATTCATTCTTATTAATATTGATCATCACATTGATTAATTCGATTTTTCTACGCCTTTTCAGAACGTTTAGTATTTCAAGAAATACACTGCTTGGACAATTTAGTAATTTGAAAAGCTTTACTTTTTTCATTCTTCAAATTTAAAAAAATTTCTAGGGAAATATTGCCTTGATTCATTCAACTGCAATCTGCCAAACCAAAAAATATTAGATTTTGAGGTTTTTTAATCAAACTGTTGAAACTGTTTAGGGAATTCAAAGTTGTATATTCGAGTATTTGCTGAATTTACCTAAGCATGTTATCAAAACTTTGATAGAATAAAGCAATGAATTATGCGATTGCTTTCTATATCTTAAGAAACAAAAAGCGTTTTATTATGAAGTTATCTCCCTCGACAAACAAGCATGCTTGCATAGCAGCAAGATATATTTTTACGCTATTTTTATTCAGTACACGGCTCAGGAGCCACGCATGCTAGAGTGTTACTGAATGAGATTATTTATGGACTTAAAAGGAGGATGTAAGAAGTGCAGACGATGAGAATATCTTTGATATATAATGGTCCACCTTGGACTTGAAGCGTTTAAGATTGTGACAATCGTGGCAGCATGATCAACAGAGTAGGGAATAAGTGTCTGAAGGTATTTTATTCCTTGCCTGAAATTTGGAGGTACTGAGGATGATTCGCTCCTATGTACATATTAGAGCAGTCTTTAGCTCTAAAAGGCTAAACTGGAAGAACTATGGTATGTAGCCCGGCCGAATATTTTCCATAGAAATAGCGATACAGTTACTACAGGCTTGGAACGTTTTGTCCTTGGAAAAAGGCTTATGGTATGAAAGATAAGAAGCACTGAAAATGGAAATGTAAGTATGTTATTTCCCCTTGTTTTGATCTTAAGATAAGTTGGCTAAAACACCTAAGAACAACTAGAATCTACTTTGCAAGTGTCGCGAGCTTTTCTTCAGAATAACAGAGAAAAATATGAACACACTACGTCAGAAGGACAATACATTTAGAACTGCAAACTCCAAGTTGGTTCGCATGCATTCCAAACTGGTTTGGTAATGATATACACTGTCCGACGGCATCTCCAGATGGTGTAATGGTTAGCGTTCTTGTCTCGCTAAAAAAATTACGAGTGAGTTCGATCCTCACTTGGTCCTCCTCCTTTTGGCCTTGTGCCACATCTAAGCTACGCTTGGAAAATCACTATATACACGGCCCGTTACCGTAAATTCTAATTTAATTTCAGTCTGAATTCCTGAGGCGGGGAATTATCGTTATTTGTACTAAGTACACGCTGACTATTGTCTTCATCTTCCTTGTTGTTATAACAACATTTCGGCCATGGTGCCCTTCGGCCTTCACCGGATGTATGTCAATCCGGTTAACCCGCTGGGAATTTTGAATTGAATCCTTTATTTAATCTACGGAGAGAGATTTTTTCTTGATTCCCTGTCCATGTCTATGGATATTTCTAATTTTTAGTACTGTTCAGCTATTGCTCGGCTCTTTTCTAGACACAGTCCTGTTCAGTGACTTAACTCATAATTACCCTTGCCCTAAATTTTCAAACCTACTGTTTAATCCCCTAATCTATTTTCTTCTGGCGATTCTTGATGCCTACTCGAATTTATTTGATGCCTCCTGATGTTAATGGACGGCTACTACTCGTTTCGGAAACCATCCGTCAGCCAGAGCGGTCAAACAGGTCGGTCAGTCAAGGGCGGCCAGCAAACACAAACACCTGTTCAACCCTTAGAGCCCACCTGTGATTTATACTGCAACTATGCTGAACGGGCCTTATTTACATTTTCTTGGCGAGAGCCTATCATCTGATGTGATCATTTTTTTTGGTGGGTGGGGGACTAGGTCAGTACACTCTACTTCTCGGTGATGGTGATTTCCGACTTCGTGCCAGTGCAATTATTGACGGCTTTGAAACGCAATTTCACTCATTGTCAAGTCGTGATATGCATTTGAATCGCTTTCTAAAGATACCGCTCGCTTGGATCTTATCAAGAAATCAAGTCGACTACGTTGAGACTGAAGCTAGGATCGAACCACTCAACCCCATGTCATGATTTTACCCATAATAATTAAATCCAAATCGTGATAGCCAATTTGTGACCTACCGACATTGAACCGGACACGCATTTTTTTAGTCCAGCAAAGAAAACACTTGACATGCATCCAAGATTAGATTACAACTATTGCATTAAAGCAAGCCATTATTTCATATATGTCTATGGTCGGGAAAAATCCTAAAACATGTGCCGAATCTTGATATGCTAGCGTCATCGGCATCCGAAGTGATTATCAAAATCACATCATAGAATCAGCAGCTGCTGCCTTCTGTGTTATTACTGAACCACACTTTCTACGACAATTAACAAATCCCGAGACAGCTTTACCACATTCCGATTGCCAGTGCCAGCTGAGCTACTTGTCAAACTTCAGGTTTCTATTCTGACATCGAAAAATAAGACGAACCAAAAGCGGCAGTTATTGTCAATTACGAAATCAAAAACAACACCGAACATCATTGTTAAATTAACCAGAAAGGTATACATTACATGGCTGATTTTCTTCTACTTAAATTTGTTCTTGACCACATCAGAATAAAATGCGAAAAGACCTTGAGAGACATCGGTTTCTACAATGTTTACGCTCCATAACAACATTTATTCTAGCAAAGATGGACATCACAGTGATCTAAGAATAGCTGATGGATTAATATCATTTATATATGGGGGCGCGTTTAAAAATAATACATTTTTTTTTAAATTTCCCTCAAGATACGAGATATTAATGGGATTTAGCGTATTCCATGACATCCAACTAAGCTACTCCATATCTGGTTTGGCGTTCTTACTGCCTATCTTGAGATTCTTGAAAACAATCTAAGGGGCCTTAATGTAATGTTCTGATGAGCTGTTCTCCTCAGTGCCCGATCTGCGTGAAGTTATGTCTGCTACTAAATTGGTCATTAGGACTCATCGTTTTACTGTTGACCTAGCTAGATGCAACAATCAGCTCTATTCTAATACTTTCCATTTTCAGCTGTATACCTTCCTTTCATTTACAATCTTCAAAAAGTTAAATGAAGCGCCAATTGCCATCTGTTTTCCCGATCCTTGTTCTATTTTTATGCTTTTGTCTATTATCCTCACTAAAGTCTTCTTCTTCACTTTCACTTCCTGTAACCCTCTGAGCATTCTAAACTGTCCTACCGACAAATAATTCTGTGACTCTTGCGTCTTAGTGTCCATTTCCCCTTGCTTGGGGTGATACGATTATAAATAATATCTTGAATACGTATCATGGATACATATGACGGAATCATGCTCGCAACTCTATCACTTATTTCCACGGTAAATAAACAGTCAAAGTACATTCATCAGTACCTTCTGTTCAGGGCCTCCCATCTATAACCCATCATTGGTGTTATGGGGCGTAAACATTTTTAAACTGATGTCACACAAAACCATCCTACTACATTCACAAAGTCGAAACATGCTCATTGTCTTCGTATCCAATCGATAAGACGAAATTTCTCCTGAGAGAGCTTCTTCCCAAGAAATGGTACTTTGTGGAACAGACTTCCCAGAGGATACTTCCCAATACCTACAATGTTAACTTTTTCGTCTAAAGTTAACCGTTTGTTTTAGCGGCACATCAACTCCTTATGGGTCATTTAATGCTGAAGTATAATCTTCTTGGGAACATCATTAATTTCTTTTTCGAAAATGTATTCCTGTTCAAAATCTTATTTTATTTTATTTTTACAGAAACGTTTTGCTCTTATTTTTTTACTATGTAAATGCACCGCTGGGGCCTTCATTATAAAAAAATGTATTTCTACCCATTCATAGTGTTTTGACCCAAGTTTGGGGGTTTACTATTTGTCCATAGTCGGGAACCTAACAAATGCTACCATCCCGGGTCACAGTGAACCTGTAAACAACTACAATTTAGTGGTGATTACACACTCCTCAAAACCTCCCGATCAGAGGCCCAGGTCTAGTTTAATCTTTACCTATCTTCACTTCTTTCACCTTCATTCAGTAACCCTCTACCTTAAGTGGCTCTTTGCCATTCTATTTAATGAATAATAGTGTATAAATTACGACCAGAATAATGGGATAAATGTTTGCGTAAAATACAACGTAATACGAGTTTCTCCTCATTTCTGGATAAATAAAGTTTATGGTGTGTTTCCACCGTAACCAGTGTATCAGCGATATTTAAGGTCGCTTCTGCTGAAGTAGGTTTTATGATCGATATATCCATAAAATTCTAGCTTATAAATTCTCAACTAGAAATGTGACGAAATCAAATACCGTCATGTTTTCCTTGAATAGATGTAGAGGAAATTCAACGTTATAAGGAATCATGGCGCCATGTATAAAGACTGACTTGGTCACCTTTTCGTGTTGTAATTTCTGCAACAATTTAAACTAAGTAGTGAGTTCGTACCTCACTAGATAGCTCATACTTTGAAGATCGTGCCACATCTAAGCTATGCTTAGAAAATCGCCCGACAGATTGACTTTTGTACCGGTGAAAGCGGTCAACCCAATAGCGCCCATTTTCTTCACCGTTATGGACTTCTGATTGGATATAAAAATTGAAAATACAATTAGAACGACTGTTTTCATATTTTAATTGTTGCATAGTCGCCTTTCAACTCGAAATATCTGAATTTCGTTTTCAGACAAAAAATAGTCTCTTTGCAAGCAAAAGTTTTCTCATTTATTCCTTAAAATTACCCCGTGTAACCTCAGTTTTCCTAATACCTCTGTCATTCCTTTTTGTGAGATGACAGACGAAAACGCCTTTTAGAAAGTCTTGCCTAGTTTCCATTAGTAATTCCGTTCTATTGCTACATATTAATTTATCAACGATCGTTGATAATTGTTAATTAGATTACTGTCAACTAAAGAGGATATACACCGACCTTTTCTTTATACACATTAAATCAGAAGCCATTTTCATTCAACCAGGTGATGTTGGCTTGGGTGTGCTAATGAATAAGGTCTCAGAATTAAAAGTCGGAGAACCGAGTTCAAATTCCAGTTGCGTTCGTTATATTCACTTTTACTTACACGCAAATACACATGGGAAAGACATGAATCCAAAAGCATCTCAATCCGTCTATGGATTAATTAGTAGGACATGTATAAGTAAGCCATTTTTATATCCAAGAAAATAAATTCTTACAATCTAAAACTAAATATTTTCTAGTGTAAATAAAAACCTCCAAAAGGTTGATAAACCGTGAAAAATCCATCAATCAAAGGATCATATTCATGTTTAAAATTATTAGCTGTAAATAGTGACTGCTGAAAAATGAAATTAGAATATAAATTATTTTAATTTCGTGTGATACAAGTTGTATAATTCTATCTGCTGAAAATCTGTTGAAATTGTAACATCCTTGTAGAGTACGGAACACCGATTTGAGGACGTCAGATTATATTTCTATCGTTTCAGAAACAAGTAGCTTGGAGGTGGATTTGCTTGCACAAATGATTTTGGAGTAAGAGTTTTTCGACTAGACCGACCGCCAACCAAAGTTCAGTCGGCCATCTTAGTAATCTAGCTTATAGGGAAGAGCTGTATTCATAATTTAATGGAGAGAATTGTTGCTGACCTCGCTGAATTTCCCTGCTGAAAACGGATCATAAAAAAACGCAAAGACGACTCGGTTATACAGAAGCTCCGTCACTTTTCTGAGGGTAATTTTTTTGTTTTGGTTTTTCTGTTCGTATAATTGCCTGTTGGCGATGCTTTTGCTATGTATATAGTTATCTGCTACACATAAACTGGCATAAAAATAATTGCATGAAACTAAGCGGGATTTGAACTCGTCTCGTCGATACCAATATTCGAATCTATAACTATGAATAATTGTTTTAGAGATTTGGAGACTTATTTATCATTTAACCCTAGCATTATTAAATAGATATAAATTTACTTCATTTTGATAGAGGTCTCATTATTTTATCTAACGTAAATATGATTTAGACGACGAGAAAAGTTACTTATCCATCACACCTCATAATATTTTCATTACTTATAGTGTCTATCGTTTCTATTGTGACGTTTACATTTGCTTGTGATAATATTAGAAAATTCATTTTTATGCTATACAATTCTTTCTATTTTTAACTGTATACCAAGTGTGAAGTTCTTTCCCACAAAAATATTTTTTATATCTCTCGTTGGAGACACGGACTTACTTTCACAAATGTTTATATTTGGCAGATAATTCTTAAAAGTAAACGTGCATAAAAATTAAAAAAAACAAACAAAACAATTTAGTACGTTATTCCCTCAAGACACCGTCAAAACAATTGTCTCGCTTCCGCTTGTTGAACTGAGAAGAACAGAAGGGTTTCTGTGATGGTTGGGGAGCAACGAATCTGCAAGCAATGTAAAACGTAAAAAAGAAAATATTTCGATAAATAATACTAGTCCCAACCTCTAGAAAAGGACATTTTTATTAGGAAACTCACACGAGACATCGACAAGTACCGTCGAATGAAATTGGTAGAGTATTGTATGAAGCAAAGTATCATATACATGAATATAAGCGTGTTTTCTTTTCTTTCTTTTTTTTTTCTTAATTTGCTTGTCAAGTTTCTTTCAATAAGACATGCTCCTAAAATCTTTGGAAATAAAAATAGCATTTCTATTTACCCAATACAATCTTTGACATGTCTGTCAAATTATTGTATTCTAGTAAGTATTTCTTTTTTACTGTATTTGTTCATTCAAATATATCTATTTTTACTGCCGTAAATTAATCGATGATACTTTTAACAATAAAAAAAATCGGGACAAAGCTTTGGATCATGAAAGTTTTCGGTCTTTCTTTCTTTTTATGTGCCATGTTTTTAAGGACGTGGGTGATCATGGCTCACCACCTCCCTCGATTCCTTGCAGCTCTCAACAAGTTCGTACCTCTTACCACGTTCTGTCAGGCACCTGCTCAAGCTCGTCAGACATGTCATGCACTGCATTCCCTTGTCTATCTTTCCATCTATTTGCCCTCTGTTTATCAGATTTTCCAGGTCCTCCTTCCTCATTATGTGTCCCAGAAACTGCCTCTTCCTTATATTAATTATAAGCCTTGTTTTCAAACTCTCTAAGACTTCATCCTTGTTCACACGCTTGGTCTCTGATATCTTCAGCATCCTGCTGTAGAATCACATCTCCGTTTCCTGGGGTCGCTTCTTCATCTTTGAGAAAATCGTTCAAAATTCTCTGCCGTAAAGAAGAACAGATGTCACGTAACAGCTCAGTATTCTTTTCTTTGTGACTAAAGAAATCCTCCTGTATCCGAATACTTTGCTGTCCATCCCAATACGTCTACGGATCTCCAGTGTTGCACTTAACGTCCGCTATCAAGACGCTTCTCAGATATTTAAACTTCTGTGTCTACTTGATTGTCTACTAGTATTCCCGACATGCATATCGCATTTCGGGCTCTTCCTCTTACTGATGACGATGCATTCTGTCTACTTGTAGTTTATGCTTAGTCCTTTCTTCTCACTCTCCGTCGCCACCTTCTGTAGAAAAAATTATAATTTCTTTTTCGTGTCTGCTATCAGTACTGTGTCATCTGCGTATCATTTGTTAAGGTTGTGGCTGCCAATGCTAAATCTTGGTAGGGTTTCCAATTCTCTCATAGGTCGGGTATAGGTTGAACAGGTCGGGCGAGGGGACGCATTCTTGCCTTACGCCCCTTTCTATTTTGGTATATTCACTGAACTCATTCCCTATGCGTAGGCATGCAGTTTGCTGCCAGTATAGATTCAGGATTATTCTGATATCCCTCCTGAATATATCAAGGTTGCTGAACAGTTCCATCAGATCCTTGGGGCGTACATTGTCGTAAGCCTTTGTGTTTTCAGCCTACCTGCAAAAAATTTTCTAAGAGGTGAAGCCTTCAAACTATTCCCAATATTAAATATATGACCAAGTGGACATCGATATGATATAATGGTTCTCAAACATGTCTCGTTAGAATTTAACAGTGAGTTCGATCCTCACTTGCGGCTCTATTCATTATACCTTGTGCTGCATGTAAGCTACGCTTACTTAATTGATATATTACCAATGCTTAGCAAACTTTTCTCGCTAGCTTAATTACGACTGAGTACTGAGGGATCCTCAGTCACTGCTCCAAACATTCTGCCACCTGTAAGCTATTCTTAATAATCGCTGTATCAGGTAGTGTTTAAAACGTGCGATTTCCAACTAGGTAACACTGGTTCGAATCTCACCATCTACGATTTGGCAAAAAGAGAGACTTCGAGATGTTAATGGTCTGTGTAAGTGACTCGGCGTGTGTCACCTTTGGAAAGTTTCTAACAAACATACCGACCTGTTGGCCCAAACTATGAGTTAAATTGCGTTGATGGAACTGTTAAAGATCCGTCTATAGTTGTGCTAGGGTTGGGGGCTTGAGCGTACTGGTTTTGTTCAAACTTCTGATAATGAAATATTAAGAACTCTCTCCCAGAAACTGTAACTAAGGTACACTATATAGTACAGACGGATTCTGCGGGTTTTGAATTAACACACATATCTCTAAGTGGACGGCTGTATTCGGAAAACCAAATAGCGGTCCTTTATTTTAAATATTGCCCAGTAGTTTTACACACATATTGTTACATAAATCGGTTGAAAACTTAAAACACCAGAATCATATATACCCATTGAAATGGTTTCGAGAAGTAGTTCTGACTTATTGATTTTCTGTAACCACCTCGTAAGTGATTTCGTATGTCATACAGTAAGTCTTCGTTCGTCTGTTTAATTTCAATTTATTAGGTTGGTGCAAAAATAATATCGTTTTTTGTCGTAGTTTTTAACGTCAAAAAACGATATTATTTTTGCACCAACCTAATACTTTCATTAATATCATCATCAGTCACGTGGCTGGCTGTGGTCGCAGGCTGGTGAAGCTCCGTTCCATAAGCTGACTAGCTCTCAATGAAATATATCTCGAAAAAATGGTTTAGGTTTTTCAGGCATTTTACGCATGGCATACATGCATTACGAGATTTACGGGATGGAAACGCCGGTTTCGGTACGATCATTGACGCTAAGCAAAGTAACTTGTATGTGCGGGTGGTGTAAGTGATGACGGCTTGCAATTGTTAATCAGAGAGCTGAGTTCTAATTCCAGTTGGGTTTGTTATGTTCACATAATACTCTTGGGAAATGTATGAATTCACTTCTGCTTTTATCTCTTGGTTTATTAGTAAGACTTTTATCACTAAACTCATATTATCTCCCCCCCAAAGCATTTACAATCTAAAAGTATTTTCTGCAGAGATCGTTTAATATCATTTCATATTCACTTGCCGACTACTTTTTCTCATAGTGCTTTCATATGTTATTTCTTCTAACATCAAAACTGTTTAATCTGCATTTTATGTCCGCCAATAATGTATCATGATATACACCCTTGTGCAAATTAAATGAAACACCAGCTTTATTTTCTTTTCTTTCGCCATACGGTCGGCTTTAGATCCACTGTAATGACAGCGTGCAATCAATTTCATTTTTTTTTTCAGGGTAGGTCATTTGCAGTGCTTTGCATTAATATGAAGCTCTTTTTGGAGTGTATTATTAAAATTATTTGGCCTTGAAATATATTGCATCATTCGTGATTGCATCAGATTTTATCTTGCCCAGACACTATTGTCTCAGCTGTCGATTAGGTGTCCTACATCCATTGTCTGCGATAGTCGTTACTCCAAGGAACAGTAATAAAATTGCAACGCAGCACAAAAACACTGGCAAGGCTTATCAGTGAGCAAATCAAATTACTACAGATTGAGCCGAAAACTCTCCTGATTTAAATCCAATCGAGAATCTGTAGTCAATCTGCAACTAACGAGTTAGTGGAATGGACATACGAAATTCTAACATGTGCATTCGAAAAATACAAATAAATAGTAAATAATGACGTAATTCGTTTTGTTCCAATTAATTCGCACGACGGTGTATGTTCTATTCGTCTTGGGATTATTATATATTAAATAAATATTATAAGGAGTCGAAGCTTTTTCTTATTTCCATTTAATTTTGTCGTAAGTTCACTCGATATTTTTTTGCTGTGGATATGCAAGCTTCTTGCTTCTATTATATGTCACACATCACACAAAGCAAAATCCACAAGTGTTGCTACTTTCTACTAGCTTATTAGGACATAAGTCCATAAATGCATATAAACTAACAAAGATCGCTCTAACCACATTTGTAACCGACGACGAAGTTCTATTAATAATGACAGCTCCATACAGAAACACAAACTGTTATGAATATGTGGTAGATTTGAGGTGTTTGTCAGCCTCAGAAAAACGAGCCTATATGAAAAATTCTGGTTTCAAAATACGCTAACTTGAAACCATATACAATCGCTCGAATGATATTTGGAGTAAACCATGAAAATAAATATCAGTTCCAAAACCAAATTGACCTTTCAGCAATATCGTCCTTACAACCAAGAAGCCATAGAATCTAACACGTGGCACACTGGATAAAAGGCCTGAGTTAGATCCAGTGACAGGGCCCAAAGCGTGTGAGTTCAATACTTAGTTAAGGGGGTGGAGACCTTGGGAATTAACAGGAGATAACTGACATCCATTAGACATGGCACATGGAACTAGAACAGTCTACCCCAGTGAGCGAAATAAAGGGTTAAATTCAACATTCTAACTACATGAAGAAGGCCGGAGCGTACAACGGCCGAAAGTTTGTGATAAACATGGCGACAAAGATGATGACAATAGTCCGAATAATGTAAATAATGTTAACAGTATTAACGAAAACTAACGCCACTAACCCTTATTTGAATTCAAAACTTTCAGTCGCAGAATTATCCCTTGATATTGCTAGATACTAAATCTAAATAAACGAACATAAAGCAGTCTGTAAGAATGAACTCACTGCCATAGTATTACCAGCGAAAAAACATTATTCCATGGAAAATAACCAAAATGAAGCATGTATATATTTCGTTTTTAATGTAACGTTACGTTATACTCAAGCACCCTTGCATGGCTTCAATGATTGGTTAGGCACGTTATTGGCTATGCTTAATCAATCATCCAGATTTTGATAGAATCTTGTGTCTTCAGCCCGCAGATTCTTGGTGAAGCACCGTAGCTGAAAAAGTAAGACACCGTCAAGCGAAAAATCAACGTAGAGAAACCGTGGACCCAGTTGAAGTTGCACACATTACTGTAGAAAAATAATTTCTCATTTATTCCGTTTATTGATTATATCAACGGACAGGGCCCATTATTTTACAATAAATAACTAAATGTATAAGGAACTAAATAAAAAAAACGGATATGAGTCCCTGGGCGGGTGTCGTATTACAAATCCTTGTTAGCTTTCACATGAACTGGTCTGCCTAAATAAACAACGTTTCTTGTTCTTTTTTTGTAATAGCAGATCTAATTTGTTTTCTCATTTCACAAGTGCATTTCTATGATGGATACGGATATTCTTCTTGGATAGGTAATCGGAAAAATTGTTTTCGCTAGAAAGATATGATCACACTAAAATAATTCAGTTTATTTGGCAAAATATAAAGAATCAATTCCCTATATTATGTTAGCCGTTGCCCCCAAGTCAGATGCCTAATATATATATATATATATATATATATATATATATATATATATATATGTGTATGTGTGTGTGTGTGTGTGTGTGTGTGTGTGTGTGTGTGTGTGTGTGTGTGTGTGTGTGTGTGTATGTATGTATCACATATTTTGAAGTAATTTATATAAAATACATTTTAGATAGTATCAAAATTCATTTCGGTTTTTGAATAATTGATTTTTTTCCAGTTTATTATTCTTTTCTAGGTTTTTTCAAGTCTGGAAATGATTTTAGTTTCTAAGATATTCTTTTTATGCAATAAGGATTCAGTTTCTATGAATTAACCCATATCTTGCCAAAATACTTGAATTTATAACTTTCCCAAGTT
This sequence comes from Acanthosepion lycidas, assembly GCA_963932145.1. Lineage (NCBI taxonomy): Eukaryota > Metazoa > Mollusca > Cephalopoda > Sepiida > Sepiidae > Acanthosepion > Acanthosepion lycidas. The sequence goes on along the minus strand of OZ010585.1, from coordinate 115,114,056 downwards.
GGGTTCCTCGGCGTGCTGTAATGGTTAACAAGCATGTCTCGCTAGTATCAGTTACGTCTGAAAAGTGATTTCGAACCTCACGAGGTATCCCATTACGCATAGAAATTAATTATAACGTTCCCAAGTGTTTTTGAGCGTAAGTAAATATAACGTACCCGACTGGAATTGGGCAAAGGCCCTCCAATATTGAGGCAATATCCATTACACCACACGTAGCCCTAACTTGCTACCACTGGAATTCTTAATGGATCCCTCATCTAGGTACTGACCAAGCTCGACATTTCTTAAATTCGATGCTTGGACGAAGACTAATGTTTCTGTGTTTGAGAATCACCATTTTTAAAAAATATGTTCACCCCAAACAAGGCGATAATGTCACAAGAACGCAGAGTTTTACAGGTTGTAAAAAAGAATGAGAAGACGTTAGTGGGGATTAAAATGAAATGGATAAAAGAAGCAGGGTTCAAGGAGACAGCAGTTGGCGATTGATGATGCATTTAAATTATTGAACATTATAATTGTCAGGTGAGCAGTGCAAGAAAAACTGTAGAATAGAAGTGGCAGTTGCATCTAGAGAGTTCATCTGTAAAATGGTGGGACCTAGTTGGCAATTTAGTAGTATGCTTAAATTCCTCTACTTGGCTATCTATATAGGTCGCTTAACGTCAGTGTTCCTATCAAAACCAGTGTTTCAAAATGTTACGGGCCTAAGCACGCATATAACAAGAACAACACAAGAAATACTTTTGAACTCAATGGATCTGTCGTACAACGCCAATCATTTTCATCCAAGCTTGAAACAAACAATTATTATACATTTCGATAGCGGCAAAAGGTTTTATATCTCTTCAGGAACAGCAGAATTTTACCGAAAATGTTTCGAAGAGGTGCCTGATAAATGGCAAGAAGCCATTGCAAATAAGTTGAAATATGTAATTGAATGACAGCTCATTGTATTTTTCTGGAAGCGTAAAGGTGATCAGCAAAGACAGAAATGATTTATGATTAAACCTTAAAGTTGTTTTTAACATTTCACCCCAAGAAAGGCAATAATAGCAGCAAGATGCAAGAGGTAAATTTGTATTAGAGAATAAGGGGAAAAAACACGATTAAGGAGAGAGGACAATAAAAGGACAGGAAGTAAGAAGACAGAAGATAACGAATGGCATTTCGTTTAAAATTTTGAAGATCAAATTTAAGTGTGAAGCAAGAAGCCGGACAATTTTTCTACAAGGGAGAAGTTCGATAGAAGAAACTGTTAGGATAGAACTTACGGCTGCATCAAGCCATTTCAACAGTAAAATGATACGACCTTAAATTCATAACGTCAATATAGTATAATGTGAAGTCAATCAGAACAATAAGCATTTACGTATTTATAGTGAAAGACATACGGAAGCTACGTTGCGGCGACGGTAAAGTAAACGAAGCCGAGGTGCCAGGTTAGTTGCAATAATATTGCAGATTCATTTTTGAATGTTATCAAGAATCTTGAAATATAGAACAGAATCACCAGACCAGGTGTGATAGTAATAATTAAATCAAAGATGCATGTAAGACTTATACATATGTAAGGTAGATCAACTCAAACAATTAATTAAACCTAATAATGTCCAGCTTAGAAAGCGGATGTTTTGCTTCAAATGATCCAGAGATGTAGCATTGATCCAGAGATGTAGCATTGTCCATATTGAAGGCATTTTATCCAGGGATGTAACACTGTCTCTAGTGAAAGCATTTTATCCAGAGATGTTGCATTGTCATTATTGAAGGCATTTTATCCAGAGATGTAACATTGTCTCTACTGAAAGCATTTTATCCAGAGATGTTGCTTTGTCGCTATTGAAGGCATTTTATACAGAGATGTAACTTTGTCCCTATTGAAGGCATTTTATCCAGAGATGTGGCATTGTCCCTATTGAAAGCATTTTATCCAGAGATGTAACATTGTCTCTACTGAAAGCATTTTATCCAGAGATGTTGCTTTGTCGCTATTGAAGGCATTTTATCCAGATATGTAACGTTGTCCCTAGTGAAAGCATTTTATCAAGATGTGTAGCATTGTCCCTATTGAAGGCATTGTATCCAGAGATGTAACATTGTCCCTATTGAAAGCATTTTATCCAGAGGTGTAACATTATCCCTATGGAAGGCATTTTATCCAGAGATGTAACATTGTCCCTATTGAAGGAATTTTATCCAGAGGTGTAACATTATCCCTATGGAAGGCATTTTATCCAGAGATGTAACATTATCCCTATTGAAGGAATTTTATCCAGAGATATAACATTGTCCCTATTGAAGGTGTTTTATTCAGAGATGAAGCATTGTACCTATTCAAGACATTTTTCCTCATCATTATCATGTTTTCTTGCAGGTGTTTGGAATAAATGCTGTATATTTTAGTCTCTTGCAATATTTTTAATGTGCCCAAATAATTGTGCAGTGTGATGTATTTCAAATATATAATCGTAGATGATCGGATTTAATTATTATAATTTCCAATGTATTTAATATGAATTAACTCGAATGAAATATCACCATTTCGAATATAATTGCTACTTTATATTCATCATCAACAGCAAATTTTTCTATACTAAATTTCCACTCATACGTGACTCGAGATAATTATTACGGATGACAATGTTAATGATGATCGAAGTGTGTGATATGAATGAAAAAAAGGGTAGTCGGATTTGATTACGAAGATAAGGCGGATATATACCTATTGAAGGGAATTCGTTCTATTCATTAAATTTTTAACATCTGAAAGAAGATTATAGAACGTATCTACCCCAAAAATCTATCTGTCAATATTTCTGAGATGAGGTATTATGTACACTATTTACATTATTCGGACTATTTTCCTCATCTATGTCGCCATATTTATTACGTTTCGGCCGTTGTACGCTCAGGCCTTCTTGAGTATCTGTCTATATTTCTGAGATGAGGTATTATGTACACTATTTACATTATTCGGACTATTGTCCTCGTCTTTGTCGCTATGTTTATTACACTGTTTCTGCCATTGTACGACCCGGACTTTTTCAGGTGGTTAGAATGCTAAACTGAACACTTTATTTCGCTAAATGGTGTAGACTGTTCTAGTTCCAAGTGCTATGTACTTAATGGATGTCAGTTGTCAGTTATCTCCTTTTAATTACCCTCTCCAAGTTCTCCACTGCCTTAACCTCAAAGACACATGGCACAGTGAATAAAGGTGTTAGTACATCCAGCGACAGCACCCAAAATTGCGTGAGTTCAATACCCGATTATGGCAATGAAGAACTTGGAGAGGGGAATTAACAGGAGATAATTGACAACTGACATCCATTAAACTTAGCATGCACAACTAGAACCGTCTACCCCAGTGATCGAAATAAAGGTTTCAGTTCGGCATTCCAACCACCTGATGAAGGACGTAGCGTACAACAGCCGAAAAGCTGTAATAAATATAGCGACAAAGATGATGAAAATACCCTGAATAATGTAAATATTGTACATAATACCTCATCTCAGCAATATTGACAGATACTGAATTTTTAACATCTGAAAGATTATAGTACGTATCTACCCCGAAAGTGTAGTAACAAAAAAAAAAGTACTACAAAGAACATGTTCCATATCCTGGCTACTGATGAAGTGATCCAAACAATTTTAGGAACTTATATGCATTTTAATTCTTAGATTTAGGTTGAACATTAATTGTACACATTTAATGATAATTAAAACATTTCTTGAAATCCAAGGTCTCTCAACTCCCCGTCAAGTTCTCTATCTTATGAACAATATCCAAAGAAGATGAACGTGACCATTTCCTAAAGAATGAACGAGCTAAAACAAATCTCTGAAGTTACTTGAAAATATTGGCGTTAAAACGTGAAAAATATCTATATGGATGATACGTTTTTTCTTTTAATATCCCCATTCAGCTGCATAACCAAAAGTAAACGAAACTCTGAACTTAATGCATTTTTTCATTCTTTTTTCTTCTTTCTTTGGCTTTTTCTCATATAAGTTCTTTTTCCTATCATTTTATTGAAGCAGATTTGAAGTTTGTTTAGTATTTCGATTTGAATTATGCGTGATTTTTTCTTCATCTGTCAATCACTTTACTTTTAAACACTTTATTGTTGTGTGATTATTTAAAGGATTTTTTTCAAAAACATTTCTTTAGCCTTTCTGTTCACCACACTACATTATATATTAACGAAATATTTGAATTCTAAAATAAAAGGTTATTATTAGGTTGGTGCGAAAATAATGACGTAATAATATCGTTTTTTGACGTTAAAAATACGTCAAAAAACGACATTATTACGTCATTATTTTTGCACCAACCTAATACTTTGAACGACGGTATAGAAAAAGAAAATATTTTCATCATTTATATTATTCACTATCTTGTATTTGATTTAACAACGTGCGTCTCAAATAATATTTTCCCCATAAATTAAAATCAGCAACTGACAGTTTCATTGGGCTTATTATACGCTTTATGCATACAAGTGGATTTCCATATGGGGACCGGTAGAGGCCAACAGACCTTTTTTCATATGTCTACCTGAAAGTTTGATGGATTATGGTGAATGCGTGTGCCTGCTCTTTGCTATCAGTGCAAGAATAACACTGATGGTGTTCGCATAGATTTAATCATCTACGTTTTTTACTTATAGCAGGCATCTTACTCATTCTAGAATAATCGAAGGCTTACTTCCATACGACGTTGATCACGGACTTTAAAGATCTGGTCAATACCTAGATGGGTGAATCTTTGTGAATGTCAACTGTTGTAATGTTGGATGTACAGGTGGTGTATTCGATAAAGGCTCAGGATTTGAAATTGCAGAATCGAGTTCCAATCCCGGACGGATTCGTTATATACACTTACGGGGAAATGATCTTGGGAAAGGAATGGACCCAACTCTTCTTTCCGATATAGGAGTGATAGAAGAAAGGATGAGGGTAGTGGATAGATCAAGGTAACTAGAGATGTCGATTGACATTACACTTGAATAGCTGGAGACTATAGCTCACAGGGAAACAGGAATAGGGAAGGGAGTTCCACAGGCGAGAGGTGCGAGACATGAAGCTGTTAGAGTAGAAGAGACGGCTACATTTAGGAGTTTCGACAGTGAAGGGGTGAGAGCGGGATGCCAGCCTCCTATGGCGCTTGAACTCATGACGTCTGGGAACGAGCGAATGCAGCTCCTCAGAGCAATTTCCATGAAAGTAATTGTAGAACAGACAGAGGGAGGCGACGACGCGTCTGTGAGAAAGTGATTGTAGACGAGACGCCAGGACAGGGCCAACTACATTGCATATCCGCCTCTGGAGTCTATCAAGAACCCCGAGGCAAACAGAAGGGTCACCAGACCATATATGGCAGGGTTTAGGAAATAAAATAAAAAGATAGCTTAAAAACTTTAAACTTGAAAGAATCAAAAAACAGGAGAAGAGAGATAAACGAGAAGGTAAAAGAAAAAACAAATGGAAAAAAGGAGAAAAAAAACGTAAAAGAAGAAATAACGGAAAAGGAGAAAAAGTATATAACTGTGGACACAGCAAATCGTTTTGACAAAGCTTAATTTCATTTTAATGGTGGTAGGGGAGGTTTAAGTTTCCGACGCAAGTTAAAATAACATTGACCTATATTTTAAAATATTAACATCTCGTTTCTATAAGGAAAACCATTTGAAGAATTTTTTAAAATTAGAGAAGATTTTTATAAGTATTTAAAACAAACCTTGAAGAAGGGTAATCAAAAGTTAACATATAAATAATAATACTTATAATATAATAATTAAAATAATTATTAAAAATAATTTAAGTAAATTTAATAAAAATTATATATTAAATATAAATTAATAGGTAATAAATAATTATTCAATTTCTCTCCTATGTAGTTTATATATGATCTGTCATAATAAATACATTGAGCTCTCCCTGTGAAGAAGTTTAAATATTTTATATTATAAGGATTCATTAGCATTATTTGCCTGCGGATTGTTATCTATCTATCTATCTATCTCTCTCTCTCTCTCTCTCTATATATATATATATATATATATATATATATATATATATATATATATATCTGAGAAGTGGTATTTTACCTAGTTACACTATTTACATTGATCGTAGATCTGTCCTCATCTTTATTGTCATATTCTCGACGTTTTTGCTAATGCGCTACGGACTTTTTCAGGTGATATGTGTTGAAATTTCGAAGCGAATCCTTTTAGTCCACGGGAGTAGAGTTTTCTAGTTCCACGTGTCATACTATTTTTCTGGATATCTAAGATTCAGTTAATACCCTTTATTGACTCAACTACCCACATTTTTGTTCAACTTTGATGTGAACTCAAGACTCATCCAACGATGTCGCTTTTTTAATATTTTGCCCAACGCTTGTATCCACTTGGCCATGTGTAAGGAATTATTTTAACATTGTCGAAGCAGTCGCGCTGAAACAGTTCTTTGCCGGGAAAATAAGAGTTTTGTTTATTTTTTGAATCCTTTCTTCTTTTGGGAGAACATTATTTCTTCGCTTGTTTTATTTTTGTTGCTTTTTTCATGTTTGTTTCTCAATTTTGTTTGATTTTAACTTTACAAATTGAATTGATTTTCCCATATTTTACATTTTAATAGTGCACCTGCCTTTTTCTCTGGTTTAGTTCCTTTCGTTGTTTGTATTAATAAATAATTGTTTTGACATCGAATTTTTCTCTGAGGAAGGGTTGGCCGACATGTTTCTAAGATATTTCACTTTAAGACTTTTTTAAGCATTAAGATGTTTATATCAGTACATTTTAAGGCTATAATTAAATATTTTATTAGGAAGTCATTGTTTAGATATGTAGATATATAGATAGATGTGTACGTACGTAATGATGCTGGGATTACCAAAGCCGTCCTTTTACCACGGAGTAAACGTCCGAAAAACAAAACGAAGATTTTTTCTAAGGATGTTAAAAATGTTATTAAAACTCTTGATGTTGATGATGTGGACTGGGAAACATTGATAGAAAATCGATCTTTGCATGAGGTAAAAAGTAAACGAATATTGTGAGACGTTCAAGGAAACTTAGGTAGATCGTGCAATATTGAAACGGATTCTTAGAATACAACCTCTGACATCAATATAATATAATCTTCCACCGGGTCATACATGCAACATCTGTGATAGCGTATTCTTACACAAACGAGGTCGTGTTAATCGCGTAAGATCGCATGAATATAAACGATCAGGAGACTACGCTGTATACGGCCTGAAAATGAATTATGTGTTATTTTTTTTTATTGTTAACAAAGTCTGTGGGTCAGGAGCAAATATTAATAGTCACTGGTTGGACAGAACACGAGGACCGGATAAGACAATAAAGACGTTTGTCATGTATGTCGCATATGCAATAACGCCTGCAGAATTTACCAATATTTTTCTTCCGCTTACAAATATCCAAACTGACAAGGAAGTAAAAAGTCGATGTATTATTGGATTACATACATACATATATATATATATATATATATATATATATATATATATATATATATATATATATATATATATATATATATATATATATATATATATTCACTTATGAGTGTAGAATAACATACATCATATTTTTATTTTTTTAATACATATCCGAAAAGTAAACGTCGGCATTAAATGACCCATGAGAAGTTGATGTGCCGTTAAACAAACAAATCAGTCAATCAGTAAATTAACAGTAATTTTTTTTTTACAATTTAACAATTGAAAAAAATTAATATAATTCTACAACATTTTTTTAGAAAAGTACTTTTAATTTTCAATTTGGCAATATTTTCATTTGATGAACCAAGTCTCCTGTTTTTATGTATCAACTGAATCGTCCAAACATCTGATTTTACGATTCCTTTCAATTAATCTGTTATTTCTTCCCAAATTGTGTAACCTGAATTATACAATATTTGAACATATTTTCTTGTGTTAGCGTAAGTTTAGTTACAAATTTGTAAATGAATTAAAATTCTTTCTACTTCCTTGAAAAGCCACTTTCAGTATATTATAATTAGTTTTCTGTGAAATTAGACAGAATATATATATATATATATATATATATATATATATATGTGTGTGTGTATGTGTGTGTATGTATGTATATATATATATATATATATATATATATATATGCATACATATATATATACATATATATATATATACATATATATATATATATATATATACATATACATATATATATATATATGTATATATATATATATATATATATATATATATATGTGTGTGTGTGTGTGTGTGTGTGTTTTGTGCACATTCACATAAAATATCAGCAGAAATATTATTAAAAAAGAATATTTTAAAAAGTAAATATATTCACATTATATTGACTGGGGGCTCATAAATTTTTTGTATATTTTTAAATATTCATAAAAATTGAAAAGATGACGATAACACTACAGGGTTTATTGAAGAACATAAGTAAACAAATAAAGTTTAATTGAAACATATAATAACTCTACAGATTTTTTCAATTGATTGCATGCAATTCAACGAAGGGATGCTCAGTGTCTCTTTTGTACAATTCCTGTTTCCATAAATATCTTGTATCGGACAAAGATGCTTTTTAACATCTACCTAAAAATCCAGTCGGAAGTGAATTAAAAAAAGAAGAAAATATATATGAATTAATGGATACTGTACACGGTAGAAATTCTACAGATGAATTATGGGCACCATATATATATATATATATATATATATATATATATATATATATATATATATATATATATATTAAAATGAAGAAACCGATACCCAAGAAAATTAAATTTAAAACCAGTCACAACAAATTACATTGCATTCGGATATTGGTTCTCTTGCAATAATTCAGTCTATCGCGGGCTATGACTTCATAGAACCGCATCTTGATTTTACGATATGCGTCTGCTATTCCACGACCGTTATCGAAGTATAGCGAATTCTATATCAAAATAACAAAATATTTTCTTTGACGATGACATTGTTTCATGTGTGTATAAAAAATCTGAGGGTGGCTCATGTGAACCGCAATATTAGGATCAACTTAATAAAAGAATAGTCAAATGTTACACAAGCTATGTCTTTATTTTCACCAGGAATTAAAGCAAATATTTGAACATGATCAAACATAATAGACATTCATTGTCTGTTAAATTTTATAATAATAATAATAATAATAATAATAATAATAATAATAATAATAATAATAATAATAGTGCGACTAGACATCAGAATGCACGCAGAAGAGACTAGGAGCGAAAACCGAGTGATTTGGTGTCAGTAGTGTTTCTGTCACTCAGCCATCATCATTCGGTAGAGAGAAAGAACTAATTCTAGCATATTGTTTTACGAATGGAAACAAACGCCAGTCAGTCAATGCTCCAATTCAGAGTTCTCCACTTCATTTTACTATATATATATATATATATATATATATATATATAAAGATATATATATATATAAAGATATATATATATATATATATATATATATATATATATATATATATATATATATATATATATATATATATGTATATATATATATATAAATTTGAACAAATGAAAATAGCAGGGTTTACTGGAGAACATACGTAAATAAATAAAGTTTTATTTAAACGCGCCAGAAAACTTCTACATGGATTCTAATGGACATGCGCAGAATATTTCAACGATGATTAGCTTCCGTTTACTGAAAGACACTTTCTGTTTACGTTCGTGTAAACAGAAAGTGTCTTGTACCAGACATGGATACTAACACGACTTAGTGTTTTCCTTTCAAACTTGTTTCTGTAATGGTACTGAGCCTGTGTGTCCGACTTCGTCACTATGAACTAGGAAACACATTTGCGCTTACACAGGCAGTGTTGTATTTTTCATTAAAATTTCGTGATCAATAATAAGCAATTTCAACATCTACCTAAAAAGACAAACGAAAATAAACAACAATCTATAGTAATTTTCCAAGCGTACTTCAGATGTGGCACAAGGCCGAAAGTAGCGTGTACCCAGTGAGGTTCGAACTCTCTCGCAAATGATTTAGCAAGACAAGATTCCTAAACATTACACCACGTCGAGAATTGAGATATTTCTTTGACATATAAATAAATGTATTCATGGTTCTTAACTCTAATGGATACAATACACTGAGGACGCTATACAGATAAATTACGGAAACCTTGTATATTAAAAAAAAACAAATTAAATACACATATATCGATATAAATATGGCGTACACATAAATACTTCATAGTGACTGGGAGTTTCATGCCTGTGGTAATCAGATTAATTCACAATGATATATATTTCTGGTGATCACTGAAAACATTCAACGGTCAGCCAGCATGTTTATAAAATGTACCTATTATGATACACATTTACTACCACCTCAAGGAGAATGAAATCATATTCGATCATAGGCTTTTAGTTAAGAACCCAGAGAATCTGTAGCCATTAATTCCTGCCTGGGAAGAGTAATACATTGAAAACACTTTCGAAATATTCCAGTATCTGGTCTAATATTCTGTACAATCCCAAAAGCAATGTAAATAAAATTCGGAGAAGCAAAATAAAAAAAAAATTAGCCCGACTAGTAATAATCTTAACAACCCTGATTAAATGAAGCAAATAATCCAAACTAGCAACTCCATAATAGACATCGCTGAAAATAACATTTCCAACCTTAATCAGAAATTCATCAACACAGCCTCTAAAACAATAATTACTAAACGAAATAGCAAAAACAGGAAAAAGGCAGGTATATAAAATATAGAGTGTGTAAAATGCCTAACTGTATTTATTGGCGAACTATGCAGAAACTTCAAGAAAAAGACTATATAAGCATTGAAAAAATTAAAACACACACAAACACACATACACACACAGATACACACACATACACAATAATATGCATTATCATCTGAATCCCGTAAAGACAAACTACGAACATTGATTGGCAATACAAATGCAAGTGCAGTCTGCTTAACCAATGCAAAACAAACAAGAACGAAATTTAAAATGCCAGAATTCTTCGATACTATTCTCCATGAAGGATCTTAGATTTAGAAACATTTTTCTTATCCAATCATATATATATATATATATATATATATATATATATATATATATATATATATATATATATGTTATATTAATGTATATATATATATATATATATATATATATATATATATATATATATTAATGCATGTTTCATTAAAAAAATATAGACACTAAGTTGTCTATTTATTTTAAGCAAATTCCTTTGACATTGTCGAATAAGATTTTTAGCATTATCATTGAAACATGAAAAAATCACTATGTTGATACATGTTTTTATTGTTAGTCTTGTCTAAGCTTTTGGGTTACATGCATTAATGAATATATATATATATATATATATATATATATATATATATATATATATATATATCTTTCTCAGTTCATTAGAAATGATAAACTAATTTATTACCCGACAAAAAGATTAACATATTTTCATTACGCAGAGTTCTATCTTTCATTCTCATTTGAAGCCGCCTAGCATAACGCATGTCATCGAAAACACATTCTTAAAGGACGTTGCCCACTTAGACCAGTTGTTTGCCTGACGTTTGCCTGATGGATATTTATGAGCATTCCAAGTGAGTATTTTTGAAAAAGAAATAACATTTGGGTTTTGTAATAATTTTGACAAAGAGAAACCCCTTAATTTGGCTTGATAAATTCCAAGAGAGGTTTCCTTTTCCTTTTGTTAATATATATATATATATATATATATATATATATATATATATGTGTGTGTGTGTGTGTGTGTGTACGCGCGTGTGTATTTGTGTGTGTGTGTGTGTGTGCCAAGTGATTGAAAAGTAATAAACCATTTTAAAATACTTATAATTTATTTATTTACTATATATTTTTCAAGTAATCGATATGAAAGGAAAGCGTTTAGTATGATGTTTTATTTCATATTGCATTTTCGCATCAAATTTCGCGGCATCTCATTTCCGAAGGAATTCTTATGATATAACTTCTGTATTGACCCTTCTTTTAGACTCTTGGTTTGGTAAGGAGGACTTGCTCCTTGAACCAAGACCCCCACAAAAAAGTTATATTGTATTAAGCCAGGACTTCTGGCTGGCCATTCATACATATAATAAGGTTTTATGTTTCAATCTCACTGTAAATATGTGTTTCCGTGTACTTATAGAGATCTCTGGAAAAGACTGAGAAAGCACAGTCTCTCTCTCTCTCTCTCTCTCTCTCTCTCTCTCTCTTTTTATCTCTCTACCTCTCTCTCTCTCTCTCTCTATATATATATATATATATATATGCGCATTACTTAGAGGAAAGTGCTCAATATCAGAAATTGAGCTAACATATTCAGTTGTATGGATATTAAATTGTTATCCTGGGTTTCACGCTTTTGCTATCATCAGAGAGATTGGTTTAATTTTTGTATTTTTTTTGTTCTTTTTTTTTTTTTTTTTTTTTTTTTAAAAAAGAAAGATCTATATATGCTTATCTGAATTTAAATATTTTTGGTGGTGGGAAGCGGAATTTTCTTCTGAGCTTGTTGTGATGACACTCTGACACACATACGCATACATGCATACAGATGTACGCATTCTAGTTCATACAACCACACCCAGATAAACAATCCGAGGTTAGACGCAGATACACATCCATGTGTTCGAGCATACATGTATACGTAATTCTATTTCTGTATCATAACTGTAGCGTTTATACATGTAGGTTGTAGTGTTTTTTTAAGTTTGGCCTCCTGCGCTGTCAGTCAAACTTACACTCCCCCACACACACACACACATATGTAGTGGCGCACATACACTCCCTCTTCCACCACTATTTTTGTTAACTTCGGTTCTGTTTATGGACATAGCGATGGTGATGTTCTTTCAACGCTAACTGCTTGTGTATTACTGACGATTGTCACTATGCTAATATTAAAAATAACTATGATATTATGATTGATCTATTAATAATATTTATTGATGGGCGTGTTTGTGCGAACTGAAATGCGTACGCGTGTATGTATGTGTGTCTATGTGTGTCATTCCAAACACACATAGAAGAAAATTCCCTCTCCTACCACCAAACATAATCAAACACAAATATGGCCATTAAAAAAAAAATAAAGCAATTTGCCTGATGATCGCAAAAGCGTGAAACCCAGATTCACAAACGAATATCCTTACAACTATATATATATATATATATATATATATATATATATATATATATATATATATATACAAAAAGAGAGAGAGAGAGAGGTGGTTGAAAGAGAAAGAGAGTCAAAGCGAGACGGGAACCAGAAGAAGACAATGATGAGAAAGAGAGAACTCATTCAAATTATGCATTCATTTATAACTGTGCAGACCCCCATCCATGTGTACTTATTTGCAAATAGACATTTAACGGGCTAATGCAAAGTTTATACCTATGACACTGAAGAAAATTAAGCTATTTACATCTCAAACACTATATTGATCCACGTTTTCTACATTTTCTCTGTCCTTTCTCGTTCTGCTCTAAGTGTAAACCTCTTGAGTGGAAATTTCCAAATTTATGCATTAACAAAATCCCAAGGTTGGACGAAAAGCAGAGTCAAACGAGAATAATAAAAAAAGGTGAACCATGTTAAATGAAACGGAGATATTTTTAAATATGCCAAATATTATTTTTCTGTTATAGATAGATAGATAGATAGATAGATAGATAGATATGAATATAATGAGATAGATAGATATGAACAGACTGAGATAGATAGATATGAACAGACTGAGATAGATAGATAGATATGAACAGACTGAGATAGATAGATAGATATAAACAGACTGAAATAGATAGATAGATAGATAGATATGAATAGACTGAGATAGATATGAACAGACTGAGATAGATAAATACATAGATAGATAGATGTGTGTGTGTATATATATGTGTGTATATATATATATATATATATATATATATATATATATATACATATATATATATATATACATATATATATATATATATATATATATATATATATATATAGAGAGAGAGAGAGAGGGATAGACATCAACCGATTAAAATAGATAGATAAATAGATAGATTTGAAGAAACTGAAAACAAAGATATATATATATATATATATATATATATATATATATATATATATATATAGATACATAGATAGATAGATAGATAGAAACAGATTGAAATATTTAGACAGATAACTGCATAGACATAAACAGGTTGAGATAAATAGATAGATAGGTATGTATGAACAGACTGTAATACAGAGGTATATGGACATCGATATATATTATTAGACTGAAATACATAGATACAAATAAATAAATAGATATATAGATATACAGTGAGTGATGAACCGATTGAACTCGAGAGATAGATAGTTATGAACAGACAGAAATAATATATATATATATATATATATATATATATATATATATATATATATCTGAGAAAATTTCTTTTTTTAAAGCAAGAGAAAATTAAGTTAGTAGTTTCAGTTCACTTCAGCAGAGCGTACCACAAACATCTGATAGATTCTGGATTTTATAGATTATATTTTCATTTGGGAACCATAACTAAATTCAGAAAATCAAACGCTGTTGAAAAATATTTATCCCGATGAAACAAAAACATACTGACGATGTGCAGTGAGATCTTGCAACACTGTTAATCTGTCATTGCATTTTAAGCGAAAACAAATATTTATTTTTTTTTTATTTTATTGCTTTTTAAAATATTTTATATCACTTTCAATGTTTTCTTAAAAAAAAAACAATTATGGTAATTACATTTAAAAGCTTCAAAATATTATCAGTGATACTCAATTAACCAGGGACGCAATTGTCCGGGATCAAATGTCCTTGCACCGATGGAAATACGTATATATATATATATATATATATATATATAGATAGATAGATAGATATATAGATAGATATATAGATAGATATATAGATAGATAGATAGATAGATAGATAGATAGATACTAAACATACATCAAAACATTATACTCTCATTGTCAATATTTATTGAATTTACACACACATACACATATACATATACATATATATATATATATATATATATATATATATATATATATATATATATATATAGATAGATAGATAGATAGATAGATAGATAGATAGATTTGAACAGGCTGAGATACATAGAGAAGAAATTAGTATTGCAATCAAGAAATTATCCTTCTACCCCTACAAATATTTCATATTTTCTGTAGAATGTTGATAAAATTAAGTGAAGTGACAAAAGAAAATTTTTTCCATGTATCACACACGGAATTTCGAATTCATTCTGCCATATAATGAACCTGATATCTGTTAACTATTCTGCCATTACATTGCATACAGATCTGAGTAAAAATGTTAATTTGTTTTTTTTCCATAAATGCTCTTTTAGTTGCCATTAAAATCTAAATAAATATCACTAATTATAATTTATACCCAGTGCTTGTACACGATTAATGCCAAGCGGACATTTGTGATATTGTGAACTTCCACCACTACCACCAGTATGATTAACAGCTCAGTAAAGACATTCTATTAATGGTATTAAAAATTCAAATTCAAATATCTGATAGGTGTTTTAATAGCCGCATTGTGGTAGTGAAAAGTGCTTGCAAAATGTTAAGAAAAGTATTAAGTAACAGGAAAATCTCCGTAGAAACAAAAAAAGAGTACTAAACAGTTACGTAATAACAGACCCCCGAATAACAATAATAATAATAATAATAATAATATATATATATATATATATATATATATATATATATATATATATATATGGACGCAAATGTCCAGGTATCTCCGTAGAAACAAAAAAGAGTACTGAACGGTTACGTAATAACAGACACCCGAATAACAACAACAACAACGATAATAATAATATAATATATATATATATATTTATATATATATATATATATATACGCAGATAAATAGATTTAGATAGATGGATAGATATGAACGATGTTTCTTAGTAAGTGAATGCTGAAGAATATCCTCACAGATGAAGAAGGGACTTGAAGCAAGGTATATGTGGTTCTACAGAGGGATGGTGAGAATACCACAGACCAAACATTTGATAAGCAACATTTTTCAAAGAGAAATATGAAACAAAAATGTAACTTATTCTTAACACCAGAAAGAGACAGTTGAAATTTCTACGAAATATAAAAAGGAAAAAAACAATGTTTGTAAAATCTTATACTCAAAGCATAGATTGTAGTCAAGGTGAACACAGGGAAACAACTCATAAACTACCTAGCGAGCATGTGTAAATTGATGACAGAACAGGCTACAGCTGAGGTAACAAAAATAGAAAAAATGTTAAGAGCTACGAAGGAGAGTAAGTAGTGGAGAGCCATTATCATCACCAACCTGAATACATACATCACATAAAAGAAAATTAATGTTATTTGCATTTAAGAGGTATATTAAAAGAAAAATTTAACATTTCTGTTTAATTTTTCTTCTAGAATTCGTGGTCTACGGTTAAGTGCCAATATTACTGAAAAGAATGTCCCTATTTGCTGAAGAGATGCGACTTATAGTAGAACATCATCCTTCAAAAAACCGGAACTGATATGTTTTCTTCGCATTATTATCTTTCTGATAATGCAGCAGGCAATTACAGAAGATCCCAACAAGATGTCAAATATATCTAAAAAATAATCTAAATATTTCCGAAAATGTTCCTGAGCGCGCTTCAAAAATGAGTTTTTATAACTATTAAAGTTTACTAATATATATATTAAGATCACAGACAGCATTTAAAACTGACTATTAACAATTCTTGATATAGTAATAATCTATGTTAATCTAACAACTACTGATAATAAAGCTGTCTGCTCTTATGTTACATGTTCTGTCACGGGTTACATGATCATGACCTTTTATAACATCTTGTCCGCTGTTGCTCTATATAACATTTGCTATTTTGAAATCTTCAGTCATCCATTACTTTAAAATAATTAAGTAGTGTATTCACTGTTTCCCTTAGTTCTATTTTCTTTAATATATCATTTGAGGTTTAAAGTCCGCAAAACATCCTTCCGTATTGTGTCTCAGAAATTGTAGCTTTTCTCTTTTGGACTGTAAGTACAAATTTCATTGTAGTTTCTTTTTTATTTAAAATGTTCTAATATTCATTTTTTTTTCTAAGTATTTTTCAGTATTCGTTATTTCGCTCACAACTGCACTTTAGCTCTCTCTCCCCATATATATATATATATATATATATATATATATATATATATATATATATATATATATATATATATATATATATATAATATATATATATATATATATATATATATATATAAGCAAATATAAATGGATA
Organism: Acanthosepion lycidas; assembly: GCA_963932145.1. Classification (NCBI taxonomy): domain Eukaryota; kingdom Metazoa; phylum Mollusca; class Cephalopoda; order Sepiida; family Sepiidae; genus Acanthosepion; species Acanthosepion lycidas. The sequence continues at coordinate 115,096,596 of OZ010585.1, read as the reverse complement.
TAAATCCGACAGAATGGAGAAAAATAATTGGAAAAAACAAACAAAAATCCTTAAATGCAATTATGTTGTTTTAATATGAATTTTCATTCATATTAAAAAAACATAATTGCATTTAAGGATTTTTGTTTGTTCTTTCCAAATATTTTTCATATATATATATATATATATATATATATATATATATATATATATATATATATATATATATGATAATTTCTCCGATTTAACCAGTAGAGAAGACAATATTTATGTTTTTTCCCCATTTCATCTTTCTTAACAAAATTAATGCTTTTACAAACAAATATACGCAAAAGATTCATAAAATCAAAAGAAAATGGTTGAATACATCAACACAGATATAATGACAATATTCTCCACACGTTGACAAATACTGACGTTATTTTCAGTTAAAAATATGAAAATAGCTTTTCTCTACATTCCATTTGCTAGGTACATTCTGTTTTTGTTTTTATTAGTTACTTTGTTCAATTAATTTCATTTTCGTATTTTGCTTTGATAAAGTCCCCATTGGACGAAACGCGTCAGCAATTACCAGTTTTCCTATTGTCATTTTTATTCTTAAACATATATATATATATATATATATATATATATATATATATATATATATATATATATATATATATATATATAACAATGAATCATTCATACAAAAAGTAGATTAGTAAAGTTAATGATATAAAATGACAAAATCGTTTCGAAAACACACTTTTAAAGGTGCATTAACCTACAAATGACTCGATGAATTTTATGCATAAGTTCTTTCTTTAATTTTCGGGATGACAACTGAGAAATTACTCTATTTATTAAACAATTTAGTTCATGCCACATTGACTGATAAACTCCTACAATAACAACAAATTCTCAAATTGCCATATTAGTAAAAAACGAACTCTCTTAAATATTAAAAAAACATTCAACGTTAGGGTTGCGACTGCACGCACCAAAAGTTTGTATCCGTTAACACATAACAAAAACACAAAAAAAAAAAAAATACATTTCGATTCGCATTTAGTTTTTGCGTCTCGGAAGCTACATGAATTTTACTAAAAACAAAATAATTTCTATTCCTGAGGTTGACTGAATGTACAATTGAAGGTACTTGCGGATTAAAGAAATGCCTTATACAGTTTATAATTTGGAAAAACAAGGATCATTATATTTATCGAGTGAATTGTAGGTTAATGCATATTTAATATTATATATATATATATATATATATATATATATATATATATATATATATATATATATATATATATATATATATATATACACACATAGTAGGGATTCCACTGTAAAACACCCATTGTTCTAGCCGCATTTAGACCTGCCGGAATCAAAAAATATAATGTGTCTGAGAATTTTCCATGCTAGTAGGTATAGAAGAGTGAGAGACTTGGTAATCGCGTCTGTTAGAGAGAGGTTGGAAGAATGGAAATAATTCTTTTTCAGCAAGGTTTCGGAGAATGTGTTGAACTCTATCCGGACTGGAATGTGAGGCCTGGACAGCTCCCACCCAAATATGGTAAAATTACGTGTATATATATATATATATATATATATATATATATATATATATATATATATATATATATATATATATAGGCATACATACATACATATTGATAGATAGATAGAAAGATAGATAGACAGTTAGATAGATAGATAGTTAGATAAAGAAGGTGTGAGAGTGAGATGTGATGGAATGGAAAAAAAATGAATATGTTATTTATTATTAATGATGAGGAAGAATTTAGGTTACCCTACTCCCGAGTAGCTGTTATTGCCCTGTTCGACAGAAATGACCTCAATTAGACGTTTCCAGAAACTGACAATCAGTCTCTGTCATCGGTTTATCCCTCTCCTCCGTGCAAAATTCTTCAGATACGTTTTGTTTAAGATTTCATTTGCATGCGCAGCCCGTCTCAAATAACATCCCAGCACCTCAATAGGATTAATATCCGGGCTTTGACTCGATCTCTTATCATTCCCCGCCTTTTTTGGAGAATTTCCTGAACTTTTTTGGATGTTGCATGGTTCACAGCTGCTTCAGGTTCGATTTTCAGACCGATACTATTACATTTTTTATGATACAATAAAGAATGATAGATTTTATGAGGGTGAGCTGGCCAGCCTCTGTTGCAGCAAAATATATCCAAACTATGATATATTCATTCATATGTTTCACAGTTTGTATGAGACTCTGTTGCGTCAATGTCGTCTTTGTTTTGCGCCAAACAGGCCTCCAATTATTTTCGCCAAATTGTTTTTCGCTATGTCTATAACGTTTCGATGAAAACTTTAACCGGCTTTTGTTGTATCTCGTTCCCTAAATTTTCTCCTTTTTATATATAATATTGATTCCGCAACTAGAAGCTTTAATATTTAGAATAATTTCACTTTCCCTATATTAGTTTCAAATACAGTCACCTCCAAAAGTATTTTGTTTTCCGTGGGCGGAGGTCGTTCTCTGTGTGTTGCGGTAGTCTACTCGGCCGTCGGACGCCGTCGGACGCGTAGCGGTGGTAAGCGTTAAAATTGAACGATCGAAGTACCGATTTTCGATTTTTTGTAAGAACTTCAAAAAATACAATTCGAAAAGGAAACAAAAACTATTGATTATTGTTTTTTACATAGTTTGTAACGTTTTAAATTAGTTTGCATATTCTCAGGTATGAAATTATAGAAAAAACCAAAAGTTGTTACAGGAAAATGATTCAAATGTAGGTAGTTAGAGATTTGGTCGGTCAGCGTTATGAGACGACTGACATCTGCCGGACATCGCTTTTGGCATTGCTAGTCGTCGCCAGAAAAAATGTTAGGCTAATTCATCTGTTTTTCATGTTCACTGAAGACATTTTGGTTTATGATGAAAAAGTTGACTATAAGACAAGTGTTCAGATTTCCAGTTTTTATTTCCTGGTATTGGAATTAAGATGGATTAAACAGCTAAGAATATACCTGCTTTTCTATGAGACTAGCCCATTTTTCGGTGAAGCAAAGTAAAGGAACTGATAGTCTTAATGAAAATATCATTTAATATTTGTTTATATAAGACTTTTTTGCAATAACTGCAACATGACTTCTACGCATTAATATCACCAAACCTTTGTATTCTTTATTTTCGATGTTTTCCAGACTTTTAACACAGCTTCCTTCTTGTCTAAACTTGTCCACTGTTTCTCTTGACGAAATCCTCTGTTTTGATGGCAGTAAGTTTTTTGTCATAGTTCTGCTGCATGATAAACCTTCGTCCTCATTAGATGCATTTCTCAGTTTTCTACTATCATGAGTTACATCATCAATAAATATGAATGAGCCTATTCCAGAAACAAACATACAAGCCCAAGCCAAAGCACTGCCATCAATATGCTTCACAGATGGGCTTGTATGATTTGGATCATAAGCAGATCCTTTCTTTCTACACGGTTTGGCGTTTCCATCATTTTGGTAGAGATTCCAGAACTTTTGTCACCCATCTCTATACTTTCTTGCAAATTCCTATCTGGAATTCGGATTCTTACTGCAGAAGAATGGTTCTCATCTTGTGATATGGCCTCTATATTTCTGCACTCGATATTTCTTCAAACGATGGATTATGAAACATTCACCCCTGCACTCAGACAATATTTGTGTTATCAACTGCTGTTTGTTTGTTTTTTTTTGTTTTTTGTTTTTTTTCCTTTCCTTGGCTGACTTTTTCTATGTCTGCAGCACAATACATCAGCATATTCTTTATTTTTCAGGATATTCCAAATTCTTATGTTGGCTATGCTCAATGTTTATCCCATGAATTTGATTGATTTACCTTATGGCTGGGATTCGCCGAAAGACAGTTCTCTAGTCTTCATGCTTTTTTATCCTTTTATACAAGAAATGCGTCTTGACAGGTGAAACCCAAGGCGAAAAACAACAGTAGTTATTCAGAACTATTTAATTCGCAACACTATTTTAATTTCCAATACATTGGCAACAAGAAACATCTTTCAATCACGTGTTCCACCTGTGTTGCTCACTGGAAAAATGGGTGGGTTCAAACAAAAGGTGGTATGTACTAAGTTGTTTAACACATCTAAATGTATATATATATATATATATATATATATATATATATATATATATATATATATATATATATGACAAATGCTGAAATTCTGAACTGTTCTTGCATATTTATCTTTTGATATTTAACCCAAATATCTTCAGTTAAAACAAAACAAATCAAAAAACAAATGAATACAACTTTCTTTTTTAATATATTTGGAGGGACTGTATATACGCGGTATATCTGATAAGTAACGTGACTGGAGTCACAAACAATTTATTTCAATTCCAAGCAATGGTCTCCTCTTCAAAGTAATCCCTGCTCGACTCTAATGCCCGTTTCCTTTCTCTGCACTGCTGGAAGGACTCTTCTTGGAAGCCCATCAACTCCGTCGTTACGGCCATCTTGATTCACCTTCAAAATGAACCCCTTAATGATCCACTTGTGCACGCGCAAGTAACGCACGTACATATGCATGTATGCATGTATCTATGTTTGTATTTCTGCATGGATACATGAAATAGTCCCTAAAAAAGTATAAAGATTGCCTCAAGAACACACAGCAGAAGCCAACGTGATGAAAATTCACTGGCTAAATTTCACTCTATATAATTCACCCTGACGGAAAACAGAACAAAACGGCAAGAGAAACATTGAAAAGACAATTATCTTAAGTTGAGAATGCTTCATGTTAATTCTCGTGAGAGTTTTGGCGTGTAGTCGCCTTGCGGTAAATATATTCAGTAGCGTCAGACATTGAATGTTCATCTAAATATAAATGTTACAGTTACTTCAAGAAGCGCCAAGCGTTGCCATATATGTGCAAGGGAAAGTAAAACCGTAGCAGTACGAAAAAAACCCGTTGTCCAAATCTGAGGATCCTGAAAGTGTAACCAACCAATCTGTAAGAATTCGTGGATCCTATAATGAAAGGTTGCTTTGAGGTCAATGAATAAAATTTCTAAGAAGAAAAAAGCAACTCCAAAAGCAAATGGAGTCCAACACGCTATTAGGGTATTTAATAAGATATGCACTGAGCCTAAACACTCTCTCTCCTCTCTCTCCCTTGATATATATATATATATTTATTTATATATATATATATATATATATATATATATATATATATGTATGTGTGTATATATATATATATATATATATATATATATATATGTATATATATATATATATATGTGTGTGTGTGTGTGTATATATATATATATGTGGTTGTGTGTGTGTGTGTGTGTGTGTGTGAATTTACGTAACAAATTCATTTTTAGGAATGCCTGATAAAATAAATTACAAACAAATTATTATGCCTGCTTATTTTTATCATAATCCTTTCATATTCATGAATAATTTCCTGTATATAGCATCCAGTTACATATCGATTTTGGTTTTCACCAGTCGTGGTGCTATAGAAATGCACTAAAACGAAGTTCCATCTTTGTAGTGAGTAAACTGTTTTTGCGTATACGAGAGAATTATATATATATATATATATATGATTTAGATATATTACTAATAGTAGATATACTGTTGTATAGAGATATTTATACATACATGGAAATAACTGTGTTATAAACAGCGGAGATCATATTGAATTAGCGTGTTATCTGTAAATGTGTTAGTCGTTTGTTTTGTTTCAATCTCTATGGTTTATTTAATGCTGAAATCTAAACATTTAGAGACAGTAATGGAATAGTAATACAAGTCTTATTAATTAGCTGGGGGAAAAGAGATTGTTTCATACCTTTTGCAAGGGTAGTTATGCGAAAGGGAATATAATAAACACCAGCGGAATTGAACCTTAGCGCTCCGATTGAAAATTCATAGTCCTTATCTCTTACATAAATCCAAGCTTACAGCAACTGGCATTCCCAAGTGGTTACCCTATGTACTGCCACAGCACGATGTCGCTTAACTTCTGTGATCGTCCGTTCATTTTAAACAAAGCAATAAAGACGCAAGGTCTTAAATAGAAAACAGAAACATTACTAAGGAGAGAGAAAAAAAATATAATCAGTAGGACAGTAGATATGGATTGAAATTGTTTTTGTTTTGTTGTTGTTATTGTTTTTTTGCAGATTAAATTTGGATGGAAAGCATTCAGCCCATAGGGAGTTCCGCTAGCGAGTATAGCCAGAAAAGAAACACTTAGCATAGAATACTCCACTGTATATTGATGGGACATCTAGTCTAGTTCTGCGCATAAAATCAAGGTACCATAACTAAGAGCAATATTTATTCTCTTATATACAGAAATGTGGCACATGGCCGAAGGGGCATTGAGGAAAGGGCGGTTTTCTTTTGTCTTAAATATAACTTAGCTAGCCGCAAACACTAACCCAATCGTACAAACAATATTCTTTACACCAAAAACGCATTCATTCGTAACTTTTTTACTACAATCAACATAATACCTCATGTCTCTATGAGAATACTAACTAGTCCCCATATTTACAATTCATTGTCTGTGGGGGATAGGAATAAAACAACAATTCTAAAAACTAGACCCAATGAGTATTTACAATATGAAAGCAAAATCTATTTACAAGAAACTAAAGAAAATAAGATTAGTAATAAAACCTCCACAATCACTAAATATGAGAGAAATATAATTTCTTTGGCCGAAATCAATATTGAAATCAATATTATAACACATTCATTCGTCCCAAGTACTCACAGTGACATGCACACATTAAGACACAACAACAAATACGAAAAACCATACGAAAAAAAAATACGTCAACAAACGATATTATTTTTGCACCAACCTAATATAACTGTTTTTGGGATAATTCTTGCCTTCACTTGATCGATAGAATGAATTTCAAGTCAATGATATTGGCATATATATATATATATATATATATATATATATATATATATATATATATATATATATATATATATATATCATTTAGATATATTACTAATAGTAGATATACTGTTGTATAGAGATATTTATGAAGCTGATATGATTTGCATAGATGGAAATAGTTGTATTATAAACAGCGGAATATTTATATCTACCATATTTTCGATAATCTAACTTCCACATAGACACGACAACCGTTCTTGGTAAGCACTACGAAATCGAAAGTACTTAAGCAAATATCACTTAATATGAACTTCGGACAGTTTATCCATATTACTGAAGATTTTATCCGAAAATATAAAAAATACATTAATCAATTAAAAAGACAAATCTTATCGGTTCATTTTAATTAAACTTGTTATATATATATATATATATATATATATATATATATATATATATATATATATATATATATATATATATATATACTGTAAATTAATTGATTTAAAATATGTTTTTTTCGCTTCACAGTTCTAACCCTGTTTCAAAAATGCTCTGTAAATTTACATTGAGCACTATTTTGTAAAAAAATTACTATATGAACTCCTGATTATATATCTTCCTGTTCTTTCTTTTTATATACATATATATGTGTATATATATATATATATATATATATATATATATATATATATATATATGTACAAAATACAATACAAAATTACCTCATATGGGGAATGGGTTTATTTCATTCGTCAGTCTTATTCAACCACTGCATAGACCGAGTTCGTATCGGTATTAAAAATTTAACTGTGGCAGCTACAAAAAACGTCGAAAAACTTATACAGAATTTGTCTATTTCAATGTTTCTGCCGGACAAATGTTACAAGACTGTGTTTAGGGGAGTGTGGAAGGTATTATTCTTAAAAGGAATACATTTTATAAAATGAAACCAGGATACTAAACTGATGACATTAAATTGGGGTTATATGAAGAATGAAATGCTAATTTGAAAGTAAAAGAGAAACAGAAAGTTTTTTGTTTTTTTTTAAATTAGATTATATAAATTATGTTAAAAATTACAAAATCACACTTAAATATGCTCTTACAAATACAAGTTATATTTCAAAATAAGATTTATTTAAATAAAAAAAAGTTTTATTTAGTTAATTTAAATTAAAATTACGTAAAATTATATTTAAAATATTTTTATTTCATATAAAATCCATAAGATTTTTAAAGAATAAGAAATATTTATACATATATATATATATATATATATATATATATATATATATATATATATATATATATATATATATAATCCTGACGATTGCGTCTAGCACTCTGTCGCCTCTGAGTGCTGACTTCAATTTTGCCTTTTACACTTATATTTATACAAGCTCTATTTCTGATACTGAGCACTTTATACCATAAATATAGCACACCTTAAAACTATATTCCTTCATATATATATATATATATATATATATATATATATATATATATATATATATATATATATATAGTAGACATTATGTTGGTTTTTCGTATGCTTATTTGTAAATGTTTTTACGTATATTAAATTTCTTTTACATAAAAATACATTAGTTTCTTAAATCTTGTTTTCCTAAACTTTGATGATGTAATGTAATATTTTGACGTCTGTTTATAGTTCGTATTAATGTTATTAGTAGGCCCTCGAAGCAGTTTCTCTGTAAATAACTGTGTTCTTTTTTAATTAAGTAAATTAATTTTATTAAGTATTTTAGTAATTTAATTAGTAAAATCAAATTATGGCCATTTTTGTTCCTATGTATTACCAGAGAGATTGTATGGCCGTGTAAAGGTAACTCTCTTTTCGGCTCTCAGATACAGGCTTTTAGATCCCGTAATGTCTCCTGGACATAAATTCTTTTATATTGAACACTTTTTATTTAATAAGTACCGTCATCTTTATTGATGTTATATTTATTTTTCGTCCTAATTATATTTCCGCGACAATTTTTTTTTTATTAGGGATAACGAATTTATTCACAACTATAGAAGACAAAATATAAGCGAGTGAGTTTTGTGTTATGATATTGGAAGTGATATTGGTTGAGTCTTCTTGTTTGGATTTGTGGATTTTGTAAGCTCGTTTTCTAGCGTTGAATAAAAAATGGTTTAGCTAGTGACGAAATCAAGTGCTTTCTCAATACATTTCGCTTTTACACTGAGGTATTCTGGTTTATATATTCTAAAGAGGTATAATCCTATTAGGTATAATCCCATAACTAATCTTGATTTTATTTTTTGATAGTGTGTTGGGAATAGAAAAAAGTTAGATCATTTGTGTTAGTTAGTTTACAATGAACTTTATAATCTGTTATCGTTATTGTAATTGTTTTAAGGAATCTGGGAAAAATGGATATTTGTTTCTTTTAAGTTCACGTTCCATTGATATGTCTAATATATATATATATATATATATATATATATATATATATATATATATGTAATGAAAAAAAAAACACTTTAATGTACCATTACGATAATTTATTTCACCTAAATCCTTTTTTAAGGATTCAGGATCATCAGGTAAAACTTCCAACAACGAATTGAGAAAAAAAATGGGATTAGAAATTGGTGGGTAGTGTAATTTTTGTAATTTAATAGAGGTGGTTGAGAGTGGTAGTTAAACAGACAATATAAAGTATAGGGAGGGGTTAATTTTATATCTCTCTTAAGTATGTTTTATATTGGAGTAGGAGGAGTGACAGAAACTTGACCTCTTTAGATGGTTAATAAAACGGAAATGAATTGTAGAAAATGTATACAAGTGAGTCTTATGGTAAAGAGAGAGATAGGGGAGGGGAAAGAGAGATGGAGTTGTTATAATTTTGTTTTAACAAAATTATGTAAAAGATAGTTTACAATGTTTGATAGAAAATTCGATGTCTGAAAAAAATTTTGTTATTAACTTAAATGTTTAATTTTTTAAGTAAATAGTTTCAGGACTAAATATAACTATTATTGTAATAAACATATTTATCTAGGACATAAAGAAATATTAAAAATGTTAATAGTTTTATATATATATATTAAGTCTTGAATAAGTTTTCGCTGTTTTCCAACATATGGCCTTCCCAGAACTGCGTGCGTATAGTTTCAGATTGTAACGCATCTATAAGGAAGTACAATAAGCAAGTTTGACATTCAGTGTATATGATTTCGTCGAAGTGTAAGCAACTTTGTTTTTCATAGCGTTAAACATGTCGAATTTCTTGCCAAAGAAAGTGTATTGGCGGGGAATTTTGCTGCACTATTTTATTCAAAGGTAATCTGCTGCTGAAACACAGAAATCTTTTTGTGACTTACGGCGACGATACTCTGTCGGGTACAACATGCAGAGATTGGTTTAGACTCTTGAAATTCATGATTTGGATTTGGAAGGAGGCTCTGGCGTACCGAGAAATTTTGAAGACGAAGGATTGGACGTATTACTTCACGAAGACTCATATCAGATGCAATCGGAACTTGGAGAATGATTAGAAGCAGATCACACAACTGTTTCGAAACGTTTGAAAACATTATAAATGATTCAAAAGCAAGGACATTGGGTACCGTGCGAGAGACGTCGAACGGCGTCTTGTCACATGTGAATAGCGATTTCAACGGCAGAGAAAGACAAGGTTTTGGTTTCGTATCCACTTTTCATCGCCTGTCACAGGCGATGAAAAGTGGATACTAAACGATAACACTAAGCGTATAAGATTGGGGGTAAGGCCGACCATGCATCAATATCGTCGGCAATGCCGAATATCCAAGGTTCGAATATTCTGTTCTACATTTGGTGGGATCAGCTGGATGTTGTTTATTATGAGCTGCTCATACCGACCGAAACCCTCACGGAAGATCGTTATCGACTACAATTGATGCGTTTTAGCCGAGTATTGAAGAAAAACAATGTCCGATTTATTAGCAGAGACATGACAAAGCGATTTTGCAACATTAGAACGCTCGTTCACATGTTACAAAACGGGTGAAAACCTACTTGAAAACGCTTAAATTTGAAGTCCTACCCAACCCTCCTAATTCACCAGACATTGCCCTGTCAGTTTACGCTTGGTCCGATCGGTGGCACATGGCCTCGCCGGGCAGCACTTTCATTCTTATGAAAATGCCAAAAAATGTGTCGACTCTTGGTTAGCCTCACTAGACGTGTCGTTTTAGCGATCTAGAATTCAAATGCTGCCAGAAAGATGGGAACATGAAGTGGCTAGCGATAGACAATACTTTCAATGACATATTTCTTACTAATTTTTGTAAATAAAACATGTTTCGTGAAAACTCAGCGATGACTTAATCATGGTCCTATTATATATATATATATATATATATATATATATATATATATATATATATATATATATATATATTATGAAATGGACAAAATCTGACAAGAATCATTTTAGTATTGGTTTCACGATAAAAAAAAACTTCAGATGTGAAGGGAAATTAATGACAACCTAAGCCAGTCAATATATTGCATGTGTCGGCCGAGAGGCGTGTACTGGCTGATATTGACTGTGATCCGGAGAGGTTAAACTCCGCAATCATGACATGTGAATTGTCGTTCGGAGTTTCCGTGGCAAGTCTTTTGCACTGTTACTTTTTTATTGACAGAACCAAAATTTGTCGATGGTCGGACACAAATCATCACCACTTGAAACAAATCATTGTGTTGGTTTTCTGACGACTACATCTAATTATTTCCACTCATATCCGGCTACTGTGGAAAACTCTACGAAACAACACCAACTTTATCTTGGCACTTGCAATGTACGAACACTCCAGGACAACAACTCAGCCCCAGAAAGAAAAAAAAGCTCTGGTCGCATTTGAGCTAAAGAAGTACAGTATTGATATAGCTGCACTGAGAAGTAACCATGAATCGACTACATAAAGCGATAAAGCAAAATAAGACATCTAACAGTGTTCCTGCTGCATTTGGATACAATACATTCTCCTGTACTGTTTGTAGGCTTTTGTGCAATTCTCCAAGCGGTCCCAAAAGTCATGCCCGTCACTGACATGCAGATAATTAGGTCGTGGTCCTCGGTAGCTCATACGTCGAACTCAACAGGAGAATCCATATATATATATATATATATATATATATATATATATATATATATATATATATATATATATATATATATATATATATCACAGTGGTGCAGACAACGTGACCGTACTTTATCCTATTTTTCTAGAATGCATTACAATTGCGTGATAATAAACAAAGCAACCCTGGCTGTAATTGTCTTATTTATTTTCAAATGACATAGTATGGATGAGTAGTCGACATTATTTTTTGATAAGGCCCCTTACCTCCATATATCAGTATCATTAATTTGTGTGTATATACAGTGTATCACAAAAGTGAGTACACCCCTCACATTTCTTCAAATATTTAAGTATATCTCTTCATGGGACAGCACTGAACAAATTTCCTTTTGATACAATGAAAAGTAGTCTGTGTGCAGCATATATAACAGAGTTAATTTCTTTTCCCTCAAAATAACTCAAAATATAGCCATTAAATCTAAATCCCTAGCAACAAAAGTGAGTACACTCCTAAGAAACTACACCCCTAAATGTCAAAATTGCGTACTGCTTTTCATTTTCCTTCCAAAATGTCATGTGACTCATTGGTGTAACTATGCCCATGTGTTCATGAAGAGCAGGTGTATTCAAATTTGTAGGGCAGCTCTAACACTCTCTCTTACCGGTCACTGAAAGTTCCAACATGACACCAGATGGCAAAGGACTCTCTGAGGATCTTAAAAAACGTATTGTTGTACTACATAAAGATGGCCAAGGTTACAAGAAGATTGCCAACACCCTGAAACTGAGCTGCAGCACAGTGGCTAAAATCATCCAGCATTGTAAAAGAGCAGGGTCCACTCAGAACAGCTGAGCGCACGTGATGAACGTCACATCCAAATGCTTTCTTTGAAAGATCGGCGTAGGAGTGCTGTTAGCATTGCTGCAGAGATTAAAGAGATTGGGATTCAGCCTAGTAGTTTTCAGACCATACGCTGCACACTACATCAAATTGGTGTGCATGGCTTTCACCCCAGGAGGAAACCTCTTCTGAAGGCAATACACAAGAAAGCCCGCAAGCAGTTTGCTGAAGACATGTCAACAAAGCCCATAGATTACTGGAACCATGACTATGGTCTGATGAGACGGAATTTAATTTGTTTGGTTCTGATGGCCTTAAGCATGTGTGTCGGCGTCCAGGTGACGAGTACAAAGATAAGTGTGTCATGCCTACAGTCAAGCATGGTGGTGGGAATGTCATGGTCTGGGGCTGCATGATTGCTGAAGTAATTGGAGAATTACATTTCATTGACGGTAACATGAACTCCAACATGTACTGTGAAATACTGCAGCAGAGCATGATCCCCTCCCTCCAGAAACTGGGTCGCAGAGCAGTGTTTCCGCATGACAATGACCCCAAACATACATCAAAGACAACCACTGCTTTACTGAAGAGGCTGAGGGTAAAGGTGATGGACTGACCAAGCATGTCTCCAGACTTGAACCCAATAGAACATCTTTGGGGCATCCTCAAGCAGAAGGTGGAGGTGCGCAGAGTCTCAAATATCCGCCAGCTCCGCGACGTCGTCATTGAAGAGTGGAAGATCATTCCAGTGACTACCTGTGAAGCTCTGGTAAACTCCATGCCCAGGAGAGTAAAGGCAGTTTTGGATAATGATGGTAGCCACACAAAATATTGAGGGTTGACATGTTGTATGTTAATATTGACAACTTTTCCTAAGGGGTGTACTCACTTTTGTTGCCAGGGATTTATATTTTACTGGCTATATTTTGAGTTATTTTGAGGGAAAAGTAAATTAACTCTGTTATATATGCTGCAGACAGGCTACCTTTCATTGTGTCAAAGTGTCATTTTGTCAGTGCTGTCCCATGAAGAGATATACTTAAATATTTCAAGAAATGTGAGGGGTGTACTCACTTTTGTGATACACTGTAGTTACGTATCATAAATGTTGATATGTAGAAAGACAAGATTGTAGTTTTAACATTTCAAGTTAAATCTCATGTCGCGTACGAGTGAATGATTCCCCAGGGAAATCGATATATTTTCATATGTATATATGCATGTATGTTTGTATGTATTTATCCAAATGTCTACTTTGGAATGTGGGTGAAAGCAGGCATGTTACTTTTTTCAGCGATCATCTAAAAAATGGAATCAGAAAGCATGTTTGTAGTTACATGTAGCAGAATATTATAGCCTACTTAGGTTTCCAAATATTATCGCTTTTCGGACGTTATGTTACGATGAGCGCAACAACGGAGAAAGGACTAAATTTATTCAGCTATTCGTGTTATTGGTTTCTTCTTAACCTGGTTTTTATTATTATTATTTTTTCTAGTGATGTTCAGGGTCACTCGTAGTAGATGATTACAGATTTTGAGGCACATCTTATGCGGATAAATGCAGAAGATAACTGTTATTCCTCGACGTGAACAGGTTATGATTGTAGTAATGGGTGAAGCAACCTCTTTGGAGTCGTTTCTCCAAAGCAACGGTTATATAGACATCTAAAGATCAGCTTCGAACAGGCATCTTTGATTCTCACGATCTTATATCTTGCTTATAGAAGGTTTTTAATTGGTTGGTCGAACTATAGATTTGTGGTCTGGTTATACTTAATATATATTTTAATTTTTTTGAGATCATGAAATTTTGATCTCCTTGTTATTACTCGTTTATTTTTTTTCTTATGTGCTGGTTGTAAAAACTTTTAAATTGGTTGGTCGAAGTATGACTTTGTGGCCTGCTGATTCTGATTGCACATTGTGTTTGTGAACTTTTGGCCTTCTTGCTATTTTGATTTATTTATTTCTCGCTATTTCAGTATTAGTCACATATACATATGTTTAGTTTATAAAATGTTGCTTAACATAATAAAATATTTTATAAGTTAATGTAAGCTACTCGAAATTACTTTATGTTCATTATTCTTGTTTCAGATTATTCCAGGACACCCCCGTATTATTTTGCTTAACCAACCTCCAAAAAATGCCACTAAGAAGCAAGGGACTACTGATTATCTGAGAAAATGAAAATAAAACAAAAAAAATATATTTTAACGCTGAATTAAGAATACAGAAGATAAAGATTTACATTGCAATGCAAATTTGAAGATCAAAGTTGCCTGGAAAGGAAGAAATCGGGGAAAAATTTCCACAAAAGAAATGTGCGGCAAAAAGAAACCGTTAGAATAGAACTTACGGTTAAATCTAACCATTTCGACTGTAAACGGATGAGATCTTGCTGACAAACTTGAACTACCTTTAAATTCATAAAGTCTAGATTGCACATAGAAATGTTCAGTAGAACAATTACCAAGCAAGCTTTATTGTGGCAGTGGGAAAATGACTGAAACCGATTTGTCAGGTCAGGACCAATAAAATTGCAGAATCGTTTTTGCATTTTTTCAAGAATCTCTAAATACATTGTAGAAGCACTAGACCTGGTGTGGTAGCAATATTCAATGGACGAATGGCAGACACATAAATATGTAAAAGAGTTTCTGTCGCGAACACGAATAGCTGAATAAATGTTATCTAGCTTGACTCTGCGAACCAACATTCCTAGCCGCATACGTAGCGATTGATTCAATATAATTTTTCCACGTTATTTCAGTGGAAAACATTAGTTTCTCTGAAAGGTAACATCAACCATATTGTTGGAAGGCAAAAGGTTATCTCGTAGACGATTAAAAGAGAGTAGTTTCGTTTTTGCAGTGTTAAAATTTAAAAAAAAAATCTATTCCTTGCCACAGTTAACAACAAATTGTATGCCATTTTTTTTAGATCAGATACCAATTTGATCTGATAGAACTGTGATCAAATTTACTATTAAGACAAGAATAAATGGTTGTGTCATCAACATAGCAAGTTGAGGACTTATGTCATCAGGAAGGTCGTTGATGAAAATTAAGAAGAATATTCGAATACAAGCATTCTGTTTAAGATCACGAAATTATACTCAAGGATTATATAAGAAATACATGGCCTAATGGATTAATGCTATTTGTTCCTTGCCAATTGTGATTTTAATTCCTGCGTCTGGTACAGCAGAAAGGTCACATAACCTTGTTTAATGAAACAAATGGATAAGCCACATAAGAATCGGACTGGTGAGTATTAATATAGAAATCTCGCCATAAGAATGTAAAACAAGAACATGCGTAGACTGAAGAAAAGACTTACTTCTAAATTCACGATAGACTCCTAAATATGTCTGGAAGGAAGAAGGACTAAAAAGGCTGTAAGAATAACAAGACCACTACGCCGGTCCGAATAGTAAGCTATGTCTTTCCAGCTTTCAATTTTAACAATACCTTTAACAATTATTATTGTAACAGACATGCTTTATGATTGAATATTGGTTTTCTATTTTTCTATAGATTTATTTGAATGAAGGGCCAAAAGTTTTCTATTGGATTAATATCTGGAGACCCTGGGAGCTATTCCATTATTCTGATGTCTTTGAAAACATTATGGCCAGTCAGCAAGTAGATGTCATTGTAAAATGTAAAGAAACATTGCCTTGTAGGAATGTATTATTGAGTTTAAATATTCTTGGTTGTGACCTATTCCACAGAAATCCGTTTTGTTCAAATTACAATTTATCGTAACGCTTTCAACTGCTAGATATAATACTTGGCGTCTTTTTTTTCTTTTTATGTGCCATGTCCTTTCAGGACGTAGGTGACCATAGCTCTCCAACTCAGCTCTCAACAAGTCCCTTCCCTCTGCCACCACCCCCAGACCACGTTCTGTCATCCAATTGTTAAAGACCGCTAGATATGTCATGCGTTGTTTTCCCTTGTCTCTCTTTCCTTCTATTCGACTCGTGACTATCAGATTCTCCAGAGCCTCCTTCCTCATTATGTGTTCCAGAAACTTCAGCTGCCTCTTTCTGATATTAAGTATAATGTTACTTGTTTTCAACCTCTCTAAGATCTCATCGTTGCTCATGCGCTCGACTGGTCACCAATATAACGTCATTTCTATTTTCGATACGTGTTGTCTGACCATTTCAATAAAGACTCGTGGTGCATCCCTGACGTCAGGGATATCCATTTTAGCTCTAAATTAATCAGGAAATATAATTGCTGACATGTTTTGTTTGATTGGTTGGTTTGCTACAGTTTAGCAACCGTTAGTAAATTATTTAAAACCGAAACATATTTCCATTGTAATTCGGTATATTTTTATTTAAGTGAATGTTTCATTAACACAATGTTTTTGAGAATGATCTTTTTTCTCATTTCTTAGACGATCAGACTTCAAAATCTATTCCACTGGCCATAAGACAGTAACACTTGATATCGAGATGAAATTAAACGTTCCGTTGTTTGTTTGTTTTATAATCAGTAACATTCCATGCAAGGCATTTAAGCTAATAAGACAAAAGAGTTAGCAGGGTGTGGAAAATTTAGGAGCAGAAACATTAATAAGATGAAAGACTAATCAGGGGGACAGTAGATAGCCATTGACATTGCATTTAAATTATTGAAGATTAAATTTGACAGGGAAACACCAAACCGGAAGGGAATTCTACAAGCGAGAATTGTCCTCTTGCTGGAAGACCCCACCATTGCCAAAGTTTCTAATCAACATTACGGAGTTCCTGGAAAGAGAAAAGTGTTACGAACAT